>VZRI01002768.1:187984-266385 GCA_013397515.1 Upupa epops
TCGCCGCCCCCCGCCCCCCCCCCCTTCTCCGGTTGCCATACTGAGTAACTGGCTTCTAGTCTGATAGTGTTTTAGGTGACTAGAATAACAGTCTGTCTCTTTCCGCAGTGGCTGCAGACAATCTGGCAGCAATCACTGTTACTTTTTAATATTTCTGGTTATTTTGAGATATCCTCCAAATGTCTCAAAGAAAGCTTGGAACACTGAAAGGGAAGAAGCTTATTTATTTATTTATTTTATTTTTTTAGGAATAGCAGCATCAGGAGGAAAATTAAATTCAGCATGCCACTATTTGTTTTTGCAGTGGTCATCACCCTGCTTGCCAATTCTGACAATATTTTCACAGAAAGGGTAACAAAATGGATGGTATTTGTTCTTTATAATAACTCTTTCAGTAGAACGTCACAACTAGCATGTAAATGAATATATTCTCATTTTTATGTTCCCAATTTTTATTTAAAGCTTCCCCTCCTAACTTTCTGAAACTATTTCTTACAGACTTGGAAGTTAAAATTAGGGTTGATACAATGGATAATGTCATGTTTCAGAGCTAATCTGTAGGGGCCTAGCTCTGTGAACCTGTAAAAGCTAGGTCTGATTGTATTTTTTTTATGTATTAAGTGTTTGTTTACTTTAAATATGTCTGTGTCTTTTTTGATCAGTCTGAGCACTTTGCATGCTATGCAGCAGTCATCTTCTATACTTTATTAAATATCTGTCAATTATAAATATCAGGGTTTTACATTAATGTCAAGATAGTACATCAAAAATTCATGAAATATGTGACTTTTTTCAAGGGTATTTAATACTTAATGCATTTGTGTCATTTTTCTTTCTAGATATATTGACAGGTTTTATTAAGTGTTTGTTAGGGAGATTTCACTTTTACCAAGGGACTATAAAGAGACAGTGAATACTAAATCAATTTTTAGATCAGAATATGGGGGGATTTTTGTCTGTCTTAAGATTCTTGTAGTCTATCGGGTCTTCTAAGTTACATAGTAAAATAAGCCAAGCTAGAAATCTAACATGATCAAATATGTTGATGTATCTTAACTTTAAAATAGCTGCTAGAATACCATACCACTGAATGTTGTGAATACGGTAATCTTTTGCACAGTGAGATTTTATTCTGCCACGTATCTTTTCAGACCATGTATTTTGGCCTTTGTGATTTACTAGTGGTTGTATGTGAATTACATCTGGATGATCTCCATATAGGGGCAGTCATTACCTTTCACAGATGTATGGTGGGGAGAGTTACAAGATGTTGGGTGGCATCCACTGAAATCATTGCCTGTGGATTGTGTGTTCAAGTTGACTGGTTACAGCGAGGCTGCTGCT
The DNA here is from genome assembly GCA_013397515.1 of Upupa epops. Classification (NCBI taxonomy): domain Eukaryota; kingdom Metazoa; phylum Chordata; class Aves; order Bucerotiformes; family Upupidae; genus Upupa; species Upupa epops. The sequence goes on from VZRI01002768.1 coordinate 189,329, forward strand.
CATGTCAAATTACCAATTAACTTCACTGCAGCCTGCCCACGTCATACTGAATTGTTTCTCACACAGAGAGAGCAATGGCAATATGTGTGTGTGTGTACATATATATATATTTTATGCTTTCTATGGGTGTTTGCCCAGAATTAGGGTGGTGTAGTTGGCCGGCACTGCCCAAGAGCTGGGCACAGGCGGTTCTGAGTGTTTTGTCTTTGTCAGGAACGTTGTGGGCTCCCTATTGCCTTTTCCCTGTGAGCATTGCGGCCGCAGCAGTTGTAACCGCTTGAGAAACAGCTGGTGCTGCCGAGGGCCGCGCTTTGGAGAGATGGGGCTTTACCTGGGCTCCCAACACGTGGCCCTGGCTCTGGGCCGGTGCGGGGGCCGTGTGAGACCAGCAGGGGGCAGTCACGGCCCGTGCGGCTCGCGGGGCCTTGGCGAGCGGCCCTGGCAAGCCGGCGGGAAGGCGAGAGAGATACGGGGGAAGCGGGGCTGGGCCCGGGCTCGGGCCCGGGAGGGTGCGCCGATTCACTCGCGTGTGCGGGGACCCGATGCTCCGCTTTCGGGACACAGCGGGGTTCCGGGTTCGCACACCCCACAGCAGTGAAACGGGCAGGAATAGTACCGCCGTTTTAAAGAGGAACCGATGAGCTCGTGTGTTCGGCAGCCGGTGCTGCGTCCCCCGTTTAGTTTATTAAAGGAGATTAATAAAACTAGCAATAAGAATCGAAGTTAAACTGCCGTAAAGGAGTCATTTTGGGTGTTGTCTGTTTATAACAGTTGTTATTTCCAGTTGAAGGCTTAACTTTCTCCATCAGCGTCTGGACTTGAATCTGGGCAAGGCAGCGAAGATGCCTCCTGACACCGGTTTGGGTTTCAGCTCCGATGTTGTACTGGATGTTTTTGTGAGAAGAAATAACTCTGTGAAATGCCTTGCTACAATTAAACTCGAGAGAGTTTGTTGCGCAGTGACCATAGCTTCTGCATGAATGAAAACCATATAGAGTACTTTGAAAAGACAAAAAAAAGGGAAGGAACAGGAGTGCCTCGAATTGTTCACTTCCGTCGCGTTTCAGAGAAAGCCCATCTAAAGGGTTAACCGTAGGGGATGGGGAAGAAGAGACACCTGGGACCTAACACCCAATTGGCAGTCTTTTGTAATATATAATTTGCCTAAAATTGTGCACTGAGCACAAGCTTTTGTTTTCTAATTGATTTACGGTTTCAGCCACTTTTACCTCATCCCCTACTGTCCTGCACACAGTGCCAGCAAATACATTACAGTAAGAAATGATAAATTACCGTGCACTTGTGATGCTAATGCATGAAGAGTAAAAAACTGCATACTACATGGAGCTTCATGCATTAACAGTGGCACAGACATAGAGCTATGCAAAAAAAAAAAAAAAATTTCTATCTTCTGAAATAACCATTTGATCATTTACTTCAATTCATCACCAAGACCTAATCGAACCTGAAGATTAAAATTTATGCAGTTATGGCTTTACATTTGTGAATAAGAGCAAACTTCTAAAGGAAGTGTGAGTGTGCGCTTAAACTTTTAATAAGTTAATTAATCAGAACAGTAACGGGTATTACAGCTTCTTAAAGCCTTTTAAAAACTGAAATATTTTTCTTGTTAATGATAACTGAAGTACACATTCTGAAATGGCATTGCTTCAGTTTTAGTTAGGAGCACGTGTAGATGGATTAATGTAGATACCATCTTATCAGTATTTGTCGCCAAAACTATTTAAATACTCTAATCCGTTTTGTTTCAGAGGGGTAGTGCAACTTTTACTGCATAGCACCCATACGTGTATCGAGTCAGAAGTAAAAATCTTGTATAATTTTTCTTCTGTTTGTGAAATACCTTACTGATACTCCAGAGAAGAGGAAACCATGTAATTTGGTGAAACCCAATGTAAATGTCTTGTTTCTTTGCCCCAGCCTGCATCCAGGACTGGATTTTGTTTTACCTTTACATACTCAGTCCACCTTAAATTTTTTATTTTTGTGTGATGTCTGTGGGTTCCAGTCTTGAAATATGAAGAAGCAGATTTATGGCGGCTGCTGGGCACAACAAATTAAGTTGACAGTGATGTATGAGAGCATAATAGCATGATGATCCCTCTGTAGCGCGGCTGGATGCCTCCTGCTTCATTTGGCTCTTGTTAGGATCTGTTAGGCAGCTAAATAATGAAATTTTGCTGACTGATTTCTGATTTCTTTTTCTTTTTCTTTCACCTTTTTCTGTAACTTGCATTTCCCAGGCCCATCCTAATGCCAGCAAATTGCCCTTGAAGGATTCTTTCACTTATGAGGACTACAGGTTGGTCTGGCTTTTTTATTTTTAATTTATTTTTTTTAAAAAAACAACCATATATATATATAGTGACCTGTGGGGCCCTGGAAATGCTTCGTTGGTGGGAAAGAGCTGTTACTGAAATGTTAAATGTAGGTTTTAACACTTTTCTCTTAAATGAAAAAGAAAGTGAAATAAATATTCAGATTTTAATTGTTACAAAGGAATAGTCATTATGAGCAGTTAATGTAGCCAACTGGCAAGCATAGCTGAGATTAGTAAGGTAGTTCACTGTTTCTTAAGAAAATAGTTCAGTTGACACTGCAGGAAGCTTTGGGTCTGGGCTTAGGGATTATTTTTTATTACTTTTTCGTATAATGCTTTACCAGCACATAATAGTACAGACTAGTATTTGTGGTGGCTGCAGAATGTGAGAGCTGAAGAACTTTGGTTTTATACATGAAGCACGAGTATCACTTGGAGGTGCTGTAGGGGGTGACAAAATTAAGATAAATGTAAGAATAATCCAGACAGCAAGTTTTCGTTCTGTTAAGTGAATAAAAGGCATTGCTGAGGTCTTACTGGTTTCTTTTTAGCCTAGTCATACTTTTCTGAGTATGAATGTGGGATTTCCAAAGCATGCCTTCTTTGCTCCCAGGGTCACCAAGGAATGCACCATCTGACATGTGGAGTGGGCTGAAATTTTGCAGATAAATAGCAACAATGAACTGCCTCTGCCATGTTGCCATTGTATTATGAGCTATGTTTGTATGTAAAAATTACCCACAATTTTAATTAGCTTTTTAGAAATTATTTCAGTTTGGTGATGTCTTTCTAAGCAATACTTTGTCCTTCTGTAAGAATACTAATAATTGTCTAATTCCATGTATTACATACTAGTTGCTAGTGGAGTTTATGGAGTTAAAATTGTTGAGACCTTCTGGTTCTATTCCTTTTCTTTTTTAATTCTCAATAGCCTTGCAGTGAGTGTGCATATTAAGGCCAGAACATAAACAATCTTTTTCTCTGCCATTTAGTATTAATTTTTGTATGAAATAAAACAGACCCCCAAATTTTAGAAAGTTCTGAAATGCTAGTTTTCTGAATATTGTTATGTTTGAATATGTAGCGGGTATTTCATTTGCTTAACCTAACTCTAGAAGGATTTTGAGTGGTACCTGTGTGCTAACTGACATGGAGTTGTGGAGCTTTTCCCCCTCTTTACTCTGGTACTGCTAAAGTTTTCTACAGTCTTAAGACAAAAGTTCACAAGCTGAAGAGAAGCACTTAGTAAAATATCTTGCATGTGTCAGATCACCACTGGTTCTAGTTCATGCAGTACATAAGCATTTTAGGGAGTCGGGACAAATACAAGGGTCTGAACACAGATCAGAGCTACTGCTGCTAAGTGGTGGCTGTGACCTGCCCTGAAGGCTGCAGAAATAGCTGACCCTGGGCTTGGCAAGGGAGGTGTGAGAGTGTCTGTGTGCAGTGAAGGGCTAGGGAAGCAGAGGGTGTGACATGGGAATGAATCCTGGTGAATGTAATAGGAAGTGTGAAGGTTTTGGTGGAAAGAGCACAGAAGAGGAGTCAGATCCCCTGTTTAGGGAATTGGTCTGTATATCTTGGAAACCTAGCAGCTGCTGTTTCTGCTGCCAGTGGTACTGCCTGGTGCTCTTTCTGCAGCTAGTGTGATCTTCAAGAAAACTAATTCAGAAACTTGCAGCCTAAACAATTGCTTCAGGTTGGACCGCAGCCAGACATACACTGATGTTTTGAACGTTGGCCATCTAATGTTTTTAATTTTTGTAGATGGGCCGTTTCCTCCGTCATGACACGGCAGAACCAGATTCCGACAGAAGATGGTTCCAGAGTTACACTGGCTCTAATACCTTTATGGGACATGTGTAATCATACTAATGGACTGGTAAGGATTTCTTCAGTGTTGTTGAAAGGCTTTAGGGCTTAAGTGTTAAGCCTTTCAGCTGCTGAAGAGCAGTTTAATAACTTTTCATTATGCTTCTTGACACAGGTATTTTATCTTCCCAAGTGACCCTAAAAAAACTAATAATTGAAAGAAAGATTTGTTGTTTTCTTAAATGTCTTAAATGTTTTTCAGGGAGAACTTTCTTCATTTATACAAAGCTTCAGAAGTGATTGCATACTTGCATAAAGTTACATTTCATAGGCATATATAGCCTGCCTTTAAAAGTTTTCAGTTACATGATACCTTTTTTTTCTCAAGCCAAGTTTGAATGCTCTTCTGACATGGAGTTTCGTTTCTGATGGGCTGAAAAATATTCATGATTCCAGACGGGTTTCTTTTGAGAGTAGGAAATCAGACAATGGTGGAGGTTGTCTCTTATAGCTACCACTAGGGAAAGTGGTTAGAAATTTGCAACTAAGAAATACTGCCTGCTCTCCTAACCATGCCCAAAGAGGCTTGTTACGGAGGCTGCAACAACAAGAACAAAGCCTACTTCAACAAAACCAGTACATCTGTTAGTACATCAAAGAAACAAAATGCAAAAATACTACTTTAGGGCATATTAAACATTTAAAAGGTGACATATGTATATAGAAAGTCAGATGTGCTGACATTTGGGCTTACGTGAGCTAGTTCAGAGGATGAGGTCTTGATTTCATTAACAGGATAGTTAATGTTGAAGTGAGGAAAAGGAAACCCATAAAAAGATGATTTATCAATTTTATTTCACCACTCTCGTGTACTCTTCAAAATTTGTACTCTAATAGTGTTTCCAATGGATAGCATTAATTATTGTAATCAGTGAACATGACTGAACTATTCAATAAACCTGTTTTGGTTTTGTGGAAGAGATGACCCCAGTATTAGGACAGCAGCCTGCCTTGGTATTGCTGGTATAAGACAAGCCTGTTTTAAGTGAACAATTTGTAAAGCAAGTTGTTTTCCGTTGACGTTTAGCTGATTTATTGTTACTATAACTGTACCAAATAGAGTGCAGTAGGCTTGGCTGCAGAGTTGCAAGTATTTGGGGTTATTTATTTGTTTGTTCTTCCCTATTAAAGGTGATTTACGTAAGTTCTTTGCCTTTCATTATAATTATGCAATCTCGTAATTTTGATTTAGCAATAAAGCTTGTATAAGTTTCCAATATTAAAAAAAAACTCTTAAAATTCAGAAATGTATATTTTTTGTCATGTAAGTCTTAGCTGCAAGCATCAGTTCTTCCTATACCCTTTTCCTGCTGGGCATCTCTTTCAGATGATTTGCAGAGACTTGTCTGTATTCATTAGACAACTTGTAATGAATGCCTTCAAAGTTGGGATTAGAGGAAAGAGGAAGAGAATTAAGGTTATGGGAGGGGAAAAAAATTAACTAGCCTATATTAAAAAAGCAGCTAGTTATGTTGTTTTCATCATTCAAACTTCCATTTAAATTGATAAAGTAATTTTTATTATGCCCTTTAACAGTGGTTTGATATGCAGCCAGCCTCTGGAGCCAAACCTGCTAATGCAGTAGTATATCAGGGTTGGAAGGGTTTTTTTTATGCTGAAGTGTATCCTAAAGGGGGAGGTGGGGATGGTGCTGAAGTTAAATATTTTGTATGTATGTGTACAGACTTCACTCATTTGTTTCGTACTTCTTTAGAAAGTACTTTAAATGGTTATAGATTTAGGAAGGCTAGACAGCTGTAATATTGATAATGGGCTAAGAAAAGCTACTAAACTTTTTTTTGTTATGGGTGCATTTCCCTGTACTTTTAGAAATAGGGGTAAAACTGCTAAGATAACTGTAAGGTATCTGTGTGGTAGTTTGTATTTATTATAGAGTGAGATGAGAATGGGTTCTGCTGTAATCATAGCCCTTTAAAATACACACAGGGAATTTTCTTCAATGCAGGAAAGTAAGAAACAGAAGATGTTAGTGTAAGCACCCTGTCTAGTCCATTCCTGATGTACATTGAATTACTTGAGTCAATCAGCTACTCTGTGTCCCTGTTCTTATTTTATTCCATAGGGCCCCTTTCCATGATAAAAAAATGTTCATTGAATTTTATCTGGAGCTAGGTCCATCCAGCTTTTTCTTGCTTCTGACACTATTAATTAGATCAGCCTGCCTCTAAGAACTATATCAAAATTGTTGTCTTAATGAATTTCTCATTGTTATCCTTTAGTGAGATTGTATTTTGACAGTCAGAGATTGATTATGAGTTCTGATACAGCTTTGAATAAGCTGCATTCTGCCTGTTGGGCTGGGTCCATCCTTAATCACTGACCAAGCAGACTACTGTGTGCTTTATGCACAACTTGAGATTCGTATGTCAGTCTGCTTCAGAAATAAACTGAAGGGATGCAACTTGTCAGCTATCGTGTGGGAAGAGAAGTAAACACCCTGTTAATTCTTTTACATGACTGCTATTAAAAGAAAGAGGAAATAGGAGTCTAGCACTCTATTATGCTTTATAGAAAAGCCTTTCAGAAGTGTTGCTGGTTTGTTGATTTTTTTTTTTTTGTTAATTTTAAAGGCAAAAGTAAAAAAAAAAAAAGGCAGTACTCTAGTGCAGCACGCTTGAACTGACAGAATCCTTCTCTTAACGTACTGGAATTTCCCCAGTCTGGAAACGAATGGACTTCTTACATGCAGTTTTTCACTGAGTTTACACACTTAAGAAAATTCTGGAATAAGTAAAGTGCTGTGAAGAGTTCCCTTGTTTTAAATTCTTTTTCAAAATGAAATCTAACAGTTTTTCAGAATATTACTGTATTTGAACTCAGGAAGTACATTTGTCAGACCAAAGCACTTGTAATCTGCAGTTCAGGGTTAAGTAACCTTCTAAACAAGGGATCTTAATTACAGAGTGTTCAGTCTAACACAGTGGATGTGCAGGAATTTCTGTGTTCACTTCCCTGGAGTTCTGGCCTTGGACAAACTGCACCCAAGATGGAAATCAGGGCACATTGCATGTTATGTATCAGTCAGTTTACAAAACATTCTGTTTTCATTTGCAAAGACTCAGAGAGAATCTTGTGCTGCTTCTAGGTTTTTCCCCAGGCTCAGAGCACATTGCTCTGTAAGTTAGCTCTGTCAGTGCTCAATTCAGAGTACCTGCTGTAGAAGGTGCTTCCTGATTGTTCCATCCTGTAGCTGCTTCTATGTCAGCATTTTTAGTAATGGTATTCAAGAACATGCTGTTTGTCACTTTACCAAACTATAAATTTTTAGGATAGTTTTTCTTGTTAGCGTGAGCCCTTTACAGTTCTGGGTGGGTTTTTTTCAGAGAACTACAGGTTTGTTAGGAGTTTATCCTTTTCCATTTCCTAGTACCATCAAAAAAATCCTTTTAGGTTTCTAAGAGTATTACTTAACTTTTAGATAAAGGGATTATTTGCAAGTAAATTATAATTCTCAAAAGATTGTATCCCCTAAAGATCCACAGTTATCTAATCCTTTTCCACTGAGAGATCAAAAATATGCTGGCAGTTGAAGGATAAAGTACAGCATATAGAACTGTCAGTGTCTTGCTCCCTTGGGCCTCATGGGAGTGACTGAAAGCTCCAGAACTTTTTAACAGGCAACCACTGTCTGTGGTCTGTGGAGGGTACTTCCATCAGAGCCTTCTGTTCACTGCAGGTATGGATTTCTTTAATGCAGATTTGTTTCTAAAAAAGAGATTGCTTTGGAATTGTAAAACAGTCATCACCAGCTGTATTGTTTTGTGCAGAAAAAGAAACTTATGCAACTGCCCTTATTAATTTCTGTTTCCAACAGGACAATGTTTTTGTTGATGGTGGGAGAGATAAGTATAAAATGCTGAAGGTGCTTGTGCTGTTCTTTTCTTGAATAGATCACTACAGGCTACAATTTAGAAGATGACCGGTGTGAATGTGTAGCGCTTCAAGATTTCAAGGCTGGAGAGCAGGTAGTTGGATTATCTCCATAATCGTTCTTTAATTAAGTTTTGTGGACATTTAGTAACTCCCTACAAAATTTTAACAGCAGAGTGGTGTGGAGAAAGCCCTGCTACATATAGATTTGATTATGCTGAGCTGATTTGATGTGAAAATACTACCATACTTAACAAGCACACATTTTCATAATAAAATATTTTCTATCACTTGGTAGACCCCAACTTTAGAAGAGTTTTGATTCCTTGTATTTTAGAGAACTAGTTGAAATATTTAATCACTGGTACATGCACACACACAGAGTTTGGTATTCTGGATGAGATTAATAAAAGACCATGTCCAAATGACCAAAGATAAATGCAGATTTGAAGCATCACTTTTGTCTGTAATAGTAGATTGTTAAGCAGAGTCTTGCTTAACAATGTTGTTTTATGTGTTTTGTTAGTTTTCATTTAACTAGAGGTTGAATGCAGAATAGGTGCCAGTCATTTTACCCATGTTGTCATTTCCATACTTAGTTAAGACAAGAAAGGACCTAAAAATATACTCCCTCCCTTCCATATAAGCATGTATGTGCACAGTCCTTTCTCCTGGAACAGCAAGTACCAGGGGAGAGCCTTGCAGAGATGTGTAGAACTGTTCAGAATGCAGTATTTTGTTGAAAGCTGTGAAGTAACAAAAACCAATGTTAAAACTAGTGATGTGTTGAAGACAGTGATTCCAGGAGTGTTGGAAATCCTCAGTAGGAGGGTTCCTGTGCTGTGTCAGCAGCTAGCCTAAGCCCTCAAATGTAGTAGCACTGTTTTTCCTACTGCTTGTGCAACTGCACTCGGCATGGCCAGAAAAAAGCTTTGTCTGTGAAACACCCTGAAAGGTTTTGCAACTCAGTCTGAGTTGTTACCTTTAACGTATTATTTTGCCACTTCATAATATTTTTATTTTCATTTTTATTTATACATTGTTACCTTCTCTTTACACAAAGATGTGTCTGAAAAATTTTTTGAAGTATGTCTTTCCAGAGGTATATTTATCCTCATTGCTATGCTGGGGTTTACAGTGATTGTGTGGGGTTTTTTGCTTTGCTCTTAGCATTTGTTATGGTAGTCAAATATTTGCTCTTTTTTCGAATACCAGTATGATGAGTTAAAAGGGGTCCACAGTTTTTCCAGAAGTGATCCAATTTATAATTTTCCACAACTGGCAATGGATGTGTCACATAGCTGTTCTGGCTGCTGTCTCCATTTCAATTGTAGGGGCTTCCTCAATTTCATTTTCATTTTAGCAGTCTCACTTTGCCTGCTATTTATCAGGTTTTTTTAAAAAAAAAATTCTATGGAAACGTTACCGGCGTCATTAAATCACTTATAATTATATAATACTTCAGTCTTTTAGTATACTGTGCAGATGTTATTTCTTAGAGTTTCAGCAGGAAGATTATATGATCCCTGCTTTTACTACAAAAATATGTGAGGCAGCAGAAGTCTACAGAATCTATCAAACACTTGCTGAAATAAAGCAACTTGCTTATTTAATTGGCTTTTCCATAGAATACTCGGAGCGTAAGAGCATGCTGCGTAATCTACACTCGATACGTGACTTTGAGTTTACTGTATACTGCGAGATGTGTCACAGTTGTTTAAAACTTGAGAGGTTTGGCAGCTCTCCTTAACCACTGCATTACCTAGCCTAGGAGGGTCACTTGTTCCTTATACAAGAGTGTCACAGTGTGTTTACTGTCATGCTTAAGCATTTAGTACTCAGGATAAATAGTTCTAATCTGAAATTGAAAACAGAGAAAGCAAATGGCATGGTTAGTGTTGTTGGGCCCTTAAGAGGACACAGTGCCTTTCTCTGTCACTAGAAAGGAGTGGAAGCTTTCAGGTACCTAGATCCCTGCTGTACTCCAAGGTTAAGAAGAGAGTTTTGTAACTATTGAAACTTTTCTCTGATTGACAATTCCATTATCAAGCAAAAAGGGAAAATATCCTCTTGATGCAGAAGAAGACAATCGCTACTCTGACCTCTTGTCCCATGTACTTCATACAGCCTAGACCTGAATTAAACACTTTTTGCAGGTGATATTTTGTTATATTTAGGAACTTCTCTTTTTAATGTGAATTGAAGTAACCTCTGTGCTTTAAATAAAGGCTTCAGAGCATAACACAAAAATAAATAGTGCCTGAACACAGCTCAGATCTCTCTGCATGATATACTTTGGTATATCCATGCCTTAATGTATCATTAATACAAAAGCAAAGATGATCCATAAGCAGTGTAGATTATTCTTTTGGGTTGACATCTGGGGAGGGAATGACCTTCAGAAACACCATTTCTTTTAATGGGCCCTCCTTTTCTGAGATTTTTTTTAGCCTTTAAATGGTATACGATCTTTGAAAGCTTATTTCCATACAGTAAAGTTTTATGACAGTGTGGGAAAACAAAGCATTTTTATTTTAAAATACAGAACAAGGACCTCTTCTCTCCTTTCAAAGACTCTTTGTTACGCAAGTATGTTTGCATCTACCTCTATAGTACATTACTGCACCATATACACCATTTGATTCAGTATCAGAAAACAAAGTGTTGTTTCTTTGCATAACCCAATATATCTTGTACTCAGAATAGTAACTCTTTCAGGAACTTTCAAATTATGTCAGTTTTGTGAGCTTGTCTTAAGCTTTTTTCCCCTGTCCCTTCATTTCTCTTTTCATCCTTCTAGATTTACATTTTTTATGGCACTCGGTCAAACGCTGAATTTGTGATCCACAGTGGTTTTTTCTTTGATAATAATTCACATGACAGAGTGAAAATAAAGCTTGGCGTGAGTAAAAGTGACAGGCTGTATGCTATGAAGGCAGAGGTCTTAGCTCGTGCTGGTATCCCAACGTAAGTAAAACACAATGCCTTGGGTTTTTAAAAACATTTCTGAAGTATGTAGTGTCCAGTAGACCACATATAAAGCTGTTCTCAGTGATTTTCTTAGGTGTAATATTTCCACTGTTTGTATAGAAAATTAAAGTTACTGTAATAATGTTTACAAAACTTCTCTCAGCTACATTATCATCTAATTTGGACCCTGTGTAAAAAAAATAAAAAATAAAAAGCCCTTGCTTTAATAACGGTTTGAGCAAAACCAGAGCAAAGATTAATTTGAAGCAATCTGTGTTTTTTCTTTCTTTCCTATCCCTTGCAGACATACTGCAGCACAGTATGTGAACCACAGCATTTTCCTTTACTCTTTTCAGTTCAGAGGGTTCAGTTAGGAGCAGCAGACATGAAACACTGCATTTTCATAGAAGTGTTATGAAAGACATATAAAAAAAATATCATGAGTGTAAAACTGCAGAGATACTTGTTCTTTTCAGAGGTGGGTTAAGGAAGCTTTTCTGCAGTTTGAACTACTACTACTACCACCTAATTTTCAAAAATTACTTTTATAACAGTGCATTTGTTGTATACTTTAAGGTCTTCTATATTGAAACAAATATTGATATCGAACTTGCGCTTACTGCTGTTGGATTATTTCTTCTTTTAGTTCCAGTGTTTTTGCCTTGCACTCCACTGAGCCTCCAATCTCTGCCCAGCTTGTGGCCTTCCTTCGAGTGTTTTGTATGAGTGAAGGTAAGATGTTTCATAAAGATAGCCTAATTTATGTATGTTTGGGGGGTTGAGGTTTTTTGGTTTGTTGTTTTTTTAATGCGGGAATGTGATAGACTTTTATAGAAAACACTAAACGATTAGGAGAGTTGAGATTAAAAGAGATCTGTAAACTATTGAGAAATCCAGTCTTTGGCCATATTGTCTGGAGAAATTGTTCAATAACAAAGGCCTTTCTGGATCTCTGGAAGCATGAGATGATGCAAGTCTATATGTCTTTTAATCTTGCAGGCTGTCATAATTGAGTGAATTTTGGAGGTTTGTCTTTAGTTCTTGGGTTTAAAAATGGCTTAAGCCATGTCATGAGCAAGATCATGTGAGACCTAGTAGTTTACATGCTTAAAATCATAGGGTATTAGCCATCACTGCTAGAACACTTGGTATGGAATTGAAATATTTTGTAGGAGAAATACAGAATAGATGTTTCAAATCTGAGTTTTTTCAGTGTTTTGGTGATTCATAATCTAAAACCAGCAAATTTGCAAATTGTCTTTTCAATGTTACTCTGATGTTAGTGATTTTTTTCAGGGGGACTATCTGCACAATTGATAAATATTCACATCCTTTACACACTTCCGGTTAAATCATTGTAATAGCTGCTTTCTGCTTAGGTGATATCCTGGAGTTTATAGATGTGACAGTTACTCATGGCAGCAACAGAATTCCCTGGCAGTAGGGATGCTGTGCAGATGATGTGGTTTTTAATACCAGTAGGAATGCTGAAGTTGTTAAGTTTCTACATGTGCTCTATTCTTTCTGTAATAAAAACAAATTACTTTTCTTTTATAAAAAAAACCTATTTAGGGTCCTGCCTTCACCACATCCTCCTGTCCATCTTCTAGAAGAGTTACAATTACAATAGAATACTTGAGTTCTACTGGAAGGGACCTGCAGCAAGCATCTAGTCCAACTGTCTGACTGCTTTATGGAAGTCAGTTACAGTAAAGAAACTTCTAGGTTGCTGATGAGGGGGTGAATTTTGTCTAAGTAAACAAAATATAGTTAGTGTACATTTTAATTGTATTTCTGTGATGTATGACTATGCTCAGATCATTTCTATGCTTAAACACCATGTGAAAGGAACTGTTTATTGTGAAACTAGATGCAGAAGATTTGTTAAGGTTGTGATAACTGCTCTGCAGGAGTGAAACTTGGTAATTTCATGATTGATGGAATTTGTGTAATGTCAAGGAGCTGATTAAACATTTTTCTGCTCTACATGAGGTGTGACGGATGTCTTTCCTGACCAACTGTAGGAGGTTTCTGCTAGTGAAAGAGATTACCAAAGCAATAGAAAAAATAATTCCATTGCTATTTACACACTTTTTGGCCAGTTCCTTTTATTATCAAAAGGTTTCCTGAACTCTTTAAAGAAGTACTTTCTTTGTTTATCAGGTATTATACAAAACATTCCTTGTCACTGTTACAATGTATATGAATGCCTGTGGTATATAAAGTATTTTGGTTTCTGAGTGGAGCCTCAAGACTTCCAGCTGCCTCTTTGATGAGAATCCTAGAGATATTCAGCATATCTGATAATTCTGATTTGGGGAGACTGTTTGTTAGGTGCACAGCGATGCTATTGAAAATAAATCTGCCTGCAGTTTGTCAACGGACAATGTGAACAAAGAGATTGTATTTTAACAGATTTATTTTCTACTTGTTGCAGAAGAGCTGAAGGAACACTTGATAGGCGAGCAGGCCATTGACAAAATCTTCACTTTAGGGAATTCTGAGTTTCCTGTTAGCTGGGACAATGAAGTTAAACTTTGGACATTCCTAGAAGCCAGAGCATCCCTTCTTTTGAAAACCTATAAAACAACTGTGGAGGTAAAAGTATCATTGTATCTCATTTAAATATCTGAAATGTTCTGTGTTATGATTGCAGGAGAATGTTTTTTTTGTCCTCCATCTTTTCTTTGCAAACTGTAATCTGAATGTCATTGGATAATTCATCCTGTACTTGTAAAAACATCGAAGCAGATTTGCTTTATCAAAGGAGAATCAAATAAGATTGCAAAAAAGAATTTTGTTACTGTATTTTTTTCTTGAATCTCTAAATAGAGACTGCCTGCTTTTTCTCTGCAAGTGACATGGGGAACAGTTTCAACTTGTTGTCTGTTGTGTTCTCCAGACTGTAAAACGTGCCACTATAAGAACGTAAAATCAAACCTACAGTTTTTGTGTATTTGTGAAGTCTCCTGACTTCACTTGTTATGCAGGCTGTTCTGTTTAGAGAGCTTTTGTTTCTCTTTATGAATTCTTGATTAATTTCACTGGGTCTCCACATTTGTATATGTCTGATTGTCTCAGGTAAAGAACCTGGGGTCACTTACTGTTCACACACAGAGAGAGAAAAGTTGAGGGAATTTTTTTGTTGCTGTGATGGCTATTTCGAACAAGCTTGCTTTTCCTTTCCTAACAGGATGATAGGTCCTTCTTGGAGACCCATGACCTTACTTCACATGCAGTGATGGCTATCAAATTGCGCTTGGGTGAAAAAGAGATCTTGGAGAAAGCAGTGAAGAGTGCAGCTGCTAGCCGAGAGTATTATAGCAAACAAATGGCAGATGGAGCTCCACTTCCGAAGTATGAAGAGAGCAATATTGCCTTGCTGGAGAACACTGTGGCAGACTCTAGGCTCCCTATTGTCTTGAGAAACCTGGAAGATGTGGAAGAGCAAGGGGACTTAAAGATTGACGAAGCTATTGATACTGAAGTCACAGAGAATGGGTTTGTAAATGGTGAAAACTCTCTATTTAATGGAACCAAATCAGAAAGTGAAAATCTAGAGAAAAGCAACAGAGAGACTGAAGATGCCAAAGAATCTTCTTCAGAAAGTACTGATGAGGTTAAAAAATAGCCCTAAAATTTTACTTTCTTGTGAAAATAAATTAGCTGAAGTTTATCAACAGTGCATTTATGTTGGTGTGTTTCTTTGTTAACATTTCTCTTTCTGCAGAGAAAAATGGTTTTGCTGCTTTATATAAAAATGAATTTTTAAGTTATTTAAAAGATTTAACATCTCTTTTCAATTAAGATTGCCATCTTGCTTTCGGGCAAAAAACTAAGGAAAGAGGTGCCTTTGGAAGATTTTGCAGCCCTTTGTTGAACCAAATGTGTTTTCTTCCTGCGGAAGAATTAAACTCTTCTATCTGCTGTGCTTTTGTTGTTCTGTCACTCTGACTACCGAAATTAAAAGCTTGCTCTGCCTCCTGCCAAGAAAAGCAGAAGGCAGGACTGACTTGGTATTCAGCATGAAGGTGGGAAAGCAGTACAGCAGAAAACTGGATAAGAGGATCAGAAACTTGGGTGACTGGCAGAAAACCTGTTTAAAATCAGGTATGCCAGTCCAGAAAAAGGTAAGGTGGCAACCTTATGATAGTTTTAAATGTTGATGAGAATCCAAAAGTGATCTCTGGAGATTTCAGTTTACTTGGTCTTTTGTTTACTGTATAAAAATAGCTCATCTTTCTTCTTCGGTCAGACTTAGGCTGCTGCGATACAACACTCACCAACTTTTAAAGGCTGACTTCTTTTCATTTCCAGGTGGTACCTTTTATTCACAAGGTTGGTAGTGCTACTGGAGACTTTGAAAGCAGATAGGCCAAGCCACAGCTTTAAACTGTGCTGTTCAAAGTGAGGTCGCTTCCCAGCTTCTTCAGGTTTTCACAACTAGCTAGAGATTTTCAAAGCTACACTTTTCACTAAACCGTTATTAAAAGGAGAATATGATTAATATTCCTGTATGCTACTCCTTCATTTCTGTGGTATTGGGTGTAACATTGAAGTGACATGGTTACCTGATCTTACTCAATTTCGTCTCTTGGTTATGGTATTATTTGATACTGTTCTTTGGAAGGAAATGGCAGGCAGGCTAATGTGTTTTCTGCCCAAGTCCAGACCACAGTCAAGGCTGCAGTATGCTTTGATTGTGTCTCCACATGATGTGCACTTCTTGGGATACCTCCACAAGTTAGACAGGTCTACTGTCTCCAGCAGTTTTGGTCACCCTTATACTAAATGGTTGAACTTCTGGATGGAAACAGCACCATTCTAGCACAGTGCAATATCAACCAGAGTAATTCCAAGGCTTGCCTTTGAATTACCTGGGTATTGGAATGAGAGGAGGGTGGAATTGTTTTGTGTGTGGGTGAGTCAAGAGGAGTAGAAAGTGATTTAATTATGTTCTCAGTATTAAGGACTTGATCTTTTACCTTTGTATTCTGAAGTTGGATGGACAAGCTTGAACATTGTTTAAAGCTCAGTATGTGTTGCAGCCTACTCATCCAGGATCACTTGCAGTAAAATCTTTTGGCATATTCATAGTTTTATTAGATTTTGCTTCTTTTATACTGCAATTCGGAAAATGTGTTTTTGCAAAAATCTTTGTTGCAATACACATGATATGTAGTGACTTTCAGGTTGTCATAGCAGTTTTGGTGTTCTTCTAGTATCAGTGTGGGGAAAATAGAAAAAAATAGTTTTTTAAGAAATATTTCGCTTCGAATGGCATGTGGCCATTGCACCGTGGGTATTGCTTCACCACTAACAAGATGCTGGACCAGTATTTTTGTAACTATATGCTGCCTTTGGTAGAATGTTATGAATTGTTGTCTTGACAGTTTAAACATCATACAAGTCATTACATTTCGGTTTTCATTAGGACCAATATTCCATTTCTCTTTCTGCCACTTATATTGCACAATGTTGTACTAGATACTGTGATGCAATTCTGAAACTAGCCTTCCCTGAAAATTACAGCTGTAATTCAGAATTTAAATGCTTTGGTTCAATCTGATACACTGTATTTTGTTCCCATATTTGCTGATATCTGTGGCTTAGCAACGCCTGTGGTCACCACAGGACAGAATGTGTGGGTTTTCTTGAATAAAATATAGTTCTACCATGTGTTCCCTAGTGGTGTATTATACCAAAACCCCTCTACCTGCCACTGATTGCTGTATCTTTTGGAGGCCCTGTGGGGAAAGGAGTAACTGTCCACGTGTACAGATAAAGATTAAAGGAGAAATAGTTGGCAAAAGAAAAGAAAAAAAGAGGGATTCTAGTAAACAGAAAGGGAAAGTGGTCTATTAAGCACATGGTCAAATTCTTATTCTTCATCTGTTAGTGTTATTTAGAAAAATATGTTGCGCACAATAAAAATAGTGAGCAATCTAATTTTGTAATTTGCATTTTTCTTCTACGCATGTAATGGTTTCTCAGAAGCGCTAACCTAAAACTTAGGCTTCTGAAAACTGAGGTGGAAACAAAAAAATTGGCACTGATGAGCCCTTATTACCATCTGTCATGAAAACAGGCCTTTCAAAGCATTTTAAAGTTAACTTTCTTCATAATGTTTGGTTAAGAGGCTGTTCACACTAATCCCAGGCTAAATGCCAAATCTTGCTTCTGTTTAGCTATCTGAAATATTCTTGTAAGAAAGACATAACTTGGATTTCTCGGACTGTTCTCCAAAAACAAAACAGGACAAAAAAAAACCCTTTTGAATTTTACATGAACCTACCTACTGATGATCCGTTTCCCTAACAACCTATAACTACTGTGGCTTTATTCTGCAAGATATATCCATTGATAAAGTTGAATATACAAAACTGAGCAAGAACCTCCACTCTGGAAAAATGTATTTTAATGCAACCTTAGCTTAAGTGCTGTTACATGTAAACAAGAGCCAAGAGCCTTCTGTTGAGGTAAGATGGCGTAGTGAAACAGAGTATTGCTTCCTTTGGACATTGTTAAAAGGCATGATGTGCAGAAAATCTGTGGGATTCAACAGTAGCTGCATTCTTGAGGCTAAATTGTCTTTAGAGAGGAATAATCATCATGGAGTTCCATGTTTCAAAGGTTCACTGGAAGATTCAGGTTACACAAACCATTCATCTCTAGTTCACATGTTTAGAAACTGTATTTAATATCTGCTGCTGCCACTTCTGTCACCTTTTTTTAATATAGAAAGGCATGTGAAATAATTCTGAAATGTTATTTGAAGTGCTTCAGCCTGACATATGGAAGATGCTCCCCAGATCCTCTTATTGTATGGACTGAGTTGGTCCTTGCTATTTCATCTACGTTGCTCTATCCAGTATATCTGGTGAAGCATCCTTTTTCTCTAGAATAAGTTTTTACCCTGATCTGTGTTGAAGACAGAGACAATCACATGATTTTCACATAATTAACCTTCTATATTTAATAGTTTCCAACATGCTTCCTTCTTTGAGTGCATTCCTTGCTATACAAAGTACAGCACGTAAATTGGTGACTCACCGTTAGAAGAGCTTCCTTAGCATTTCTCAGTTTCTACATCTATTTCCTAATGAATGTCACGAGTTTGGAAACCGTGTGGGGGATTTTTCAGTTAAAATAATTCGATCTCAACCAATATTTTAGAAAAAAAACTCACAAGTGGTCCCAAGATCTTTGGGTTTTGTCTTAACAGATTTGCTGGTGTATTCAATGTATTTCAAAACAGAATAAGTGACTACTGTAGCGTTCGTGTACATGGCATAAACCTAAGCATTAACAAATTAATGATCTCTGTTTTAGTGGAAAACACACACGGATATAGTTAGTCAAACACCAAAGGGTCTATGCTATGGTACCAAGAAGAATAAAACTTGAGTTTTTTTCCATTTTTTTTGTTTGGTTTTTGTTTGGTTTTTTTGTAGCCTTTTCATAGAATCATAGACTAATTTGGTTTGGAAGAAACCTTAAAGATCAGCTAGTTCCAACACCCTGGCCATGGACAGGGATACCTCCCACTAGCTCATGTTGCTCAAAGCCCCATCCAGTCTGACCTTGAACACTACCAGTGATGGAGCATCCACAACCTCCCTGCCCTCCCTGCTGGTGAACGTGTTCTGGTGTTCTGTCACCCTCATGTTGAGGAACTTCCTCTTTACATCTAAGAATTCTACCCTCTTTCAGTTTGAAATCATTACCCCTTCTTCTGTCACAACAAGCCCTTGTGAAAACCCCAGCTTTCCCGTAGGCCCCTTTCAGATGTAGAAAGGCTCAACAGCCTGAATTCCCTCAGCATGACTGGAGCTCTGCAGTGCTCATACTGTTGGATTACCAGTAGCATCCTTGGACATAGCTTGAACAAGCCTCTTTGTACCTTGGGTGGTAAGTGCTACTCAGGTACTTCTAGCAAACATGCTGCTTGCATTACACACAGTCTTGAGTCACTAACAATTGTCTTTCTTTTCAGTGTGTATAGACATCAAATTCCATTTACAAATTCGATTTATATTTTTTCATTGATTGCAGAATGAATGGAAGCTGTCAGATTAAAAAAACAATCAGATTGGCTGTCAGGGTTTGCATTGCCCAGAAAGTAGTGCACAGTCAGTGCTGGAGTGGTTAGAAACCTAACAGCATTTTGTCTGTCATGCTACAAAGTCTTAACAACAGGAGGTAGTACCATTATCTCCTCATGAAAGAAGAACCTAGGTAGGGGAGGAAAGCAAGGAGCTGGCTTGTCTTAAGTGGAAAATAAAAGCTTGACAGCTGAGTATTAGCTAGCTGGTCTAGGAGGCAGGAGTTACTCTCTGGAAGGATAAGTTTACCAGTTATTTCAATGAATCTTCCAAAAAGAGTGGCTCCAATCTAGAAATAGGTGAAAATACATTAATTAAAACCTATTGTAATTTTTGAACTGGTGGTGAAGGACAGTTATGGCTCCTTGCAGTTGGTGTCATGCTGAGGACAACTTGCGTGAACACTGGCTTGGACTCACTGTTGCCCATTAACTGGCTTCTCTGATGCTGTGAGAGAACAAGTTGATATTGAGGGGTAAGAAAATCCAGCTTGGAAGGATTGGGCAAAGCCACAGAAAGCAATATTGAAAATACAAGACAGTACTAAGGAAGCTCACCCGGAACTTCATGTTATCTAGGGAACCTTTGTCCATGTAATATTGTTATATATAGTACTGTTTTATTCTATCAAGCCATTCAAGCACAGAAGAAGCTTTTGAGCCTGAGTTTTCTATCTTTCAGGTGATCCTTTCTCTTGGCTCTGCTTTATTTGTTTTTCTGAGTTTTATTAGTTAAAGATTTTTGTGGATGTCCATGTAGAATTTTTTTTAACTCCCCAATTTGGAGAAACTAGATAATAATTTTCCAATTAAATACAGTTCAGATGTGGCAAAATAGCTAATGTTGACCACCACAACTTGCGTATTTGAGTAGCTGAAAGTGTACTGGAGCGAAACAGATTTGTAGCTCTTTGAGACTTGTCTTTGCTTCTTCAAAAAGGTGTTTAAAATCTGATTGAGGATGAGGAATAAATCCTGTCTGTGTGAGTGATGTTGATTTCCCAAATGATTCACCATTGCTTATTCAGACACTGGCAGAATTAGATAATTGAAGTTAAGCACTTGTCATTTTTATTTAATATGAAGTATATATTGTTCTTGAAAAACAGGCCTGAGCACACAAGTCATTTTTTTCCTTCTGATAGAAT
Source organism: Upupa epops (assembly GCA_013397515.1). Taxonomy (NCBI): domain Eukaryota; kingdom Metazoa; phylum Chordata; class Aves; order Bucerotiformes; family Upupidae; genus Upupa; species Upupa epops. The sequence continues at coordinate 209,655 of VZRI01002768.1, forward strand.
CAACAGGGGCAAAAACTGAATTCTCCTGAACCATCCCACATGTGGTAAGAGCAGGAGTAGCACAATTCTGGTGTGCTGCCTTGTTCCGCTTACAGCTGTAACCAGTCAGGTAGCCTTTAGCTCTGTGTCCGGTTGGGTCCACCTACCCATGCACACTCTATCCATCTAACTGGCAGTTTCCCTGGCCAGCTCTTGCACGTGTGCTGCACAGCAGTGTGGAAGTCAGTGAGTTCCACAGGTGCTGGCTGACTTTGAGCTGGGCAAATTAAGTGTTTTTTATATTTTTTTAACCTATCATTTTGTGAATGCTGTTTGACTTAAATATTCTGCAGTTGGTGGGCATATTTACAAAAGTAGTCTTTCTCCTGTGTAAGGCTGAAATTTTGGAACTATGTGGGTGTCCTGCATACAGCAATTGCTTTATGATGTGGGTTCAGCCAAATCAATTTTCCTTTGCTTTATTCCATGCTGGTTCACCACTTTCTGTGCTATTAGCGACTTAGTCACGGCTCGTAATTTCAGGACTAATAAGTGGGGTTGTATAAAGATTTGTGGTCCAAAGGTATGAATAACATACCTTAAGAGTGAATCTCCATACTGGAACAGGCATGCACAAACAACCTCTTACAAACTGCAGAGGAATTTTTAGATTTACTTGGGTATGTGTAAGAAAGGCCCATTGCCTTGCAGTAATTAATTCAAGTGATTAGATGCTAGGAATGGTTTATTATAATTGCACACAGGTAGTAATTTATTAGGGTGGCTGTTTCTTTTGGCATATGTCAAGAAGGTCAGAGTTTAGACGTTTTGGACATTAACCTAGTCTTCTGAAACTCTGAAGTTCCACTTTTTGGTCATTAATTTTATACATGCTGAGATTGTGACAATTAACCCACTTAATAAAGGTCAAGTTTCAATTTTTTCAAATTTCTGGAACACTTAACTTTATTCCTTCTTGAAAATGGGCAGATACAGAATGATAAATAGTTATTAAATGAGAACGAAGATGTAGTTCTGCTGTCAAGATACTATTGAACAGTTAGTGAAGAAAGAGACAGAAATGCTATGGATTTGAAGTCACAGGAATAGGTAGGATAAAACAGGCTACAGAAAATGAGGTAGAAATATATAAATCATGGTATGATGTTTAAGATTATTTCCACTAACATCCCTGTTAACTCAGTCTACCTTCGCTTCTCCTTATGCAAATCTGTAATTTGTCCCTTTAAATTTTTCCTGTATACATGTGGTAATTCCTACAGCTCAAAAGCAGCACCTAACCACAGATGAAAGGCACAAACAAGCAATGCAATAAGGAAATGGTGGTGGTATTTTCAGATGACCAAAGCACAGTTAAACTGCATTGTAATAATACCTGGATTTCAATGAGCTGCAAGAGTAGATCACAATAAACTCTTGGTTCTGTGTAGTGGCATCAATTCCTAAAGGATGCATAGGTGTCTTTGGTCTCTTAAGCCTCCACTTAAAAACTTAGTTGTCGTTTTTGAAGCCTCTAAAAAGTATCCATCAAAAAAGCACATTTGCTGACATTAAATGGCATCGCCCATTAAAGGGCTTGCAGATAGATCAGAAGTAGTCATGTTCTCTATTAGTAAAATCATTTCATTCTCAGTATTATGTCAGCAGTGAGTCATTTTTTGGAAACCTGTTTTTCACATTTTGCACAGATTTTAGGTATCAACCATGATTGTGAGTCCTTCTGGACTGCAACTGCAGTTTTATAGGTCGATGCTGAGCACTTCAATGCAGGAATCTTTCAAATAATAAGCAGCTGTGGATTGAAAATAATAGTGTTCCTTGTATAATTTTTTCATGAAGTGGTACAAGGGCTGCTACCCAAACCTTAGAAATGGAGCTATTGTCATCACAAATTCTCAGTCCTGTTTTGTGGAAGCTGCAGCTCTCAACTTCTGATCAGGCTCACTTCAATTAGAGAGGTATGAAGTTTCCCATATTGTTAACATGTGCACAAAAGCACAATATTCATATTCTAGTATCACCACACAAGGAAGTATTTCCCCCCAAATGAAAAGTGTGGCTTTTGAGTTTAAAATACTACAATACAGTTGGGCACTGATGTGGTTTATTTTTCATAGGAGAGGTCTAGCTGTTGCTTGAAAACCTCTTGCGTTGTCCCCAGAGGATTTTACATACTGGAACACACTCACTGGAGGTGCTCTCCTACCCCTTCTCCCTTTGGAGAGGAGATATTAGCCTGTGCTAATGCTGCCTAAATGCTCACTAGTTGGTAGCAATACTTGTGGGAGAGATGATTTATAGACACTTGATTCCAAAGATTCTCAGCTAAAGCTAAGTAATCATTTCAAATTATCAAATGTCGTCTGCCATGAGAAGCAAATACACAGCACAATGATAGTTATCAAGCTTACTCTCAGCAAAGTATATTAATCTTTTCTTCAGATTCTACTTCTGGGAGTAGTAATATTCTCTAACAGAATGGTTCAGTCATCTTAAGCTGAGTTTCAAGAAGCAGCAGTACTTTTTGTCAGTGAATTGAGGTTCAACAGGTAGAATTTCAACCTAAAAGTCATGTGTGGTTTTGAGGTGGACCCTCATGACTTTGCATCAGAAGTCAGGTAGCCTTTTCCTCTTCTTTCTCTTTATTAAGAAAGCTATATTTGTCATCCATATTGGGCAACTGTATAAAAATAGGCAGGCTTTATATCTTGGCAGGATTAAATGAGATGTATGTCTTTTTTCATATTCTTGAATATCAAAACAAGACAAGCCTATTTAGGAACTAGAATTTTATTGCTTAACATACATTTGCATCACACAGTGAAGGCATTAGCTTTCATGTCACGTTTTCTCCCAGTGGTTTCCAAATGCCTCACAGCTCTCACAAAGTCGAATTTTCAAGTCCCTTTCTGAGATGAATTTTGATTTCTGACATGAAGAAGGGGCTACAGTAGGGTGGCAGAGGTGGTTTTGGTCACAAGAGATGGTGGTGTTACAGGCTTTCAGGACTGTGCAAAATAGTTCTGTGAACAAACTATGTGAGTTTTTCTGCAGAGGAAAAAAAAGATGTGCCTGCGACTTCTTTTGAACAAACATTTACTAATTTAAGCAATTCACCTTTAGGAATAGAAGAACATTAAGCCTTGTCTTTGTTTATTTGGGTTTTTTTTCCTGTCGTTATGGGTTGGGAGAAGAAAATAATGTTCTACCAGCAGTGATAAGCCTTCCCCAAGGACAGGCTGGTATTCGCAGGTGTAAGTGTGCATGTGTTTTGGTGGCAAGTACAAATAAAGTGTTAGCTTGGAAAACACTGAAGAGCATGTAATGATATGGTCTGGTCATCCCATTTCCAAGAAGACACAGTCACATACAGACAACAAAGTCAATATGGACCTTCTGTGTAGGAGGGCTTCTGAAGACTTTCAGATAGAGTAGTTGTGATACAGATATATGAAGTAATGAAAGGTGCTGTGGGGAAAGGCATAGCTGGTTGACTTAGGTCCTCTCAGGAATGTTTTCATCTAAGCTGCACAGATTCACAGAGGAGGGTGAGATTTAGCATGTCTTGCTCATGTAGAAAGTTTCTGAAAACATTGCATCTGTCAAAGCATCCTACTTTGATATTTCAAGGGTGGTTTGTTAAAAAAACGAAAACTTGGGCAGTGAGATGATCTCTTTGCATTTCCTAACATGTTGTTTAAGTGTTTCTCAAGTTATTTAATTCTCAAGTGTTAAGGATTTGTTGGTCATCTTAAAATCTGACAAAATTCTGTAAAGCTGAAAGATTGCTGACTCTCATGAAAACCACCAGCCAGATGGTGTCCTGCTTTAGGGAAAGGCCTGCTTCATAAACCCATACGTTGTTAGCTTGCAGAAAATCCTTGTGGAAAAAGCTCTAGTCACAGTTTATGGTCAACCATGAGAGCCAGAAGAAAACCATGCCTTGTTCACAAAAGCTAGTTAAGCTCAATTCAGACATTTAAAATTTGAAATGGCCTTTTATTTAGAAGTGTAAACTACTGTGATTTAAAGACTTCAACACATTTATTTGAAATATTGAAGTAAAAGATTCAAAGTGATCAGTAACTTAATAGTTTTTTGTCCTCTGGTGCATGTGGTCAAGAATGAATTTGGCTGCAAATTGAAGAACAAACTTAGATCTGAATTGAAAAGTTGTTTTTTGGTCCAGCCAGTTACATTGTCTTCTCTACATAAGAGGAGCAGGGGCAGCCTGAAAGACAGAGAACTCCAAACCCAACAAGACAGTTAATCACTGACACTTCATGCTGTAGTGACAACAGCAAGAAACCCACCACCCACGAGGAGTGTGAAAAGCAAAATTCTGGCCTCAATTCTTGAGATTTCTGTTAAAAGGAATATATAGAATTAAGATGATAGCCATCAGTCCTAAGATTATAAACAGATTCAGATTGAGGGGAAAGGTAGAAACTTATCCTATGGGCAGGTAATTATGCAGCTGTCTAGGGAGTAAGGGTTTTGCATTGCTTTTGATGCTATTTCTATGCATGACAGCATGGAAGTTCATTGGTCTGAGCTGGATTTCTTACATTCCTCAAAAGACCAGTCAGACTGAACCTTTGATAACAGACTCATCAGTTTGGCAATATGGAGCTTGAGGAAGTGTGCATAAGTTTCCCTTCTATTTTATTTTATTTGACAACCTTTTTTTTTTGAAGATCAGAGCATACTTACAATTTTTATAGAACTCCTAAATCATTAAACTTACTGCATATGCTTATAAATGGCTTTTGTAGTCTACTTCATTTTTTTTCATATCCTTGGTTTATATCAGGTAAACTGGAATAAATGGAGCTCCTGACTCCCACCTGATTTTTGAAATCTCCATTAACACTTGCTGGCAAGTCGAGTTAACTCTTTACCACTTGAAATAGCTGCTAAATAAGGTCCATGTGCCTTTCAGCTTTCTGTAGAGGTCCATATGACTGTATCCTCTACAATACTCACAGGCTCCTAGAGAAGACAGTTGCTTTAGTCAGCTGGCACTTGTCTGTAGGACCTCACCAGCCAATAATATGAAAGGAGAACATGCATGGAGCAGCTGCTGCTCAGTTGGGTGAAAAGTCTGGAATAAAATAATACAGATAGAGCAAAAGTAGAGTCAATTGAAAACCTAACCACAAACACAGAAATGTAAAACCTAATAAGCTGAAAAATATTAAGTGTGCCAATTTTTATGTTGGTTTAGATCTGTTGGAGTTTTTCTTAACATCTTTCCTATTTGCAGGATCTTTAAAGACACCCATATCCTCTCTAGTAATGTGATAAATACGGTACTTACTGGAATGGCATCTTCTTTTGCTGCATTTCAAACCAAATCAGTGTGCTTCAGAGATCATGGGAAGTCTGTAAAGGGATTTACCACCAAAGTTAACAAAGCCAAGCAACAAAGAAAGAGGAGCTCTTGTTTAAAGGGAGTGGTTACCAAAACAGCGTATGTTGGCACTCAGAGTGCCAGTTTTTTCCTTTGTAAACCATGCTGCGATATTCTGGAATAACAGTCTGATGCTGTTGTAGTGTAGGATCACTGCCTTTGCTGTCCTCTTTCTCCTTTCATTGGCACACAGAGAAAACTACAGCATGGACAGTATTTGGTGCACCACTTTCTGTATCTGTAGGCAGAGTTTTGGACTTTGTGCTGCTTTTTCTGGTTCAGATGGATCAAAGGAGAAGTTTATTTCACTAGGAAATGTTGTAACTGCAGGACTCAGTGTTAGCTGGATCGGCTAGATCTGAGCCTTAGACATGGGCTCCATATCACTCCTCAGCTCACAGCAGGGAACAGCCTGACTCTGAATGTATATCCAGAAGTGCCTGAGTTTATTTACGGCCAAGCAAAGCTCACAGTGTATGTGCATCCCTCATTTCAGCACAAATAAATCACAATGTTTAAAAAAAAAGGACCTGAGCATTTCCTGCACCCTTAGAGGGGTCTTGGAAAAAACTTCCCTGATTCACAAGCTGTTCTGTTTTGTTTCTGGCTGCATCTCATCAGGCAGTGGCTGGTGCCACGTTCAGAGCAGTATTTCATAATTCTCCTTCACTTCATACTTATCTCACTTCAGAGAGTGTGAAATTTTTCAGTTCATTATGTTCTGAACTGTTATTTAATTGAAGCCCCTAATGTTCAGTCAGTACACACTGCACAGAGTCATTTAAAATATTCCAGCAGTGCACATTTTTTGTAAGTGGTTCAATTGGAAGTGATCAAGGTTTGAGACTTTGAGCCTGTAAAGGCTTCTGCTGTGGAAATGTGAAGTGCTGCTAGCAATAATTTCAAACTGCTTCCTAAGCAGGCCCTCTGTTCTGACTGTCTTAAACAGCAGAATAATTTCTCAGCATGGTGCATGCCCAGAACCAACATGTAATATCTTGCACAGAAAGGAGCAAGTTGCAGGATTTGATGGAGCCCACTAGCTGTGGAGTGTGGTGGGGAGCCGTCCTCTCTAAACAAAGAGGTTGGGCGGGAGATTTTTATTTCCCTCTCCCCATCTTGTCCAGAAATACTGGAGCAAGTGATAGTCCCTGTGCATCATGCTTGAGCTTTGTCCTCAGTTCTGTAAGTCTTGTCACTGAGGTGATCGCAGAGAGTGTCACTAACAGATTTCTTGTAGCAATGCACTCTGAAACTCCAGTGCTGTAAGCACAACGGCACCCTAGAACAAGCTAGGAAGAACCATGGCATCAGGAGCCAACCAACTCTAGCTTCACTGCCCTGGAGTAAAATAGAAGGTATGACCCAGGGATTAGGTGCAGCAGTGTGGCCATTTAAAGTTTCCTTTGCCTCAATTTTGGATATGACTACAAACTAGGACAACAAAACCTGCAAGCTTTCTTTTCTTCCATTTTAAAAGCACTGTGACACTTGTCCTCAGTCTTCCCAAATCCGATGGTGTGCAGCAAAGGAAAGGCTGTACCTGTGAGGGAGAAAACGAAGATTACCACCTCCCTCCTCCTTTTGCCCAAAGCAAAATGATACTCAGAGATTACTAGCTGTCTGTTTTGGTGGGGCAGGCTGGTGGTAGACAACACATGGAGAAGAATCTCTGTTTCCTCAGTGCTCAAATTTAAAGCCAAAGATGAGTCAGAGATTCCAGTTTCATTGAAAATGCTCAGTAATCTCTAGTAATGACCTAGTCTAACTAAAGAACAAGCACTCTATAAAGGTCATTTATCTTTACAAGGAAAAGTGTTCATTCTCCAAGTGTTGTCATCCTCTGCTTTAATTAATATCACCAGTGAATGCTGTTGGCAGTGGCTTCAAATATCGCAACATGGGAAAACTGGACTTTTGGTGACATTTTTAATGAAAAAATATAAATCATCTTTCATGAATGCTGTAACCAAGGTGTTCATTAGCTAACCCTGGTCTGCAGAGGAACACCTATGGAAACAAACTGAACTCTGTGAATCTGGGATAATTTTGTGGGAACTGGAACTCCAGCAGGCATAATCCTGTAAATTGCTACCAGCTAGGGATGTGCCTTAAGAGGCACGGCCCAAGTAGAACAAAAAAAACATGAAAAAGACAAATTCAGTACAAGAATTCTGGATCTATTCTATTTATGATTAATGGAATTGTAAAACAAGTAGCTCAGGAACATGCAGACTTGGGAAACCACTTCCATGAAGATCCTTATCCTGAGCCTTGAAACAGACTGATGGAAGCTCTGAGACACAAACACAAGCTATTATGTTCTTTTCAGAATGCCCTAGGAGTAACCACGCCAACTCTAGATTTTTATCTTGAGGTCCACTAGATTAATTTATAGATTCATAGAATGTTTCAGATTGGGACCTTAAAGATCATCTAGTTCCAACCCTCCCTGCCATGAACATGGACACCCCCAATAGACCAGGTTGCTCAAGGCCCCATCCAATCTGGTCTTGAACACTTTCAGGGAGGGGGCAGCCACAACCTCCCTGGGTAACCTGTTCCAGTGTCTCTCCACCATCATCAGGAAAAACTTCTGACTTCCAGTCTAAACCTACCCTCTTTCATCTTGAAACCATTACCCCTGGTCCTACCACTACAAGCCCTTGTAAACAGCCCCTCTGCAGCTTTCCTGTAACCCCCTTCAGATACTGGAAGGCTGCTACAAGATCTCCCCAGAGTCTCCTCTTCTCCAGTCTGAACAGCCCCAACTCTCTCAGCCTGTCCCCACGGGAGAGGTGATCCAGCTGTCCAATCATCCTTGTGGCCCTCCTCTGGACATGTTCCAACAGCTCAATATCTTTCTTGGGCTCCAGAACTGGATGCAGTTCTCCAGATAGTGTCTCACGAGAGCAGAATAGAGGGTGAGGATCACCTCCCTCAACCTACTGGTCATGCTCGTCTTGATGCAGCCCAGGATGTGGTTGGCTTTCTAGGCCCGAAGTGAACATTGCCTGCTCATGTTGAGTTTTTCATCAACCAACACCCCCAAGTTCTTCTCCTCAAGGCTGCTCTCAGTCTGTTCCCCACCCAAACTGTATTTGTGCCTGGGGCTGCCATGACCCAGGCGCAGAACCTTGCACTTGGCCTTCTTGAATCTCATGAGGTTGGCCGGTCCAGGTCCTTCTTTATGGCCTCCCTTCCCTCCAGCATGTCCACCACACCACACAGCTTGGTGTCATCAGCAAACTTGCTGAGGGGACATTCAGTGCCCCTGTCTGTATCACTGACAAAGATGTTAAACAGCACTGGTCCCAGTACTGACCCTTGAGGGATGCCACTTGTCACTGCTCTCCATTTGGACTTTGAGCCATTGACCACAACTCTCTCAGTGTGACCATCCAGCCAATTCATTATCCAGCAAGTGGTCCATTCATCAAATCCGTGTTTTTCCAGTCTGGTGACCAGGATGTCATGCAGGGCAGTGTCAAACGCTTTACACAGGTCCAGGCAGATGATGTTGGTTGCTCTTCCCTTGTCCACTTGTGCTGTAACCATCATAAAAGGCCATCCAATTAGTTAGGCAGGATTTGCCTCTGATGAATCCCTGTTGGTTAGCAATCACCTCTTCATTTTTCAGATGCCTCTGCAGGGCCTTTATCTGCTCCATGATCTTGCCGGGCACAGAGGTGAGGCTGACTTGCCTATAGTTTCCAGGCTCTCCCTTTTAACCTTGTTAAAGATGGGGGTGATGTTTCCCCTTTTTCAGTCAGCAGGAACTTCACCAGACTGCCATGATCTTTCAAATACGATGCCTAGTGGCTTGGCAACTTCATTTGCCAGTTCCCTCAGGACCCATGGGTGGATTTCATCAGGTCCCATGAACATGTGCACATTGGGGTTCTTCAAATGGTCTCGAACCTGATCTTCACTGACCTTGACCTGTTCAATGGCATCCAGTTCCCTGGTACATGTCCATAATGTGCACTTGGCCAAGACAAAAGCATCCAGTGAGGACAGGCTGAGGGATTTGGAGCTAATCAGCCTGGAGAAGAGAAGGCTTTGGGGGATCTTATAGCAGCTTTCCACTACCTGAAGAGGGCTATAAGAAAAAATGGAGAGGGACTTTGTACAGGTGATTCTAGTGATAGGACAAGGGCAAAAGTTTTCAAGTTAGAAGAGGCAGATTTGGATTAGATCTTAGGAAGAAATTCTTTACAATGAGGGTGTTGAGACACTGGAACAGGTTTCCCAGGGAGGTTATGGATGCCCCCTCCCTGGATGCAATCAAGGCCAGGTTGAATGGGGCTCTGGGCAGCCTGGTCTAGTCAGAGGTGTTCCTGCCTGTGGTAGGTGGTTTGGAACTAGATGATCCCCAATGTCCCTTCCAACCCTTCCATGGTTCTATGATACAAACATAGGAAAATGTAGTGGTTCTGCTGTTAGTGGCTTATTTCAGTGTTTGATCACTGTTACTTTCAAAAAACATATTTTCCTATTGCTTCAGGTGCTAATGGTAGATTTTGTACAGCTTTGTTTTGCTGGATGCAAAATCTCTCTCTGTAGTCTCTGGAAATCTTCCTCTGTGAATATACTTGTATGGAATAATCAGTTTTATGTCTTAGGCTTCTTATTTTCATGAAATAGGCAAAGAAAGCCTCCCATTGTTAAGCTGTTTCCACCATCCTGAGAGTAATTTTGGGGTGTTCTCTCTGTGTTCCTCTAATCTTTCAGCACTCTTCAAAGATTTCTCCACTGGAATATGTTGATCACACAGAATCACAGGTTAGTAGGAGTTGGAAGGGACCTCTGGGGGTCATATGATGTTTTTAATTGCTATTTTGCCTGGTCCAATAGTGTTTCAGTAGTCTGCTTTTTCTTAGTGTTTTTTTTTTTGAAGCTCCTCTTGACTTTCATGCTGTTTGAACCATTACTATGTATGATAGAGCTTCCACAGTTCACAGCTAGAATCTACATTCTGATTTGTAGAAATCTGGCTTTGAATTCAGGTGTATTAAAAAGTTCTCAGGTTTTATGATCCCATTTTAGCAAGAACATTGGACCAGAACATAAGAAATCCATTATCATCTTCACTTTACTGTGCCTGAAATGGTTGTTTTCTTCAATTCAGTTTTCAGGTTAATTTTCTTATTTCAGTAGGTCCAGTGTAGGGGTTTTTTAAATCTAAGTTCATGTGCTGCATGCCATGTTCTGACAAGAAGCTCTATAGTCAAGTTTAATGTCTTCTGGAATATTTTCACTCATGCAGATAAAAATAGGGACATGTTCTCCAGTACATTTTTTTGGAACAGAGATTGCTAAACTCCACGGTTTTCACATATAGTCACAATTTTAGAAAAACAACAGTGCAGAACTGCTTGGAAAGTTTGTGAAGTTCAACTCCAAATTCAGTTTTCCCAATTAGTGAGTTGAATCAAAACTTGTCTCTCCTGGTCGCCTCACTTTTTAAGGTGGTGAAGAACTGTACCGCGTAGGCGTATGTGGCTCTTGTTGAACATCTGCAGCAGGTAGGTTGTAAAGGAATAACATAGATCATCTACACTAGGAAATTCTTAAGGCAGGAATCTCCTAGAACTGGTCTGAAAGAAACACCTCTGCTGAGCCAGTCTGTGTCAGGGCAGAGATGCTGCCAGCTGTGCCAGAGCTCGGTGTTTTCTTACCAGGGACTGTGCAAGCCTTCACAATGGAGAAAAGTGATTGGGCTCTCAAAGACAAATTGCACCTTCAAACTGACTAGTAAATCTCAAAATACATACAGGCTTTAAACATGCTCATATGAAGGACTGATGGGTGAAAGGCCTTTGCTTATAGAGGAAAGCTGAGTCAGAACTAATTTTCTTTGTGGGGGAGTTCTGGAAGGGCAGAAGGAGCTGCTCATATAAAGTGGTTTCTGGCATTAAGGGCTGAAGCAGCACTGCAGAAGCACTCCCTGGAGCAGTAGGAAATGGGCAGAGACTGAAGAGTGAGAGAAGTTTTACTATTCTCTGTTTTCTGTCAACATTACACAACACTTAGACAAATTTTAAATAAATGTGATCATGTATGAGTTTTCACAAAGTAGCTTGGTCTGGATTGTTATCTATCTTCCCCTGGTTATCAGTTTGCCATGCTTCCTAACACATTGTGAAGTGACACAAAATGGGATGAAGCCTGGTTCATGTCGTACTGAAGGTGGGTGTTACACTCAGCTGATCCACATTTAGTTCCTCCTTAATTCCAGTGAACAACTCCTGTGTTATTCCTTGAGTTCTGTATTGAGGCTCACCTGCCGAAAAAGACTGTGATCATGAATAACCTGAAGTCATGCAAGTGGAATGCTGCCAAGCCACACACGCACACACACACACACTGAACTGCAGTACAGTCCTGCCACCCCTTTCCAACCTTAGCCGTACTTTTCATGTCTCCCATTGTTCACATCATTTTTTCTCAATTTCTCCTGTTTTTTCTTCCAGTCATCCAACTGTTCTTCACATATGTCCTTCACACATGTCCCTCACAGAATCCAAACTCAAACCCAACAACCTGGACAATTTAGAAGTGTGAAGTATTTCCTGGATTTTACAGCCATGTGAGTCACCTTTTGATGTGCATACGTGGATGTCAGCTTGTACCAGCTTCTTGTAATGTTGAAAATTCATGCTAGTAAGTTTTGCAAACAGCTAGGAAAAAGAAAAGCTAACACTAATTATTTGTACTGTTCCAAATCCTAATGACAAGCCAGATAGTGAGAGGTGTAAGACTCTGGAAGGGAAGATTTTTAAATGAAGACTCTTTCTAATGTATATGCCCATTAATATCTAAAACCCCTGGTTCATGCTATGAACAAAAGAGCTAACAAGCTCCATTTCAGCATGAGGCTGTATTAGTACTCATAAACTTAGAGCAAATATCTCACTGACCGATTTATTTAATAAAAATTGCTCTCTATTTTTTCATCAAGTTAAAACCAAGTGATTAAATACTTTTTTATAAAGTTCAGAGTAACCTTTTTCATTTTTCCTTGAGTCCATTGTAACTACCTTGTGTCTGAATAATAGAAATCTTAATATTTCGTTAGCTTGGAACAGCTACCCATTTCCCAAGATGTGTGGCATGCTTGCTGTGCTAAGGATCAGCAGAAAGTTCCGTATTAGTAATTGCAGTTCCCTGAAGCTACTGGTTTTCATATTTATCTCTAATCCCTTTCATAAACTCATAAAGTTGCAGCTTAAAACCAGTAACGTTTCTTGATCACACTGCCTGTACTTAGGAGTTGCTTCCGGTGAAGAGTTAGCTTCCTCTGTTGTTAAAAATAAGGATCTTCTTCAAAACGGTTCAAGAGATGGTAATGTCTTACATGGAATACATTGAGGCTGAAGCTGGCTTTATAGTAACAAAGGAAAACACAGGCAAAAAGCAGCAAATGGATGTATGTATCAGCACACTGGTGCAATTAAACAAGAACTACTAGTAAGCCCTGTGAACTGACATACCCACACTGTCTTCACTTAAACATTTGAGCTGGTTGGTGTAGAGACAGTGGTGCTAAAATACATGTTTTAACAAAGTGTGACAATTTTGTGTACTCTTCCCTAGTAGATATGTGTAAAAACCTGTTGAAAGCTATCTTACGTGGACATCCCTGGGTTTTTTTGACATGCAGATTTCAGTGAACTGTTTGGTAATAGAGCTTTGGGAGGTTTTAACATCTGCAGACAGTTGAGCTGTCTAGGAAACAAGTAACTTAGGGATGAGCAAAGTATAAACAACATCATGCAGTGGCTCAGCGGATAAAATGGCCACAGTGTATGGAGGTGATGCTGCTCAGGAGTAGGATGTACACAGAGTGAAGTATATCAGCTCTTCCACTGCCCTACCCTATGAATGTGAGAGAGACACTGTGTTCCCCTACTTCTTTGCCTGTAAAAAAGACGTGTTGAGCTAAGTGCTTTGAGAGTAACCTACTGTCCAGAGATTCTCTGGGAGAACTGAGGTGATCTGGTATCCAGCATATAGCAGAGTCAAGCCCTGTTTGGTATTATGATGGCTGGACAGCAGTAATCATACTAGCAAGGAACACTCTTCAGGTCTTTGTGGTTTTTTTCTCATTGTGACTGGTGAATTTAGGCTTAAGGCTACCATTTCATGAAAGTTTCTGTTGAGCTACGGCTTAACTTCTTCCCACATTAAAAAGGGCAATGGTGTTTGTAGCTAAGTGTGAATCATGGTACCACATATCATGGTTCCATAATCTATCATGTCACCACTGACAAAACAGCACAACTGTACTCCATGTGGAGAAGGTGCTACAGAACTGCATGTCAACTTCAGTGCTGTCCATTTAGACTGCCAGCCCAGTCCTACAGAGCTGTGCCTGTTTTGCTACCTTGGTTAAATCCAGAGGCAGAAGTGTTGGAACCAGTGCCTGTAGGCAGGCTGACTTCTGAGGAGCCATGAGGTACTTCTAGAGCCCTAGCAACACCCCATCAAGGGGATGCAAACAAAAGTAATGCCTCTAATCTCAACACTTGCATCTATCTGAAAATAATTAGCTGAAGGGATAATAAAATGCCTTCTATCCATGCAAAGCTGGGAGGAAAAGGAAGTGCATCAAACATTGCTTCAAATGAAACAGCAAGGCTCAGAGGAACCAGAGACCTCTGCTTACATGCTGCATTTCTTACTCCTGAGACAAGTTTATGAAGGAATGAAGTGTCTTTAATCATTTAATTTGGCTAATTTAAAAGTACATATGCATAATTTATTTACAGAGAGGTAAAGCCCTCTAATTCCTGCATTTATTATTGTAACACACAGTATTAGAGTGATTTACTTTTTTTTACTACCGCAATCTGCACACAGTCTGAAAGTTTTAGTGTTCTACACATTATGCTTGAGTGAGTGTGTTTGAGGGGGTTTGAGACTCCAATCTACATATACCATCCTCCATAAATTATGTATGTAACTGCCATTTATAGAGGAAGGCACTGCTGAAATTATAATACAAATTAATTTACAGGGCTTTTATTCACAGCCATTGTTTTATGCCCCTTGTCTTGAAGGAAAAAAAGACTGTAAGGGGGACTTGGTTTTGGTGATACTGCAACAGTGTCTTCTGTTGAAAGAGCATTTAGCTCACTCACAGGAGAACCCTGGGAACTCATTGGAACAAGATCCTAATACAATTTCTGCAATCTATTAATGTGAGTGAGGCACCTTTTCTAATTCCGGATCATGGGAATTTAATTCCCAAGTTTGAGTCTTTATCAGAATAGCTATCATTTTGCAAGGACTTTGTGGGTGAATTCAGTGAGACCCAGATCTGTTACAAGGCTTGATGACTAGTCCTGACCATTTTAATATGTAAAATATGAGCCCTGGAAGACTTGGCTGAGGCAAAGAGAACAAATTTATTCCTGAGCTTCCTCATTCCCAGGTAACTTTAAATTATGTTCCAGCCTGACCCAGAAGGTTTCTCCAATATAAATACCGGCCCACTCACCTGTAGATAGATGAATTTTTCCTCATTTATTTTCTGAACTGGGCTATACTTTGAGCAGCCAACTTCACTGAAGACAGTGTATGTCCACCATAATGCCTCTCATCACTAATTCACAGTCCCTTTGCATGTATGAAAGCTTAAATTATTTCCTGCAGTGTGCATTAGCTTGCACATGTCTATGCTGAATTTCATCTTCCATCATGCTGTCTGGTCAAGTCTTTCTGGAACATGTTGTATCTCCCTATAGTCTTGAGTAACCTAAAATATTCCATGTCATCCAGACATTTTGCTAATTCACTATTTACTTACCTTCTCCCAGGTCTCTAAGAAACATCTCTCACTACAAACTTTGGGCTGGGAGGCATAAATTCTTAATGTGTATTGAAGCCGTGCGCCAATCTAGGGCTATTTTTTAGTTTGATTTATTCGAAGTAGCTTTTAATGGTTTATCAGTAGCTGCTGAAGGGAACGAAAGTGACACTGCAGCAGTGTCACTTGTTTTTCTTTCTTGAGCCAGGATAGCCACTGGAGAGAGTGAGGCTTACACTCTACTCCCCTGCACTAAAAGGTAGCTCTTTGTTAAAACTGTGGGACACGAGTCTCTTCCCTTCACTGTATTTATCTGTGCAGGTAGGATAACTCCCAAAGGAGGTAGTAGATAGTTGTGGAGGATGTATGCCTCCATTCTAGGAAACTGGGTTAACCTATTCCCCTGCCTGCTCAGAGCAAGCTGGCAGAAGAAGTGGAAATAAGGGCTGACAAAGGCAGCAAAGCATACACAGAGGCAGGAATAAGGGATGTTGGTCAGTCCTAGCCTTGTTGACCTCCTACCGAAGTTACCTCTCTGCTTGTGCAGTGAGGATTTGCTGACTTGCCCCTCAGCATGGCTCCCTCTCCCTGGAAATGCTGAAGGCAGTATGATGGTAGAGATCCTTTTCCCAAAAAAATAGATCCTTAGGAGTATGGGTCACATTGAGCATAGCAAAAGCAGTGTCTAGTGTTGTTCCTTGGGAAGAAAGCATGACATGGCCTCATCCTTTAGTGTGGGATGAACTTCAGCAGAATCATCTAACCCACCTGGTTCCTCACTGCCATCATAGAAACTCTGTATTTTACGTTGTAAATACTCCTATTTCTTACTAAACTGAACAGCATTAACAGTCCAATAGTGACAAAAGGGAGGTGCTCTGGGCTATTGGTTGCTTTGGATGGAGAAGAGCAGGTTGCCCAGGAAGGTGGTTGAATCATCATCCCTGGATGTGTTTAAAAGTGTTGTCGACATGTAGCTCAGGGACACAGTTTAGCAGTGAACTTGGTAGAGTTATGTTAATGGTTGGACTTAATGATCTTGAAGTTCTTTTCCAACCTAGACAATTCTATGATTCTATGTAGGAGTTTCAAATTTGAAATGTTAAGACGGAATTTACAGAGAAAAAGGAATCTCATTTTTCTCTGTCCCTTACACATGATCTCATATTATCTGAAACTTTCGAGGGTCATGAGCTCTTCTGGAAAAGCCAGCACTGTACTGAAAGCATCACTACCAGCATCTGCCATGATGCCCAGGAACAACTGCAAGAAAAAAAGTGAACTGAACACTTGAGCAGTGAATCACTGCCACTAACAATGATGTTTTGTTGACAGCAACAGGATGGTATTTCTCAGAAGTATTTGTTGTTCCAGGACGTACACAGGCTTGAGTATATGAGACTGATTTGCGTTATGGTGGGTAACACTTAGAAGGTTACCTTTGCAATCCAAAGAAAAGTTATCTTTAACTATAAGCACAGTAACACTATCAGGCTGGGAGAAATCCTGTGCCAAATCCTGTGCCTAATCCTGTGCTACTGATCTGGAGTTTTACCTGGTTCAGATTTTCATCTTTGGCTGTTTCCTCATGAAATCACTTCCCGGGCTGTTTGCTTTTGGTATAATGATTTTACAAAAAAATTATGGAGGACAGAGAAATACTTGACTCTCAGTGTGAGCGCACTGTACAGTGCCTACCCTAATGCAGAAAGAAGACCCCAAAGCTGCACAGGTATCTTTGCAAACCATTGCTCATTCACACCATGGCAAGAGACTAGTGTTCCCTCCAGCCACTAGCTCAGGCTTCTGGTTCTGACCAGGAAACCAGCAGCGTAACACTCAGCCCTTGTGCTGTCCCAGCATCACAGTAGATGTCGAAGGATGTCTGATTTCAGCTTGTCGACGCTATTGTATGGAGCAATATTTGTGCAAACTTCTTCCTTTGGTGTTCAGCCCTTGACATGTGGGTTGTGTTCATTCTGAGAACTTTGGCAGCAGATAAGGAGCTCTGCTACCTCTGGGTGGGGGCTGTGCCA
Source organism: Upupa epops (assembly GCA_013397515.1). Classification (NCBI taxonomy): domain Eukaryota; kingdom Metazoa; phylum Chordata; class Aves; order Bucerotiformes; family Upupidae; genus Upupa; species Upupa epops. The sequence continues at coordinate 226,918 of VZRI01002768.1, forward strand.
CAGGTGCTGTAAAGGCATCTGCCTCCCCCAGATCATGTTCAGTCACTTGGTTCCCAGCCTGGAGGCTCTGGACAGCTCTGCCTTAGATTGCATCTGCAGTCATCCTGCACCTCATCACCCCCTCCACCCGCCTCCCTGCACTGCATATTTTTCTTTCCCTTCCTGCTCTCGGCCACCCTCTAGCTGCATCTCCACCCCTCCAGCCATCCACACTCCCCTGTCTGCATTCCTCTCTGTCTGCCCTGTTTGCCTCCCACCGCAGCGACTAACAGGGTGTGCGGACAAACTGGGGCGTGCACCTGCAGCTCTCCACGGGATGCTGGTTCCCAGTGGGCAGCAAGGGCCATTTCCTTCCTGCTCTGCTGGAGATGCTTTCTAATTCCTTGGGGCCTTCAAGAGCTGCAGAGATTTGTCTGGCACTAGGAAGAGCAGACAGGTTGAGGATAGCCTTATTAAAAAGGAGATGAATGTAGGGTCTGCAACTGAGCAGAGGAGGTGGTGGAAGGGCAGCATAGGGCAGGAAACTGAATAGCAGGGTATGCTCAAGGCTGTTTGGGAGAAATGGTTTTAGGTGCGAGCTCAAACTAATGCAAAACTGCCTCCTGCACTGCCCCTTCAAGGGGGAGAGCATAAAGTCCTTCATCTACCCATGGCACCCAGGCCTGCCCCTACTTGCTTTGCAGAGAGCTGTGAGCCCTGGGGCAGCAGAGCACAGCTCTGGATGGAGCAGAGCTCTGGCGGGGGGTGGGGGGTGGGGGGTGCAGAGACGCCTGGCTTTGGATTCTACCAGCCAGGAGCTCTGCCCATCCCTCTGCCCCAGCTGGCTGGGCACCCCCAGGCTCTGCCACACCGTGGGTGTCTGCCTGGAGCTGGGACTTTTACTTGGGTTTTGTTAGAGGAGGAGGAGTTTCTCCCTTGACATTTCCGCAGCTCCGGAAGGAACAGGAGGGATTGATGACTCTGAGCACAGCTAAGACAAAGAGGTGATCCTGCCCTACTGGGCTTTGATAAACCCAGGCAACCAGCCACCACTTGTTCTTACAATCCCTCACTCCCACATATGCACAAGAAAAACTATTACGGGGCTTTTTCAACGTTAATGCATGCTCATTAACTGACGTGCCTTTGTTTTCTATTAAAAATCTTGTTTCTAAACCTCTCCCATATAGGCTCACACACATACTCATTTTTCTGTCAAAGAAATCAGATCTGTGGCACTTGAAGGGGAAAGAAAAGAACCATATCAAATTAATTTTTTTATCTTCATAATTTTCTTTTACCAAATTACTCCTCAGCTATTAATTTCACAGGCATTGTGCTCAGTTTCAGTAGCCTGCAGAGGTCTGTTGTAGGGTTATTGGGTGAGGCTTTTGCTAACAAAACCCCCTTCACTTTTTTCCCTCAGAAGTGTGGTGCTTGCACCTTGCAAAGCTAACACTGGTACTGAGGCACATATTTGTAAAGGTGTGTTGGCATCTCTCTCCCAGCAAGTCAGACTCTGAAATTTGGCTTTCCCAGTTATGATAGTTTGCTCTTTTACTGGTTGAATTTTTCTTCTGCAAGAGGAATGGCAAAATTGAATGGACCTCTCTAGGAGCAAAATCACAGGAGCACAAGGCAAAATCCTTTACAAGTATCACTTGATTAATTTTCTCTCCACAAACTCCAGGGTAAAGCAACTGGCTCTGAATATGAGAACCCACTTCTAATTCGGGAGGATGGCTACCTGGTTGCATGCAGTGACATGCAGATGAACTGAAGAAAATTCCTAACAGGAATTGATGTTTCCCATCACCTAAGGTTTTTCTCAGTGCTAATTCAGTAATTATGCAACGTGAACAAGCCTGCTTTTTTGCCATTACTTCTATATTCACTGTAACATTGCAAAATGATCAAGTGCTAGAGAGTTCACTCTTTCTGTCCTTTATCCAAACTATTGCATGATGCTGTTGTGCAATTTAGACCTGTAGTGCAACTAATTGTCTTTGCTGTTGTCATGCCTAGAAGGTCATGGAGAATAGGAGCCCATCGTGCTAATTTCTGGATAAGCACATAATGAGAGTCCTCATAGTGACAAATCCATTTATGAATGGAAAAGCAGACCCTGAAAGAGCAGAGACATAAAAATGAGTGAACAGTAGAGAAGCCACCCACATCAGAGCACTGGGGATCTGGGCTTCAGAATGTCCTGTCCTACTTGAGGCAAATGATCTGAATGTCTTTCATGGAGATAGAAGTCTGTTGGTTGCAGAAACCACAGCTGAGACTAGAGTTCAGCATGTGTGTGTATTCAAAGGGAATGTCATGATGGAGATGCTCTCTGCTTGCTTGTCCCCTGGAGAATGCTGCACCTGAACAGCACCATCTCTGTGAGGGAAGCTGAGACTCTGTAATTCTTGTACACCAAACCTCAACAGACTGATGGAATGCAGTTGAAACAGCAGAATTCTGATGTGGTCAGTTAACCCCCCATCTACCTCAAGCCCTGGTAACTGTGTATAAATAATGAAAAGCAAAAGTGTTGGATTTTTGGCATATCTGGGGAAGAAAGCACTGATACCATGGCACAGTTTCTTATGAATTATATAGTAGACACTGTGATTAGAGCTAGGTTTAGCCTCTGCCCTGCTCCAGGTCATCACAAGTATATACCCTATGCCCTCTCTCAAAGCATTACGCAGTCATGCCAAAGACAGGATCTAGTATGACTGTCTCTAGATCCCGGCATATACCCATGTAGGCCCTATAATGGACAAGCACATGTATTATTAAGCAGCAGAAAGCACTTGTACAAGGCTGACAGCACACATGACTTATTTACATTGACCTAAAATAGCAGCACTTTAAGTGATACAAACACAGAAGACTTTAAAGTGCTCCGTGGAGATTTGTGAATACAGGAGAACCCTTTGGCTAATCCTGAAACATTGTTTTCTTAAGAAGTCAGCTCATTGTGTTTTATACACCTGCCATTACTTTCCCTCCCTAGAAGTGGCTTCCTTCATTTTTCCCTATATATCGGATTATTAGCAGCTTGGTTAACAACAATTCTCTCACTTTTGCTGGCAGAAGCAGCCTTTCAAAGCTGATAGTTCCTAAAAGCTTAATAATACTCTCCTACAGGCTCACAGCGTGGAGAATTCATGGGGTTTTCCCTTCTTTTAGCCAGGTTTTGTGATGGAAAAAATGGCTTTAAACAGCCCTGCTTCAGCTATGTCCACTGGCCAGACTTGTCACAGGTTGTCTGCACTGTCACTTGGTACAGGCTCAGGGATGGGGGCTGAATGTCCGTCCCTTGAACGGTGATGCCTAGAGAAAGAAAGAGGTCATTGCTAGAGTGGATAGGGAAGGCTCCTGGGAGTCTTCCAGGAGTGTGGGGTGAGAGGCAAAAACCAGAAACCAGTACAACATTAAAATATATGTATGTGAATGCAGGGAAAGGGCTGGGGGGGGGGGGCAGGGGGGGGCCTTCAAGATTATTTAACCAAAAAAAACCCCTAATCTCAGAGTCTGACTTATATGAAATTTAATTTAATTTATTTTTACACCAGCAGCTGTCAGTTCAAAGAACAAAAACAAAGTAGCCATCTGTGCTTAATTTCATAAATCTACTGTAGATTGTCACATGATAGTGGAACTTGGACAAAAATGTGTCATGTGATTTGGTACGGTCCCTTTAAAGTCAGCTTTCATATACAGCCTGATTTAGCTGCAGCTATAGGCGTGAGGCCTGGCATCAACCTGTCACAAACTGGTGGGGTCAGTCTGACAAAAATCCCCGTTTCTGTTGCTTGTAACATCTTCTCTTTCTGTGGCAAAAGTGTTTTATTGTTGGGGGTTCTTTAAATGATGTTTCCAGCATTCAAGCAAAACTGTGCTTCTATTTGATACCAGCAGTGCCTGTAACATGGAACGGAACATGAAATCACACTGTTCTGCAAGAGCTGCAGTGGTAGGGACAAAGCAGAGTACCAGACAGCTGCAGTGGACCAAGGGTGGCTGTAGAGATGTCCAGTCTCACCTCTCATGAAAGCACTTTCCTGGTTCTTCATCTGGAAGAGTTTTCTTTAAACCTCTGTAGATCACAGGTGAATCAGAGAAATGTGAAGAAATTAAATTTGTTGTAGCCATTCAAAAGGCAGGACTCATATGGAAAGTCATAGTGGGTTTGCTCTCCACATTTATATTACTAAGAAAGTGCAAGGGAGAGAGATCAGAGGAGGTGTAATTAAAATACAGATCAAAAAGTCACATTTTTCAATTTGCCATGTGAAAAAAAATAACAATCAGCTTGTCATATTCTCATTAAATACCAGATGGTTGAGCATGAGTAATAGATCTCTGGCTGACAGAAATCTGCAAACTCTTTTCTTCGGAGAGTTTTTAACTTAAGAAATCTGACCATATCGAATAGTCAATAATGCTCTCAAGGTGAACATATTTGTTTAGGATTTGCATGCATGTATTTGTCTGTGCGTGCCGGAGTGTACGTGTGTGTGTGGGGTGGAAGCAAGAGCACAGCCTCGGAGAAAGTAAAATTAATTCTTAGCAGGAAATTTTATCTGCCTACCACTTAGACTCTTACTCTCACACTCACAGACACAAGAGTTTCCTGAGGTTTTAATGCTTCCCACCTTCTCAAGGATAATAAGTGATGACCACACCTCTGCTGAAAGGAAAAGGCCACAGCTCTTTTATCTAATGCAGCTACATAATTATAAATCAGATTGTCATTCTTGTGCCGAGCCCTGCAAATCAATCATGTTCTTGCAGCACTTCCTCACCCTCCAGCATGGTGAGCAGACAGTTACCAACAGCCCTGCTCTGCTGTCTTCACCAGGGCCAGATCTCCCCAGGATTATCTCCAACAAAAATTGTACCATGAGCTAACTGTTTCTCTGTTTTGCTGTCATTAGTGCTGAATTACTGTAAAACCAAAATTCTTTGGGTGTAGACCACCATGGAGATGGTACAAACACAGAATTAACATGATGCTGCTTCTCTTGGCATGTTTTGCTCTCTTTGTGCAAAGTGGAACGGTGCATGGGCACAGTTAGGCAGGGTAGTTAAGATGTGACTGTATCAGAGGGTGCTTCTGGGGCAGCACCAGCAGCATCCACATTGTTGGCCTTCTAAAGTCAGACCTTTATTCAGCTGGGTGCATGTCTTGATCCAAAGTACAAAGATATATCTGATTGCTACTTTACTGGACTTCAGCCATTTGTGAGGCTTGATAGCAGTGCAGCCAAATGACTGGGAGGCCTGAAAGGCCAATGTAATCAAGGAAGCATTTAAGCCTGCCAATGTGTGGAATTTCAAAGAAATCCTGCATGTGTGTAAAGGCAGCAGCCATTTTCCTCTTGCCTGCTCGAGCCTGTTGCGGAAGCAAATGCATACTGATCTCTCTTGGAGACCTCACATTTTATTTTAATTCCTCCCCCACCCCCTTTTCTCAATGCTGTTTTTCCTTAATCTAAAATAAGTCATTTTGAATGAAAGTAGATGATCTGGTCCTTGTATATGGAAAAACAGTGATTACTGGCAAAGAACAACAGTCTTTGTGGTAGGAGTATGGTAGCTTTATTCTTTTACAAGTTTGGACTGGACTGCTGCTTAGAGTAATAGATGTTAAATGCCAGAAAAGAACTTGTGAGGTTTTCTGGCCTACTCTTTTTGCCAGCAAGGGATTTTTCCCTACGGGATATTGTAACCAAGCTTTAATTAAAAAAATTAGAAGGCATTAAAGCAGCACAAAGTAATAGCCTCCTTCGGTGTACCTCACATTACCAACCAACCTGTTAGTCTTAGACCTTCCTCATTGAACCTACTGACACATTTGTGTTCTTGGCAGATCCGGATCTCACAACACTCTGTTGTTCATGGATGCCTAGAAGTGGTATAGCTACATTAGCACAATAAATTAGCAAGGGTAGAGCACCATGCTAATTAGTCTGAATTGCTTCTGGTCCTCAAGCTAGTTCTTTTAGAGCTAACTCACTTAGCACTACCATGTGCAGTGCAGATGTACCCACTTGCTATGTTAGTCTTTGGGAATGACACTGGTATTTTAGGGATCGGCAAAAATCCATGGGTAATGGGAACAGTGGAAAAGGCTGTAAAGCTTGGGCTTTCACTGCTCCAGACTTCAGTTGGATGAGGTAGTGCTGTTTTCCTATGCCCAGGCTTGTTGAATGAAGTCCTTGTGTCCCTGAGATGTGTAGAAGTTTTGCAACTAGCTACAGCATTTCTAAAACTTTACCCTGCTTACTTTTCTGGTCAAGACTAAAAGTGGTTTTCCAGTGATAATAGTTTAATCTCTTAAAACAGTTGATTTCTTCCTAAATTCCATAAGGTTTGTCAGTTTCACAACACTTTCCTTATGCACTTTTCATGTTTGTAGCTAATACCAGCATATATTACGGCTTGAATCACCTTTTTTTTGAATCGCAGCCTTATCACACCAGCCTCACTTTCATCTGTTACTTTATCAGGAGTTCACCCCCCATGTCTTTCTCTCTTGGCTTTTGACAAGACTGTCAGAGGCACATGCAAGCATTTTCTCTCTTGATCCTGGGCTCTAATGATTAACTTAAGGAGTCTCATATGCTCTTGTCATGCCTATTGCTACCTCTGTCAACGTTCTTTTCAACACAGCAGACTTTGATTTTGCCTAGAGATATGGTCTGCAGCACCTGCTCTTAAAGGAAATGGGAAGGCAGAACTTCTACTCCACATTAAGTAATGGCCGACAAATTCACCTGGAGTTTTCATATGACCCTTGAACATGTCCTTCTCTAATCTGGTATGTTTTACTGAGGGTAAGGTAACTGGATCCTCAGCTGCAGACATTGGCAATGATTTCTGAGAGATCCAGGGTGTGTGGTTTCACTTTGAGATCTGTGTGCTTTCTATCTAGCAGACCATATCCTTCCTACCTTCTGTTTACAGGTATGATGGTTTTGGATAACTGCTGATGAGCCTTTTTCAGCATTTTCCCTACATTGCCTTCATTAGGATACACTTCCAGCTACCAAATCTCCAACAGACACTAACATGGCACAAACCAGGAGAGTTTCCATATGAATTTCGCCCATCTGACAGCAGTTTCATCTCTCAGGACCTCACAACAAAGGTCAGAGGCTTGAGCAGAGTTGCTATTTGCAGTGCCTGTCATCAGAACAAAGGGAGTCTTTAAGCTGGTTTTACCACCTTATCAAACCTCTGTGGGTGAGGCAGGAGAGAACAAACTAGTTTTCAGGACCACAGAGGTATACAAATCTGAGGGTATATACATATAGGTGTCTGATGACTTGTCTGATATACCTGATTAGTGAGAAAGGATGCTTTTAAGGTTAAGACACTGGATAGGATTCAGGAAATCTGGATTCAGTTCCCAGCCCCACCATAGATTGCCTGTGGCATCATGCCTAAGTCTGTTTTCCTGTATCTCAGCTCTCTGTGTGTAAAAAGGGGGCATCGGGCTTTCTAGCTAGAGCTCCTAGCTTTTATTTCAGATAGGCAAGAGTAAGTGCGCCGGTGTCCCCTTATTCATATGGGTTCTCATCTCACCAGGGATCTCTTGATACCATCAGTGTGTGACTCACAACACTCAGGGGAGGAGAGCAATGTGTACGTAATACATGTATGTACACATGATGAATGGTTCCAGAAGTACCAGTGAAACACCAGAATTTGGCCACTTTTGGGAACAGTAACAGTCTCACTGGCATCTGTCTGTGGCAATCTCAAACTGTTCACCTAAATTTGAATCAAACAAGTATTTTGTTTCATGGTTCACCAGGCAACTAGGTATTTAAACACCTTCATTTTCCTTCCTTCACACCAATTCATATCCATGCCCTGAATGAAAGAATAACAGAATGAAAACAAAAACAAAGCAAAATAAAACTATCTGCATGACATGGAAGTAGTGGGCAGCAACACTATTTCTCCTTGTTCGTTGGTCCTATCAGTCATACTGATTACATGAGTAATGAGAGTCACTTCACATTAATTGTTAGATGAGCTAAGGAGATAGCACTGAGCACCAGAGAAGTTTGGTGTGATGAACTGTCTGTTGTCCTGTTAGGTTAGAACTTTCTACTTGCTTGTTGATTTTCACCAAGCCTCCACACTCTACAGTAACCAAATATAAAGAGTATTATTATTATTTACAGTAGCAGTAATATGCCCCATTATGTGCTTTTTTTAGTTGATTCAGTGGTCTTTCTACCCTTTTAATCCCTTCTAGGTTATTAGTCAGAGATTCTGCTTTGAGGTTCTAGCTTGTAATGTCTTTCTTTAAGTCTGCTCTAAGGCACTCTATTGAGAGCCTTTTTTCTTGGCAAACTCCAGTAGCAGCAGGCTTTGTAGGCAGACTTCTTTTATTACATAACCTTTTCCTCTTGATAGGGCATCTGTAGTACCGGAGGAGGAGGATGCCTGATGCAGACAGGTTTCATCCTCCCACCCTATTTTCATGTCCATGCATTTTATTCTCTTTAAGAGGACTCTAATACTTCCCCTTGCTACTGAAAGTAGGTGGAGGAACAGCCAGTCTTTCCAATCTTTGGCAAGATGTTTCTCCGGTGCTGTTCTTATTGTGGAGCAATAAGCACAAACACCATCACTGTTGCTATGATCCAGGAAGAGAAGCAATGCTCCAGCTAGATGTCCTGGGCATGTATGTGATCCATAAGTTATCCACTGAGAAGATCAGTAGGTAACAGCCTCTTCTGAAAATGGGGCACCTCAGATTGAGCCAGAAGTTGTACAAGGGTATTTATGTCCAGGATTCAGGCGTCACTGAGCATGCTTTGCTGAACTCTGCCCCAAGGAAACCACTGCAGTGCATTGCTTGCAGAGATCACAGAGCCTGTATCCCCAGAGGTTTTAAGAACTAGTGACACAAGCACCATGGATGATCTATGGGTATCTGATACTGCAGTGGTGCAGGAAAGCACATGAGATCTCCTGGCATGCTCTGAACATGCTTAGTGGAGTGGGAAATGCCTTAAAGTCTTCTGGGAACCAGTCCTTTCAAAATTCATAGCCATCTGAGCCCATCTTCTCAGAAGCAGTGATTTAAACTTGAGCATCTCATGTCCTGGGGGAACATCCTCATCCTTTGGCCTCACAGAGAAAGGTGGGAGAATCAGGTTTGGTTTATAATTGCATGCAGGTATTTAATTAGCTACAGCGAACTAGATCAGACTCAGCGGAGGGTATTAAGAAAGTCCTGTTCCCAAATACCTGGGAGGGTGGTGGTGAGGTCACTCCTCAATGGGAGACCAAGGTTCAAATCTCTGCTTTCTAATCAGTTGTGTGGGTGAGGAGAGACGAGGAAGACTTGAAAGCAGATTTCCTACCTCTTATGTGGCTAAGGGAGAAATATGGGGGAGGTGACAGTTAGCTGGTTTTTAGTATTTATCTTATCTCCAGAAATGAATTGACTACCAGGACTCCCAAAGGAGATGGGTGCCACCATCTCTCTCAGCAGTAGCTATGTAACTGCCTCCACTTAATTACCTCATTACTAAACACTTCATACCACAAGTCACCTTGGGCAGCTCCTTTTCCTCCTCTCCAGCTTCCCTAATCCAAATCTGAGATATCAGATTTACTCCTCGCTACACCAGACCTGGCAGACTGGGATTCCTGTATCTCTAACCCAGGGATGTGGATTCTAATATCCATCAGGGTAGGTGGAAGTGAGGTATTAAAACATCGTGATTTTCCTCTTTTGGTGTGAAATCCCGCTTTACCTCAACTATAAGCATGTTGAGCAGTGAGGAAAGCAATACCTCTAGTTGAAGTACACACACAGGATTAATTAAGCCTTGTGATCCTTTGTCTCAGATCTTCTATAAGAAGTTCCCTTTGGCTAAAGTTATGTGCTTAAGGTCTTTGTGCTGTTAAGCTCAGCTTACTTTTACACTTTCTGTGGATGGGACTTGGAGGGAGCATGCGAGATGTAATGTTTGTCCTCCTACTGGTACATGACTGATTTTATAGATCAAACAAGATTGCAAAGCTGTGTGGTGTTGCCGACACTCCAGCAGACTGTGCTGCCATTCAGCAAGATCTGGAGGCTGAGGGATGGCCTCATTAACATCTATAAATACGTGAGGGGTGGGTGTCAGGAGGATGGATCCAGGCTCTTCTCAAGGTCATCTGGTGACAGGACAAGGGGCAATGGGTGCAATCTGGAACAGAGGAGTTTCCATCTAAATATCAGAGGGAACTTCTTCACAGTGAGGGTAACGGAGCATTGGAACAGGCTGCCCATGGGTCTTGTGGAGTTTCCTTCTCCGGAGATGTTCAAGACCCACCTGGATCTGTTCCTGTGAGACTTGGTCTAGGTGATCCTACTGTGGCAGGGGGATTGAACTAGATGATCTTTCAGGGTCCCTTCTGATCCCTAATGATTCTATGAGTCTATGAACGGAATGTTTCTCAAATTCTTTGCATAGTCATGGAAATTCATATTCTCCTTTCTGACACTTAAATTACCTTTACTTCAGTGGAAAATACGTTTTGACCACCATTATCTTTACTATGAGAAAAAGTCGAAGTGGAGTAAAACAGAGATAAATGATTGGGTTGGCTTGGTAGACCTGCAACTCTTAGCACCTAGGCCTACTTGATAAACAGAACTTGTCACATTTTCTAATAGTTTGTGCCACTGTTTTCATCACTCTGGTCATACTTTTTCTATCCCTAGCATTTCAGGACAAAGAAAGACGAGGAGGAAACTGTTAGTCTTTTTTTCAGGACAGAACCCCGCTTTCCCTTAGCCTTCTCAACGATTACAGAAGCATGCTCCTATCACAAATTCCCCCCTAAATATGCCAGGGCTATCCTTTGCTGGCCCTACAGAAGTCTTAAAATTCTCCTCCTGTGGAATGACAGGACATATGACATGTATTCAGATTCAAAGTTCATAATGATGCTTCCCACATGCTGATGTCCCTGATGCTCCCCACATGCTGATGACCTCAGGTTGCACCAAAGGAGACTTAGATTGGATATTGAGAAGGATTTATCTACTGAAAGGCTTATCAGACATTGGAATGATTGGCTGTGGTGGAGTCCCCTTTCTTGGAGATACTAGAGTTATGTAGACATAGTGCTTAGGGGTATGGTTTTGTGAGGACTTATCTGTGTTGGGTGGCTGGACTCCATGATCATGCAGGTCTTTTCCAACCTGGACAGTTCTGTGATTTTGTGATTCTGTCCCCAGTTCTGGCACACACAGTATCACATGCATGGATTTCCCATTTGAACTTGCACCATAAAGTCATTTTTAACACTTCTTGCCAAAGGCAGTCTCCAAGTCAGGAAGTGTTACCTTCCGGCTGACATGGCACTATTTTCTGTGGTGCCAGGCTATGGCTGTCTATCATTCACCAGCTAACCTTTTGTTTTATTTAAGCGATATATGTCTACAGTCTTTCCTGGATTCAGTAGTTTCGCCACAGCTTCATTTCTTGGGTTCCTATTCTGCAGGTCTTCAGGTTAACCTTTCTAGCTTTAATCAAAAGAGATGACGTCAACAGGAATCATTGTAGGCTTTTCTGGTGCCAGTAGTAACCTTTATTGTTGGTTAATTGACAGAAGTGCTAAAAGTCTGTTTCAGAATTTCTATTTCATAAAAATGTCTCCTTTTGTTGAAGTATCAATTAGCAGTCTTTGTGCAAAGTTTACTTCTCTTGCATGCAGCCATTTATTCTGTAGTAATTGTCTAGATTCTGACACTAAATACTGTAATTTCTCCTGCTATATTTAAAACCACTTCCAAAGGCCTCTAAGTTTTATTTCCTTCCCATTTTCTACAGAAATAGCTGAATTTGGTTCATGCTCGGTGAGATTAATAAAACTATAGAGTAGATTGTAAAATTCACCCCAAACAAAAACACAACGAGCTCCATTCCAAGACCTCCTGCAGGCTCCATTACTTTAATTAAATATATGCCAAAATTCCTCCCCGTGAAGTAAATATATAAAACTGCATATTTGAGGGCAATAACAAGCTAGTGTATTTTGATATTTCTTCACTGCAAATCTTTTAACCTTTATTAAGGGAATTCTGGTTGCATGGGTTTCTACATGAGATATATATAGCAAAAAACTTAATGCCTACATGAAATTCATAGAATTATAGAATCATTAGGGATCGGAAGGGACTCCGATCACCTAGATCACGTCTCATAGGAACAGATCCAGGCGGGTCTTGAACGTCTCCAGAGAAGGAGACTCCACAACACCCCTGGGCAGCCTGTTCCAATGCTCAGCTACCCTCACTGGGAGGAAGTTCCTTCTGATATATAAATATCCTCTGTTCCAGATTGCACCCATTGCCCCTTGTCCTGTAACCACATGACCTTGAGAAGAGCCTGGATCCATATTCCTGAGTCCCACCCCTCACATATTTATAGACGAGGTCACCCCTCGGCCTCCTCTTCTCCAAGCTAAAGAGACCCAGCTCCCTCAGCCTCTCCTCATAAGGGAGGTGCTCTAGTTCCTTCATTGTTTTCATTGCTCTGTCCTTTTTGAACTGAGGGGCCCAGAACTGGACACAATACTCCAGATGCAGTCTCACTAGTGCAGAGTAGCGGGGGAGAAGAACCTCTCTCGATCTGCTAACCACCTAACTTCTGATGCACCCCAGGATGCCATTGGCCCTCTTGGCCACCATGAGCACATTGCTGGCTCATAGTCATCCTGCTGTCCACTAGGACCACTGTCCACTGCTCTCCAACAGGTCAGTCGCCAGCCTATACTGGTCCCTGGGGTTGTTCTTCCCTAGATGCAAGACTCTACACTTACTTTGTTGTACTTTATTACATTTCTCTCTGCCCAGCTCTCTAGCCTGTCCAGGTCTTGCTGAATGGCAGCACAGTCTGCTGGGGTGTCGGCAACCCCACCCAGCTTTGTGTCATCTGCAAACTTGCTGACAGTGCATCCTAATCCCTTGTCCAAGTCATTACTGAATCGATTGAAGAGGACTGGTCCCAGTACTGATCCTTGCAGGACTCCACTAGATACAGGCCTCCAACTAGACTCTGTCCCATTGACCGCTACTCTCTGGCTTCTATCCTGCAGCCAGTTCACGATCAACCTCACTACCTCATAACTCAAATTATGGACACACTGAGGAGAAATCCCAGGAAATGTGACCAAATGAAATTTTGATTTTGCTCTCCTTTTCCAGCAAAGGCTCCTATAGAGCAGGAGCTACTTGTACTGAAGCCAGGGGAAAATGTTTGCACTGACCATTCTCCATTCACATTGACTTTGGTGGTGCAGGGAACAACCTGTTTCCAACCCTTCTTGCATAGGCACAGGAAAGGCAAGGAGATAGGGCTGATTGCAAATGGGGCAATTGTTGAAAGTTCTCTTGTCCTTCCCCTCTGATCCTGCACTTCATTGTATTTGAATGGGAGCAGGGCATTAGCTACCTCTTTGTATTACTGACATCTCTACCTCAGTAGCTTCTTCTGACAGTGGATAGTTCAGAGTGAGACATGGGTGTTAGGGGCAAAGCCAGATTGGCTGGAATTGGGAGCCCTATTGGGGAAACAATGGTCAGAGGAAGGGACATTTGCAGATGTGCTGGCACTAAAAAGGAGTCCATCAGGAGAATTACTGGTTTGTATGGTCTTTCCTCTCTCAAGGGTAGAGAGGCTGATGTGGTGCCAATGTGAGTGGTATGACCAAGACAGAAGTGGGTGGTGGGTGCTGCAGGAGAGCCACTTGGAATTGGTACAGGTTCCCACTCCTGGAGGTGGCCACAGTCATGGTGACCCTTGAATCTTTATCTCAGACAACGAGACCTGCATGAACTTTTCCCTCCCTTCTGAGGAGGCCACAAGAGAGTTAAAGCAGAGGGCATGGGTGAGGTTCAGATTCAGATGTGGCCTGGAGCAGTAGGAGCTCCTGCAGCCACCTCTGCAGATACTGGCATGCAGGTACATTAATGTGGGAAATCCTTGTGATATGAAGCATACTGGATGAGAAGCCGCTGCTCCTGCTGGAGCCAGCAGTATTCCTGCAGTTGGCGATACTTTTGAGTGAACCCAGCACTTTTGGGGAGCTGCTGGAGGCTAGTGGTTCTTTGCAAGCTACCCACAGGTTCTGCCTTGAGTATAGCCTTGAACTTTACTTAAACTGTGGTTCTATCCTAGAAACACAGACTGACACATGCTGCACTTTATGTATTAATAAAACCAAGCCTGTTCAAACTTTCTTACTTGATAGCAAGTTACTAGGTGAAAGGAGGGCTGGTTCACTTATCATCTAGAAATAGAGAGCTCCAGAAGATTTTTCTTACAGAGCACTGAAGTTTCCAACATTTTTATTTTTTTTTTGGTCAGAGGTAGCCTAGGGAAGGAGTTAAAAACAGCAGGAAAAAACTTGAACTTGTTATTCTTAGCTGGTCAAAACAGAAGTTCTGTCTCCATAACTTCAACTTTTCCTTCAAATACATGTGTTGAAACTTTGCCATGGATGCTTTTGTGCCTTCTAAGAAAAAACATTAGATGATCCATCTATAAGAGGATCTCTGACATCAATTGGTAATGGATACTGCACACTAAAAAGATTCATTCTGAACAGCTCCTGCCCTGCACAAACCCTAAGCCGTTTTGGCCTGACCTTCTGTGGCTTTTCTTGCCTGCAGAATAAATTATGAAATTTTTAACATTCCTGCAATTGTAACATCTGTGCCTCATTTCTCTATATCTGGGAGAAAAGGCAGGGGGGCAACGACAAACACACTTTTAATTCACTGCCTCTTTCACCTGGTTTTCTACACGGTTTGAATCAAGATGCTCAAGTGTAAATGTCTGGTGGTCATTTCTGAATGCCCTCCTGAGGGTCAGCCTTCAGAGGGAGAGAGATAACACAGCAGAATGGTTTTGTCCACACAGCATCCAGGTGAAGCATGTGTTAGGCAGGTAAACAGGAGAGTAACTTATTCAAAATACACTGTGTATTTGGTTTGTGTGTCAGGGTTTTGGTAGCAGCAGAAGCTGCTAGAAGTTTCCCTTGTGTCCAGTGGAGGAAATGCCAACTGGCTCCAAAACAGGTGCACCACTGGCCAAGGCCAAGCACATCAGTGATGGTGGTAGCACATAATAAGTAAGAGAGGGAAATACCAGCAGGATTGCAGCCAAAGAGAGGAGTGAGAATATGGGAGAGAAACAACTCTGCAGACACGAAGGTCAGTGAAGAGAGAGAAGATGCTCCAGGTGCTGTAGCAGGAATTCCCCTGGAGCCCATGAAGAAGGCCTTGGAGAGGCAGGCTGTCTCCATGCTGCCCATACAGGTGGAGTGCATCTCCACCTGCAGCACATGAAGCACTCCACAGTGCAGCAGGTGGATGCCTAAGCAGATGGGACCCTTTGGGAAGCCCACCCTGGAGCAGGTTTGCTGGCAGGACTTGTGACCCTGCAGGGACCCATGTTGTTGTAATCCATTCTTAAAGAACTGCAACTGGTGGAAGACACCCATACTGTAGCAGTTCATGAAGGACTGCAGCCTATGGAAAGGACTCGTACTGGGTGAATTCATGGAATGCTGTTGTCATGGGAGGGACCCCACACTGGAGCAGTAGAAGAATGTTAGGAGTCTTCTTTCTGGGGAGAATGATCAGCAGAGATGATGTGTAATGATCTGACTACAAACCCCAATCCTATGCCACTGAGTAGGGAGGAGGTAGAGAAATTGTGAGTAAAGTTAAGCCTATGAAGAAGGGAGTGATGATGGGGGAGTATTTTCAAGATGTATTTTTATCTCCCATTATCTCACTCTGATTTGATTTGTAATAAACTAAACCAATTTACCCAAGCACAGTCTGTTTTGCCTGTGATGGTAATTGGTGAAGGAGCTCTCCCTGTCTTTACCTCAAACCATGAACCTTTTGTTGTATTTTCTCTCCCTTGTCCAGCTGAGGAGGAAAGGGACAGAGTGGCTTTGCCTGGCACCTGACTTACAGACAGGGTCAACCAACCACATGCTGAAAGTTTTTTTGCTCTTTATTAAAAACACCAAATTAGTCCTGATACCTGAATTGTGTTTCCTCTAGTCTCTTTCACAGCTACACAAGTTTCTCTCTTACACATCAATCAACGATAAGCTGTGCATGTTAAGAGGCCTTGAGTGATTTAATGAACATTATCTTCCTGTACTTGCTGCAAAGAGAAGTTATATGGGTAAAAAATAATTAAGATCCTTCGTATTTTATTCTCCAATACTTTGCTTTTGCATCAGCTTCCTACTTTGCCATGTTACATAGTGTGTAGGAAATACCACCAGTAACTTGTAAAGTTTCAAGGGTCAGGTGTCATGACTGTCAGTTTTGATGAGCAAAAATTAGAGAAGCAATGTTTGTGTCTTGGGGCTAGCAAAGGTGAGATTGAAAGGTGCATTCACAGATTTATTAACTTCAGGAGTGCAGTGCTGTGGTGGTGTTATAATTTGAATGAGCACTTGGAAACAAGCAAAACATCAGTTAGTGTTTGGGAAGGAGTAATTCAGCCTCATGTGGATGCCTTTTTATTTTTAGAGAAATGTGTCTTCCTTAGACCCTTGTAAAAACAAATTGTGTGCAGCAGAGGGACATTGCCTGCATGCAGAATCAACTATTTGCCAAATGTTTTCTTTGTTTAAAATATGCACTTGCTAGACTGAAGCCCAAACTGCAAAGTTCAAACCAACACTCAAATTCCAAACAGCGCAGACTTTAAAGTCACTGAAGTCTAACTGGGAATCACGGCACTATAAGCAGTCCTGCAGTTAAATTTCTACACCAGGCTTTGCTTACAAAATATCAGAAGAGGTGCAAGTGCCACCACCTGTTTCCTTCCTCACCACTCCCAGTTTTTGCAACAGCTCAGCGGTTAGTGTGCTCTGCCAGGATGGGAATGACCCAAGTTCAGTCTTCAGAGGGATGCAAAGGCATTTGAGTATCCTCAGGAGAGGCTTCCTCATTCAGCCCTGTGAATGAAGAGCATGTACACAATTCTGTAGAATAACCATCAGTTGCAAGATGTAAAATTACATTAAATTAATAAAAATTTAAGCATGATATTTTTCTAATCACAGGCAAGATTACCCAAGTCTTGCTTCAGGATAAACTTCATTAGGGCAAAATACTCAAGCAGGAGTTGGAGCTAATTGCTGGAACCAATGTGGTTTTTTTATAGGTGAACACCTAGATCTTCAGTCTGTTATTAGTGTCAAGCACATGTTTTTTGTCCTGCTCTGGTTTTGGTAGAGCACAGGATTACTGCAACCAAGATAAAGGGCAGGCACTGATAGCCTGAAGCTGGGAGGGGATAAGAGGTCGGTGGGTGAGCAAAAAGGCATGTCCACCGACATCAGTGCAGGAGAGGCTCTTGTTTCACATGCTGGGCCAGGCACATTAAGCCACCAGATAAGAAAGGAAGGACAATCAACTCTGATATTCTTCACCCACTCCAGTTTGGTACTCACATTTGAGGCCTCTACTAGATTAAACTCAGGGGCTACAATCAATGACAGTCTTTGGGTGACTGAGACATTGCTATTTTTCATCTGATTGAGAAGCCTATGGATATCTTTGCAGACAATAGAGTATTTTGGTGAATCATAGGGGAAGGTTTCTTTAAAATGCTATTTGTTATTGTGAATAAAGTGCAACACAGGACAACTGGTGATATCTCCAGTATCTGAAAACAGGAACTAGTACATGGTTTGCACCTCTAGACCAGCACAAAGAACTGCTTCTCAGCAGTTTTAAGTTTATACCAGTGGATGTTGGACTCTGGGATACTCCTAAATCCTTGGCTTAAAGTGACTGGGCTATGCCATGAATCAGGCTCAGAGCTTGCAGTAGGGAAAGTGTCCTGTGAAAGACTGCTTCCTTTTTCAGTCCTAGTAATCTTTCCCTGAGAGAAAAAATCTGCATCTCTGTGACTTGATTTCAATATGCAAGCAGAGTTTGATAACTTACCTTATTTTGTACTTGATGCAGAAATTACCTACCTCTTGGTAATATAGCACGGTGTATAATGCACCAAAAATCAACCCACTGGGCTCCAGAGCTGGGGTTATCTCCTGCCACCAAAGTGGACAGTACCAGGGAAGAAAAAAGCAGTCTGAATGAAGGATGGTGTGCTCAACGACAAAGTGACCTGAAGAGAAAGGCCTGATGTGCCCAGCTGGGATGACAGCCACTGAGAGTCAGACCCCAGTGGACATCCTGGGGGAAGAAGCTTCATAGATGGAATCCCTGCCGGGAAGGTTCAAACAGCAAACCCAAGCACAGCAAAACTATACAGTTAAAAAAAAGAAAGAAAAAAAGATAGTTTTCATGTTCCTATAAGGCTATGATTATGTGATATACATATTTTTATTCAAGATCAAAGTGTTGTTTTTAATAGTTAAATATTCACAGATGCAAATGAGCTTTGATTTGCATAAAGTGATAATTATGTTATTCATTAGGACTTGGTAAATGTTGTGTTCAAATTCCATGATCATTTTGCTTTAGGGTTACCGAGAAACAAGTTTATGAGTTTGAGGGGAAACCTATTGTGAAAGTAAATGGCAGAGTTTATTTCCACCAAGCTGGGCTGATTTACCTACCTCCTACGTTCTCAGTGCAGCATGTCCAGTCTAGCCCATTATATCAGCTAATGTCTGTGGGGAGGCCCAGGGCTGCTGTCCCTGCAAGGTCATCTGTCAATGCCAGACGGGGAGGGGGAACTGTCAGTCTCCCCTTGTAATTGTGGCTTCCCAGCTGCACTGCCCGTGCTCCCGGGCTCCAGATCCCGGTGCTGTGGGAGAGACCCATCTTCCCTCCCCGACTCACACACAGGCACCTTCCCCTGGGTCAGGAAGGACAATGGAGCAGGGAGGACAGGGCAAGCCTGTGCTGGGCTGCAGACACTTGATAAATGGGTGGGCAGGCGGCAAGTGACAATATGCAGACAAGTGATATCATTTGCAAATGGATTCAGCAAGGGAAGCAAGAATATAGAAGGGGGAAGACAAAGTCAGGGGCACAGAAAAGGTTTCTCATTAACCCTTGCAGCAGGGTGGGAAATATGACAGTGCTCTGCTCTCTGGGAAAAAGGGTTGGGAACGCTGCTTTCCAATCCCTTACCTACAATCACTTGGAGAGTGAAACACCCCACGAGGAAGTCACATGACACTAATTGCCTTCTTAAAACCCACATATTTAATATCTGTTCTGCAGGCCTTCTCTGCAGATGCAGAGATATGGGCATGTTGGGATTTACTTGGGATTTACCTTACTTAACTTGTTCTTTGGAGGGATTCCCATCCTGTGGCTCAGAAGCTGAGATTGGTGCCTAAGAATATGACCTGGTGCTCAGGCTGCACTGTCCTCTTTAGACATTCCAGTCTTTGCTTACCCCCCACCCTGTGCAGTGATGTGACTCCATCCCCCAAGGTGAGCCAGCATCCTGGGAAGACACCTACATCCCACATCACCCAAAAGGTTGAATGCCGAAAGGGCTGAACAGCCAACTTAAGCTGTAAGAACAATTTTTTTTTATTTTACGGGTTTCATGTATCTCTAGTAGTTGATGACCTCTGTCTTTTGTCCATGTGTGCACTTTTTTTCTGGCCCCAGTAACACAAGGAATCTGGACACATTTTCTGTCTGACAAGCCCAGTTGAGCCAGTGGAATTGATCCTGGCCTCCTGAGCTAAGGCTATCTTGCTGCTTGCCAAGCTTGCTTGAGCTGGCTGCTGCGACACAACACTTTGGGACCATGGAATTACTTGCAATCTGCTACTTAGGCAGTGGCACTAACATGTCCACAGATGAGGCCCCTGCAGAATTTCTAAGGCCATCAAGCCTCAGGAGTGTTGTTATCTTCTAGGTTTGCAATGACTATGGGCTGTGTCTCTTTCAGTCACAGACTGTGTGTAGAGGCAGCGCTATGGCAAGTACTGAGGAGTTTTTCTGAGAGCTGTTAAGAGCTGGACAGACCTGCAGGATGATCTTTAGGTGTCAAACTGTTCTCTGCTTGTGACACAGTCACTGTGATCCTTATTTGAAGGTGTTTCATGTAGAGTCCCTGGCTCATCTAAAGCCAGCAACTACCTGTTCTATGACAGATAGCATTGGCTTGTAGTGAATCCTGGTAAAATTAACTAGATCGGGGAATGATTCTTCCCTGGTGACATTTGTGACCAGGATTGTGCCAGGACAGAGGTTCCCAGAAAGTGTGAGATTCCCATTTTATGTGACATATCATCTCCTCTGTGTTTCCTGCTGCTCTTGAGCATAGTGTGAACTTTGAAGTAATGCTTCTGGCCCTTTTCCCTGCAAAGAAACGTCATCTTTCTCTTTCTATTTCTGGATATCAGCTGGTTACCACATTATAGTTATTCCATTTAAATGCACTAAAAATACTGATCAAATAGCTGGATCATCCATTAACTGTCTCATTATCCTGCTGAATGAGGACTCTTTCTGACTTTTACTGTGGACATGGACAGGATATATTAGAACTTGTCTGTCATTAATAACTTCAAAGACACACACACACACAAATCTAAATGGCCAATTAATGTCTACATCTGCCTTAATGTTACTTATTAACTTGTATTACTTCTAACAGCCGCTAATGCTTTTGGAATTTATTCCATTTAATTCCTGCCTTTTCTTCTGTTCTTTGGCCCCACACTAATGCTGCATTTCTTTCAGAACATATCTCATTGTAAGGAGGATGGACAAGATGACCTGACAGCCTCTCCCATCTCTAATTCCTATATGCACACTTCCTGCATTACACCACTCCTGCACAATAAAAAGCAGAGGATCAGGCTTAACATCTGAAAAAAGTGTTCTCTTTACCTTGAGCCATCTTGCTCTGCTGCTGACCCTGATCTACCCTTAGAAGCTATGTATCTGTTGCTCTTCAGGGCACTGAAAGTCCAAAGATGGGAAGTCGTTAAGGGTTGTAGAGGCTTCACCATTAGAAACAAAACTAGGCATCTCTTTTATTTTCTGTTGCTGGCATTTTCCTTTTTTAGGGGACTTACGTTGGTCAAAGACACCAAAGATATGGGTTTTACTTTTCTTAGGTCAAACACTGGCTTTCCACAATCAATAGTGGGGTCTTTTACTTAATTTTTTTTGTGCCAGATCACTCAATGGCCTGTGGAAATCCTCACTTCTTATGCATATGGCTTCAGTGCTGAAAGCATGCATGTGGAGCTGCCGTTTCTACATGTATTGACATGTAGACTTATTTGTAGACAGACATATTGACTGGCAATAGTAGAAAAAAATAAAAATAAGCTTGGTCTCACAGTCGAAGTTCTGGATTTGCATTTCAGGCATTAGGATCTCCTTTGCCTTTTTGTGTGGTCACAGGGAAATAAAACGTATATTTATCCATGCCTCTGTTTTCTCATCTGACCATCTAGGTTGCTAATTCTAGGGAATTACATTCTTTCTTCTTTGCAAGATACATAAAAATCACACTTGGATGCTCCCTGTTTCATGCCATCTGCATTAATTGATGAATTTGGGCTTATTCTGAACCATCCTAGCAATCGTCATTATGACACTTTTGCTTATCTTGAGTGTGACTGCCCTCTCACCTTAGACAACTGAAGAGCAGCTGAACAAACAAAAAAATTAACCATACGTGGTAAGAAAATGGTAGTCAGAGCAGGACTGAAAGTGTGATATTTGGAGAAAGCTGTTGCTTTCTGCACTGGTCCTTTGGAGAAGGTCTTGGGCCAGAAGGATCAAGGGACACCTGTTTAGGTGCCCTTGGAACCTGCCTTGCAAGTCATTAAGCAGTTCTGTGAGATATTAATCCAGGACTGTCAAGTTCTCACAATGGGACAACTTCCAGTCACTCTGAAGTCACTCTTAACAGAAGGCAAGTGTTCAGGTAAATGCAAAGAAGACTGTTTTTATTGTAATCCAAATTTAACAGATTAGTTACTCCATGGATAGAAATAGAAAAATATAATTATAACTATCTATATGTTAGATCACCTGAGAGGTGTCTATGTTTCATCCAGCAAACAAATTGTCAGATGCTTATGCAATTTCTTGTCAAAACCCTTCCTTACATAGAAGGGGAGTCTCGGGCTGAGCTTTCAGATTTAGGAACAGGTTTATCTTTACAACCCGCAACCTTCCCTGAGGAGCCGTTCTGAATTTGGTATCTATGCAGGATACAAGTTTCTTTCTGCCTTACAGAGTAGAGGATCAGCCCTCAGCATATGACTTCTTTGTACACTGAGACTGACATTTCATGGAACCACCTATACTTTATTCAACCTTGCTTCTACAAAGCAAGAAATGAGAACTGTGCATAGTGCTTTCCAATTTCTCATCAAGATCAGACGTGATGATAAGTAACCACTCTGGAGTGATAGTAGGTGTTAGCTGGGGTGAATGAACCTTGGGCTGGGCTCTGAGGCATTCTGGGACAAGAAATTTCGGTGCTCTGGATATTACTGACTAATGATAAAGAGGAATGCATTCCTAAACACATCCTTTTACTTTGTATCTACTTAATTTTAATCTTAATTTACTATAGACAGGAAAAAAATAAAGCAGCAGCGTATTTAAACCTCTACAAAGGCAGAAGGTTCTGGTTTTAATATAAAATATGTCATTTGCAATAACCTTTATGGCTTTGTCATATATTCTCAAAAAATGACATCTAAGATTGATTAAAGACCTTAGGTTTGCTTCACATGTTAATCAATCTCACCAGCCAATTAGATCGTTGGTGCTGGAAAGCAACAGAGATCATCCCTTAGCTATATATGGCAGCATTGTGCAAGCCAAACCTTTACGAGTTAATACAGTAGAGGAACTCGTGACAGTTTATAGGAAAAGAGCATCAAAGAATTGCAAAATTATTCATGCTGATAATTAATAAATAGATATTTGGAAGTTGTCTTTCAGAAAGGGTAAAAACTAAATGCAGAAATGGCTTTCCTCGGCTGAAGCACAATTGGTGCTTAAGGATAGCAGACTCCTAAGCTACTCTATGCTTTTCCTTCTTATTATGACTCAGAGTAGGTCAACAAAATTTGCTTCAATTTCAGTACCTACAAAGTGGGAATAAAGGTACCTCATTTTCCATCTGGATAGGCTGAGGTTGAATTAGTTCATGGTGGAATTAAATGAAAAGCAAGACATCAGTTGCAGCAATAGTATGGTTTCCTCTCTGTACAATTTAAGTGGAAATTAATTTGGAGCAACAAGAACAGAACTACATCAAGCTTACAGGTCATTGATGCCCCATCCTGCCTGCAGTGAGCACCGTAGGCTATGGAAAATGAGCAGAAGGGGTTACAGTCCATTTTCTGCATCTTTCCACAGCTCACCAGCTTAGTAGCTTTTACAGCAGAGACCACAAGCTAGACATGGAAAATCAACACTTGTTGTGTCAGTTTAACTCGGTGCTGAGGCACATTGATGTGTTTGAGTTATATATTAATAAACAGATTATTTCAGCCATCAGGGCTACAAGTCCCCGCATTTTGAAGATTTTTAACTCACTCTAAACATACATAAAATGCACTGTGTAGAATGTAGTAATTAAGTGCCCAAGCAAGAACCGACTTTTTAAGTTACGTGTACTTAGGTCTTTTTACAACAGGTTGTCATGTCCTGATTGGGTTCTCTGAGTATTAATGTAATTTGTATAACCAACAGTTGTAACAAATCAAGAAGTAAAGTTAAAACAAAAATTGAAGATAACTGTAAATGTCAGAAAAGGTCTTTTGCATTTTCCATAATGAATATTTATTCCAAAATGCTTTGATAATGCAAATACTTTATTTAACAGAATATACATTTAAACATGTTGAAAGATCAAATTCCTAGAATTCTTCTATTCTTGAGGTGGATGCTAACAACATGTTAGTGCTAGACTGAGGGCATTATCTGAGTTCCATGTATAGCCTGAATTCCAGCTGAGACAAACCAATTTTATTTATGTTTTGTCTTGGTATAGTATCTTTCCGTCATTCAATTGTCTCAGTCTAAACACTGCAGGAAAGTTACTTTGAAATGAGTCCCTGAGTGTCAGGGGCTATCGAGCTAATGGTATAATTACTTCCGTAGTCTTTATCAGTTGAAATGTTTATTAGAAAGGTTACTTTTTATCCAATGAAAGATGACAATCTGGGTTTGACTGAGCACTGTTTGTTGTTTTAATATTGTTAGCTGTGTGAATGGGTTAACACATTTCTCATCTTCCAGAAGCTGAAGGCTATAAGAAATCCCAGGAGTAGCCACTCCTCAGCCCACATTTGCTGCCTTCGCCAAGGAAAGATCCCATAAGATTTACCCCCCTCCATCACTTAAGGGTTGTGATGTTTTTTAATGTCACTGCCTAGATGGCCTGGAGATTTTTATCTATTGCACTTACAGGTCACCTTAATATTATCTCACTCAGAGGGGGGAAAAAGTTTCTAGCGGGATAATATTAAGTTATACAGCATGACACAAGGTCAGGCTGTGAGAGACAAGAATATATGAATAAAGCCAGTGGCCATGAGAGTCACCATTGTGAAAAAAAAAAAAAGAGAAAAAAGAACAAAGAGTAAGAGGGGAGAAAGTGCTGGTAGAGGAGAAAAGAAGCAAGGGGGGGAGGGGGGAGTGCAGAAGAAGAAAGAGAGATTAAAAGGGGAAAAGAAAGGATCAGGGTCAGAGTGGGTAATGTAAAGTCATCCTTCTTACCCCAATCAGCTGCACACTGTGTGCTCATGGTGGCCATGTTCATACTGAATTAGCTCCAGACTGTTTCTTTTCTCTGGGACTCCGTCTTTTTGAAAATACATCATCAATACAACTCCATCCTGAAGGCATATTACTTTAATGCATCATTATTGTGATAGCTGACTGATGATGCACTGGTGTCATACATCACCAGAGCTGTGCTTTGCTCTGATGAAATGTTGGTGTGATACATAATCGGGGAGAAGCAGTTGGGTCCCTCTTCTAATGACTCCAAAGATGTAAACTGCCCAGAATTAAAGCTAAAAAGACTTGGAGAAGGGCAGCCAGGAAAAGTGAGCATCCTGCAGCATCCTGAACCTCCTGAGAAAACCTGGGATAACTTTGAGTTACATTAGTCAAAGTGCCTGGAAGGCTGCCAAAATCCTGCTGCTAGGCTTGGACAAGAGTCACAAAAGCCTGAGCTACATGGCAGTAATGAGAGGCAGCTACTGGGAGCTCAGGAGGGCACACAGCAACATCTCACTCCAGCGCATCCTGTGAAGGCAGACAGACTTGACTGATAAGCAGAACCACAGCAAAGAAAGGAATAGAAGAAAGGGAAGGAATGAAGAAGGCAGAAGAGGTATCTCTGATTGGGTGGCTGACCTTGTCTCCCTTTCAGATCAACAGCTCTTGTCCCCTTCCTAGAACACAGTTACACAACATCTATGAGCTCCTGTGGAAGCCAGTGGCTGCCTTGCCAAACAGGCTTGCAGAATCTGGCCCTGGCAAGTAGGAAGTTGCATTACTCTGCTATTAACCTGAATGTTTTGGGAGGGGAGTGAAAGAAGAATGGAAACCTGGCTGAATAGCAGCATGAAACTTGGCATGAAACAATAATTTCTTGATTCCCCGCACACACACGTTCTTCTTGTCCTGCAGAGTTTGTCCAACTGCATGCAAAAGCCCGAGCAGTTGTTTTGTGCATACCTCCCTTTGCCTCTGCACTTCCCAACACTGCAGTTGATGCTCTTGTTTCACCCTTCCAAGCAGATTCTCATCTTCCCTCTGCTTGTGGCTTCCCAATGTTCTGGAGTGATTTCTGTCTCTGTGCCCCAACTCTCATCAGACAGAGCATGACCCATGGCACAAACCCTTGTTAGACACAGAGCTGGCTGTCTCTGAGCAAGGTCTGTTTCAGATTGTTTCTTGAAAAATCAATTGGGTCCCTCAACTCACTGATTTTAGTTCCCCTGAGGATGAACACAAGCAACAATCAAGACATTGGCAATGATCATTTAATGAGATGGACTCTTCTCTTAGTCCTTTTCCATCATATCAGCTGTGTAAGAGCAAATCGAGACTAAGTGTGAAGTAACTCCATCATCCAGATCTGCACCCAGTTTCATTTGATCCAGTGGTGCTAACCAAAGAGAATTTTTACCAGGTATCTTAGAAATGTAAACTGTCAAAAATTGGAAAAGGCCTCAACTCAGCATTTCAAGGTACTGGTTTTTTTCCCTCTGTCTTGCAAAATTGCTGTGCACCTGCCATAATTCAGGTATCTTATGAGGGACTTAATATCCTGCTTTTTCACAAGGGAAATAATCCTATCACAAGTCTGCAACTATACCAAGGAGCATTGGTTTTCAGCATTCATTACATAAATACCAAATTGGGCTGCATGCATGCAGTCTGACGTTTAACAATGAATGTACTCCTACAAGAAAATGTGAAGCTTTGCAAAAATGAATGAATGAAATTTGGCATCATTAAACAATAGTTTTTATTTCAAAGCATGATTCCTTGAAAGTCAATGCTGGCTGTAAGATCTTATAATGTATTTCTTTGTAAAACCCTTCCTTACATAGAAGGGGAGTTTCTTTGTAAATTCTCTTCTAATACAGAAAGCTGTAGAGCAGGTCTCTGAAAGATTAGTTTGAGATGTTGGAGAACTGGGGTTCACCACCTGTACAAATGATGGGCAGAGAAAGCCTTTACCACAAAATCAAAAGTGGTAACTTTTGTGCACAAGCGCATACCTGAGGAGCTGGCTTTTTGCAATATCTTTGCCTCTGGGGTTCCCATGCCTAACTTTTAATTTCTCTATGTCAATAACAAGGAGCTGAAGACACTGTCAGTGGGCCGTGGTAACAGGACTAACATGTAACTGCCACAGGACACCTTGAGGCAAAACAGCTTCTGACAAGTTCATCCCTTCTGTTGAAGCTGGTGGGAGACACTCTTGACCAAAAGCTATGCCCTTGCATAGACCTGATAAAGTTATCTTCAAAGCTAATGATAAGCCTGAAATAAAGTAAAATCTAAAAAGACAGGACAGTTCAGGTAAGCACTCTGAAATACCTAAGTCTTTTTAATGCCTTTTATCCTTTCAAAAGCCCTATAAGAATAGTAATTTCTCAGTTGAATTTCCAGCACTGAGATTCACTCAGTTTACAACTTTGCTCTGCCAGTACTGGTAAGAATCAAGAGAGAAATTCAGAAAACAGTAATTAAAAGACAGTCACAGGTGACTGTCACAGGTGAGGGGTGGCAATACCCTCTAGGACAGACATAGGAGGCATCAGAAGATGGGACAGGTAGAAAAGCGCTAAAATTTCAGCACTGCACTGCTTGCACTGAAGATTTGTTTTAGCTAGCAGTTTGTGTTGCTATTTGCCCAAACACTTAGACCTTCACAACTTTTTCTACCTACTTCATAGCTTGCATATATGTCCAGCAACATAAGAAGACAACTCAAGGAGGGTGCTTGAAATTAGCCTCTGAAGAGGTCAGAAGGCTTGTTCTTCCTTTGTACCAATCAGAAACATCTCAGGGGAAATCAATAATGCAAGTTCTTGCCTTTGTATTTAATTAAAGAAACATTTCAGGCTGCAATTTCAAAGCAAACACATACGAAAAAACAACCCATTGGCTTTCTCTTACAGCTACTATCTCTCCAGTGCACTAGAAAGTGAGAAGGAGGAATCATTCTCACAAAACATGTAGAGAACAATGTATTAATGTCTTAATTATTTCCTGTGTGCATAAAGCATTTCAGCCCTCTTGTTTCTTCCCACAATGTGTTTGGTGTCATTGGTAAGCAGATCACTTTGTCCACCCAGAGGACTGTGGAACACCAGGCAAAGCTAGAGAACTCCGTATGTGTTTGCTAGTTATCACTTCTGATGTTTATAGTCTTCTCTAAGGGCTTTGACAAATCAGTTATAATATGAAGCTTGAGTCTAGATACATGTCCAGTCAAGAAAAAGCATGTGGTATGAAGCTCTAGAGTTTAAAAAAATAATATCAAAAATACCTCAAGCTGTCCATGATCTTTGGGTGTCCGTGGTCTATTGAGTAAACACATAGGGAAATGTCAAACCTCAGCTACTTTCTCAGATTGCTGCCTCTCAAAAAATCCAGACTATTATTTCAGCCGCCTAGATGAAGACTGGCGAGCAACTCCGAGCCTTGGGCTTCCTGGTTTTTGCTTTTGCAAGACTGAAGTTGGACAGAGGAGAGCTGAGATCATACATGGAAGATAGCACCAAACATGCATTTAATATATTTACTGAGCTGTAGTCATCAAAACCAAATTATTGCAATTAACATTTGGTCTGTCTCTGCTGGACAACCTTCTCATAGAAGTTATCTTTGAAGATATTCAGAAGACACATTCATTCCAAATGGAGGTAAATAAGTGAGTGACACCATGGTGTAGGTGGGATCTGTGAAAAGAGACATTGACTGTGGAATATCTTCTGTAAAAGAAACACATCTTTGTGGTGTTTATTTCTAGTATACACACAGAGAGAGATACACATCACCCAAGGTTATTCAATCACACTAAAATTAACCTTTTTGGTAAAGACTTTCTTGAGGAACAGAATAGGCAATTGAACGCTTAAAACTTTCCCACTGCATTAGCAATGTCTCCTCATTTTCCAGTTTTACTACTTTGATGATTCTGAATTAGCATTTACTCATAGAAGTTCCTACAGTGTCACCAAATTTATTCTGCACTGAAAGTCTATGGAACTGAAACTCTGGCCATGTTACCTCCCACCCCTATTTGCAGAGATGTTGGGTCAACAAGCTTTCTCCTTATGAAACTTGTGTCCTCCTAGAGCTGGGACAGAGAGACTGTTCAATGCAGCAGCTTTGTTCTCACTCCAGTTCTTCAGCTACAGGATCCTGAATACCCAGAGCACATTGAGCCCAAGGTGACACTGTGCATCTCTCTCTGTGTGTACACTAGAAATAAACACCTGGGCAAAGAATTTGCAGATAGATGTGGCAGTGACTGGCATTTGCAAAGCAGCTGCCTCTGGGGTAGATTAAAGAACAACCATTTTCTTAGTAGAGAAAGTAAAATCCTGGTTTGTCTTTTTTTTTTTTTTTCACTGGGTGAACAGCAACAGGAGTTTGGTAGGAAGGCACAGTGGATTAAATTAGGAGCTATTTAATTTTTTGGTTTTTTTTCAATGGGGGAAGGAATTTGTCTGGGTATCAGAATTACTTTAGGATATGTGAACAAGGAAAACAATGCTGGGATCTGTAATTTTTAAACATGTCATTGCACTTCCTACACAGCATCTGCTTCTGAACTGGCCCAGCAGAGACCTGTGTTCTCCTGGCCCTCTGTGCCGCACAGGCTTCGTATGACTACATTCTTCATACATTATACCAAGCTTAGCCACTGGTGGAGGCTGTAAGTGCAGTAGCTCTGAAACACAGCTATTCCTCAGAATTTGCACATCTATAACAAGGGTTGTACATCACCAGAAGATCTTGCCATGTGTCTTGAGGAAGGCTCAATATTTTAATGCAGTGGACATGATTCAAAACATTTTGCAGTAAGCACTCACAAAGCTGGGGAAAAGCAGACTTTCAGGCATTTTGTTTCTAAAATCTTAGTTTCTATGCTTTCACATTCAGGAAGTGCAGAAGGTATCACTGAAGGTACATTTCTTGGGCAAGTGGAGACAAATTTTCAAGGGAGTACTAGGGTATCCAGGCTTGTGTTGTCAAGCAAGAAGTCTCTTTCTAAAGCAAATTGCAGCTGTGCCTGTTCCTGGGGAGAATGACACAAAGTGGGATCTTCAGTACAACAGCACAAAATGGGATGGGGGAAGAAAACCATGTGTAGAAAACCTGTCATTTCACCCCTCAGCAGTATTAACTAATAACAAAAAAATCCCCCCAATGATTATTTGGGTTAGGATTTATAACACAGCAGAAACACTATTCCTAACTAAAGATAACATGGAAACCTGCTAAGGTGTTTGGGAGATCTTTCCAAAGAGCAAAGCAACAGAGAAAAGTTGCATGCATCCCAGGATGGGAGGGTACAGGTGTTTCAGGCTGAACTACCAGTAGGTTAAGCCAGGAATAAAAAGATACTAGATTATTTTGGGACATGTAGAAAGCATGTGAATAAATAAAATCTATTTACCTACCCTGGAATTAAGCCAGGACTAAGGAGAAAGTCACATGCAGTCTTACACATCCTAAAGGCCCAGGGTCTGAACAGGCAAATGAGAGCCTTTCCCTTCCTCATTGTGTGCTTCTGAGATGAAATGCCTCTATATCATTTAACCATGTACTGAGTGCATACATCTAACATCCCAACAGTTCCTAGCACACCTGTGCAGCCCGAGGTGACTACATAAAAGAAGCTAATAAAGTAGTGCTTACATTTCATTCATTTTATTCACCAGCTTGAGATTTCAGGGATGGAACAGTGCACAGCTGGCCTTTGGATGTTAAATGTGCTTCGTAAGCCAACACCGGTTCAGCACACAAGCAGAAGCTTTCTTGTCTCGTGGCACTCCACAGGCAATAGAAAGGAAGTATGCTGGCAATCTCACAGCTGGCAGTGGGACTGGCACAGGAGAGCTGTAAATACTGTGTAGGCATGATGGTGCAGGCTGCCAGGGTGAGAGTGGGTCACCATGCCTTGAGGGGCTCCTAGCCACATACAGGAAGGCATGATGAATGACCTTTCTAACTGAGGTGAAAGGCAAAGGGTAGCGTGGGTAACTGTTGTATAAGGCCTGGCCTGACAGAGTCTATTGCTGCTGGGAGTGGAAATGCATCTCAGGAGGCTCTAGAGCTTTGCTACATCATCGTATCAAGGACCAGCCTGTGGTTACGACTGCAAAAAGCCCCACACTCTGAGACCCCATCAGGCCTGCAGTTTCTCTCTGCCCTGATAGAAGTACCTTTGAGTACCCGCTTTCCTGTACCTTCTCTGGTGTCCAGTCTACCTACCTACTACGTATTCATGTGGCAAAGGCAAACCCTTACTTCCACCCCATCTTACTTGACACCAGGGTGGGTATGAAAGCCCTATTGAAAGCCACATCACCCCTTATAATTTGGACAGCAGCTAGACAGGAAAGGAGCACATGGGAAAGAACCCTAAGACTAAGGGTCCTTTAACTTTTTCTTACTGAAGGTAAGAATGTAATTTAACTTCTTCTTCTTCCTCAGAGTGAAAGAGACTGAAGAAGGCAGAGGTACATCTCCTAAGGAAGTAGAGGAAGATTCTCTGACCAGGTTGCATTTGTATCAATGATTCTTAACATGTAGTTTACACTTTATGACTATGTGCACAGTCCTAATGAATTTCTGGGTTTATTAAATTATCCAAATTTGCCAGTTGAGCTCCAAGAGAGCTTCCTTTAAATGGCTATATTCTAAAGCAGGATGCCTGCTTACAGAATTTTCTTGCCCTGGCTGGGTGCCTCAGCTGGTGGTAGGATTTGATAGCAGGGCTGTCTGGTGGGGTTTAGCCTCACCAGTTACCCAAATCAGCATCCAAATACACAGACCTATGGGCCAAGCGCAGAGACAACTCCAAAATAATCTATAAATATTTGGAAACTCTGGTGCTGAGCACAACTGGGAGGTGGAAGCCAAAAACATCCTGTCATTGGACCTAAAGTTTATGTCTCATAACCTTTTCTTCTCCCCAGGCATACCCTCCTGTCTCCTCCTGAATCATGTGCATAGGCAGTCTTTGGACTCAGTGCACAGCCTTTCTTCAGGCAATCCTACCTGAGTGGAGTCCAGATGGAAGGACAAGGCAATCCAAAATCAGTTAATATGTCAGGCAGCAGCCATAGTTCACTTAAAAGAGCCCATAATGTCTATTTCTCACCAATAACTATTAAACTTAACAGAGCCCTAAATTTCCCTGATGGCAGATGAGAAGCTGAGAGATAAATGAATAGGATTATATATGCTCTATGAGCAAACACTGCATCAAAAAAAAAACACCAAAAAAACCAACTTTGAAAACATAAAAACACAAAAAGGCAGAGATACTCAGAAAGGCTCAAACTTCAGAATTTGGCTGCTCATTCCATGTGCCCCTCAGGCTGTGAAGGCTCAGAACTGACATCCCAGCTTGGTCATTTGTGAAGCTGAAGAGACATGAAAATTTTCAAGGCTTTTCTCATCAAGATGTTTCATTTGCTCCCTTTTCCTAAAGGGTAAGGCATGAGCCTTCCCTTAGAGCTTACTTTGTCAAGTGACATCCTAATCTCAGCACAACCTTCATCTCATTAAATCATGTTTTAACCCCATTTACACATGGGTACTGCTCACTGGTTTAGTAGAATTGTCCATATGGCTGTAGGGGAATAAGTTTGGATCCAAGCTGTGATAAGGAACATTTTCCAGGCAATGATGGAAGTGTTCTCATCATCTTCTCTTCATGGTAACCCACGCATGTATCCATACACATTTATGTACTTGTAAAAGACACCCAAAGAATTTCATAATCTTTAAAAATTATTAAAAAAGCCCTTGGTGCCTCCAAGTTCTAACACTACAAGTATTTTCCCCAGGGCACTCGATTACAGTAGAAAATTGTCTTTTTAATTTGCAGATCTCAGAAAAGTCGGAAGATGGCAGCAGTTCATTCATGCATTAAACAATCCCTAAATCTCACAAACAGAACAGCTCTTCTTTAAAGTTATTTGTGTTACGCAACCATCTAAAAATAAAGGTTTATAATTTACTAAGCAATCTAATTTTGTTTGCCCATGTTCCATGGTCATCAAAGCTATTATTTCTCATAATCCTTTGCACTTCTTTTTTTTGGTCATCAGTGCAATGGAGAAATTTTCAGGGGACAGGAGGAATGTACATTGTCATGAGAAGTGTTTTTAGATTATACTTTTAATTACAGAGACATGCTTTCAGGATACCTAATCTGTCTACCTAATATTGCTTGATTTTACAAATATCACATAAGGATAAAAGATGATATGGTCTTGATATTTCCGAAGAACACAAGCTGTTAAAAGGAATGGTCTTTTTCCCTGCTTCATACAGTCAAATGTTTTTACTTTAATCTACATACCTCATCTTTTTAACACCATCACCAATGGGAGCTCACCTCTCCAAAGATTTAATACAGGGTTTTTTTTTTTTGCACTAATGACCTATATTACTAATTTTCCCTACCTTGAGAAAATATATCATAGTATATTTAAAGTAAAACATAAAGGGTCAACATAAATAATTAAATTAAATTACAGCCATCAAAAAGCTCCAAAAAACAACAAACCCTAACTAGATAGGTCAAATCTAAGTTGCCTCAGGAGAAATCTAGTGAAACTCTATTGCTGTCTGTGGAATTATTCCGAGCCAACACTGGTTTAAGGGATGCAGTATCTGGCATCCTAGCTTTTGTAACACAACCTCCTTGTCATTGTGTCTTCGCTTATTTGCTTAACTCATAAAATCCAATCAATCACAATGGGCCACCCAGCCACTAGAGTGAAGAAAAGAAAATCCATTGTATATGATATTTCTTTGATCAACTACGTCTGAAAGTGTGTTCCCTATTCCCACCCCCCAGCAAAAGAATGCATCAGAGATCAGGACTGACATTGTGGTGCTGGGAGCTGATATTTCCCTCCAGCCTCATCTGTATTGCTTTATTGACATGTTAATGACAAAGTACTTCCCCAGGTTCTATGAAGTACAGTACAAAACAAGTCAGAGAAATTAGAATAATACCTAGCTCTCATTAGAAGCCAGGTATCTGCCTGACATGCTCTCTTGTTGTATTTAGCAGCTCCAGATACTTGTACGTTGATTGATTGCCTGCTTGTTTGATTGATTGATAGAGAGACCCGCAGAGCTCATAGACATACACATGAAGGGAAGCTTTTGATGTCAGTAAGAACAAAGATAATGATAGACTTACAAACAATGCCAAATGCTGAGTCTATGAATTAAGCATAATGCAAACAGAAAATGTGCCCAGTACTGTTCTAAGAGCAAGAGACTAGAGGGAAGACGTGTTGTGTATGACTGAACCTCATAGCTACAAGCAAGATTGTACTGTCAGGAAGATTTGCAGGTGATGTTTCTGATTGCCTGAAGATCTGTGCACGTAAGCAGAGCAACAGAAATTAATCCAAATCCTTCCTTTACAGCATCCAAACACCATTTTGGAAACTGGCTTCTAAAGCTGGCCTGCTTGGTGAGACAAGGGTTTATCCAGAAAGGAATCAGATTGATTTTCTAAATGTGAGGATCACAAATGTACTTCTATATGGGAGCCAGGGCATTAATTGATGATTAGGCTCAATGTGCAAAGGACAGCAAAGATCAGGAAAACACAGAGCTAGAGGGCTGTAGATTCCTCTCCTCATCACACACACCCCCAATCCACCCCCAAATAAAAATATTTAACAACAAATAGAAAACGACAAAAACTTTAAGGGCCAGCTTTATCGTTGGATGCTGCTGAGCCCATCTTTCTCTGTTGCCTTTGATCTGTACTCCCCTGCTCTGTTCTGCACAGTGACAAATGCACTGCACACAGGGCACAGAGTGCAGCACAGCAGGACAGATCCTTTTAGCTGGCGCTGTGCAGAATGTTCATAGTAGAGCCCCAAATCACAAGAAACTTGCCTGGCTTCAGGTTTCACAGCAAACTTAGAACTCAGACCACGTTTGTCAAAAGGTTACCAAAATTTACTAGCCCTTTGAGAAATTTCTTTTTTTTCCTTTCCCTTGTGTACTTCTTTTCTCTCTTTCTTTCTCTAATCCGCCTGAATTTCTAAAACTATTTCCACAGTGTTTAAGAGCTAGGAGGACTCACAGGTTTGGATTTAAAAACCTGCCAAAAGTAGTCTCACATGGTGTCAATTCAAAACCAGGTGAAAGTACGTGATTCATTCTAACAAATAACTCAAAAAAACCCAACAAAATCAGCAGCCAACTAACATCCTCTCTGTTCCTGCAAATCTGTGAGCCACAGACTGAGCTCGTCAAGTGCTTGAACTAGAGAATGCCTCCGTAACTCTACTGATTGTCATAGTGTTAGGGACAAAGCTGGATTTTTTAACTCCAAAAGTCATAATGAAACATAAGTATGCAATTCCTTTGCAGACCAAAGTGAAATGAATCTCTGTGAAATTAAATCATAATTTCACATCGCCTTTTTTTCCATTTGTATTTTTTGAGTATTGTGTTAGAGCCACCATGGATCAACGGAAGTTGTTGTCTCAACATCACTGACTCAAAGATCTCACACTTTTGCAAAGATTATCTAATGAATTGATGTGTGCTCAAACAGAAAGCCAGTGCTGAGGTTTGAACTCAGGTCTACTTAGAGCTTTAAACTCTAGCTCATCTGCTTTGCTGGCAGAAAAGCTGTTGTTTCTGTTTGTGCCAATAATATTTCATGATTCAGTTTGCATATTTAAAGAATGAGTGATCTCTCTCTCTCTCTCTCTCTCTGGACATACCTTATGTGCACTGGTACACATAATATCAAGTGACATATGAATTCAGCACAGGGATATACACTTTCTCAGAGCTTTCTGCCTGACATTTGAAGTATCTGCCTTTGCAGCACCTAACAAAGAGGCTGGAACTTGTGCACAAACTTAATGAAGATCTTCAGTTCAAACCAGGCTCTTAAGCAAAGTGTAAAGTTATCACACAGCAGTAGAGGTTGCTTTTGCTTTTGGTTGACCAGACCCACAAATTTCAGAGAACCTAATTCTTTCACAGATGCTCCATGAACAAGATCACTATTAAGCTAGCACCTTTTGTGTCCTGATACAGATGTCAGGCTGGCTTTATAAGCATTGAGGGACATTTAAAACAAAAGAAGATAAAATAGTGCCTTAAGCTAGCCCAGGTTCAGTTGAGTCATTATGTTTTAATGCCCAACCCTTGTTTGCTTTCTATTTCTCTTTGGAGATCTTTTGCCATGGAAGGTTAAAGATTACTGATCTTTATATATCTGGCATTGTGACTTTTGACCAATAATTATAACTTGGACCGGCTGAAATGAATCTGTATCCACTTTCATTTTGCTTCCTATTGCAAAAACAAAAAAAAAATGACAAGCATGTGAATTAAAAACTTAGCCCTGTTGATTAGTATCAAAGTGGGGATGGTCATTTCTCGAATCTTTGATAACAACCTGGGTACTTCTCTTTTATCAGCAGTGTGGACTGCAGTGCTACCTTAATTGCTTAACTGCTCCTTTACCGGTTAGGGCTCAAATGACTTGGCTTTGTAGTGGACTTCAGAAATGACTCAGAGTTTCAACAGACACACCCAGTTACTGGCTTTGTAGTACACTAAATGCTTTCCAATATAACATATTTTTTTAAAGAAAGGCTGTGTATTGCTCTCTGTAGACCCGAGGGCATATATTCAGTCACAACATAGGCACAGGCTGAACGATAACTGCAAACTGCTGTCTCATACCCTACCAGCCTGCTTCTGCCCTATTCTGAACTTTCGCTTGCTGTGGAGAAGCCCAGTCTCTAGGTAAGCCCCATCCCAGCTGCTGCAGCTACATGGATGCGTATTCAGGAGGTAGTGACCTCATGTCCTCTGTACATTAGAGCTTGCAGCTGCAGGTAGCCATCCACACATTTCCTGCTGCAGAGAAGCACCAGGTGAGATTTGCATAGGTGGTCAGTCATTAACACTAGTCATGGATTTGCCAGTCTACACTGAAAAGAAGCTTCTTAACAGCTGCATCAGTTTGTGGGGCTTTAAACAGGCCAGTCCTGGTCGTGCCTGAGAATCAATTTATTGAGAGCAGCCATCAGAGGTGTGCAGTTACAAACCAAGGCTGTGTCACAACCAGTAACCGAGTCAAAAACCATCCATAATTCTCATCACCAAGGCATTCTTTCATTCAAGCTGCGCATGTTAACACTCTGGCCCACCCTGGTCAGAAGGATGCTGTAGGCATAGTGCGAAAATAAACATATACTTTTGAGTATGTGCTTTCTTCCATTCACAAATCTTCAAACAAACAAAAATAAATGAGTTTAGTTTCCCAAAGTTCTTAGATTACCCTGGTTGTCTTTTATTTTTAAAACAGAGTAAGTTATTCTTTGACTAGAAAAGCTTTAGAAGCACTATCTTCCACAATCAAACGTGTTTATTAAAGAGATAATTATCTTTGTTGCTTTAAGTAGTTTCTATCAATTTGTTGCCACAATGGAAGAACAGCAGCAGGTTTAGTTAATAATAGGTTGTCATGACAATGTTTTTTGGAGTGTTGGAAAAATGCTCTCAGTAGCATTCTAGGTACAGCCAACTTTCAAGGTAGTTACAATGTCTGATTTCTTAGGAGAAGGATGATAAGGGGTAGGACTTGCTCTCTGTTGAAGTTTGATAAATTTTCTAGGAGACAAACTGTGACCTTCTTTTTTCCATTTGTAATTATACACTTGTGTAAGTGGTCCTGTGAGATTTTGTAAGTTTATTGGGTACAAATGAGACCACAACATTCATGATACAACTGAGACTCATGTTTATTTTTAAGTTCACAAATGCAAAGTAATTTCAGAAAAGTCTTTGAGAACTTTTTTTTTTATCACTCTTAGACTCAAGAATTCAATGACAGAAATTCTCAGACAAAAAACCCTGCAATTCCCCAGAAGGAAGCCTATGTCAGAACAAAAAGTAAGCTAGAGAACTTTGCTGGTTTGAAGAGAGGTATTTTCTAAGCCAAGATTGATAAGAAGTGATTGTGGCTTTGCATTTTAATCATGCCTAATCTCCATGTCATTTTTAAGGAACAAAATCAGGTATTAGCCAAATGTGCCTTCAGTCCTATCAGAGAAGTAAATTTTACATTGGAAGTAGTGCTTTCAGAGGAAGGAATCCTTTCAGAGTAAGAAACTACTTAGATGTCCACTGTATTTAGGCCTAAGAAGACTGCTAAGACAGACAAATGTCCCAGTTTATTCCCTGCTAACCATACCATTTAAAATGGGAAGTAAGGACCACCTCTGAAATTCTTGTTCTTCTCACTGCCCATCATCTCAGCATCATACATTGCCTCCAGGTAATCAGAAACTTTGGTCTTCCAAAGTACTTTAAAACTACTTTATATGAAAGACAAATATCAACTGAACAGGACAAGAGATGATTTGTGCACATGTGAGGGGGAGAGATACTTGCTCTTCTGCCAGAGATTAGCACACTAATGTGAAATAAGGAAGAGAGGTTCAACTCTCTGGGCAAATAAATATTTTATTATCTACAACAAGCGGAAGGGTTTCAGCAAGCTATGCCCTGCTACTGAAAGGTGTGGGGTATTTCCTCAGGGAAAACCTGTCCTTGTGATGAGGTGGGATGGCAAGAGGAAAGCAAGCTTCCCCTTCTGTGTTACATCACTATCCAGAGGATTTAGGAGGACACTATTTTCTCCAAGCAGTTTTTGTGAGAAAAGTTTGGCCTGCTTTAGGCCTCTAAAGCAGCCCCTAATTTCAAACACAGATGGACCCTTATCTGCTTTTGTGCCACAAGGGTAATATTCATTCTCTCCTTCTAGCAGGAATATCTCTGTTTCCAGCAAAAATAACTCACAAATCACTTATGACAGCTAAGAGATGGACACAGACTTGGCAACAACCAGGGAGTGAACCTTCCCTGTGCAAAACTGACCCTATGAGGCATGTCATGTCCTCACTACCTAGAGTGGGACATGTAGGAACAGAAACAGGATGAAGCAACACTTGGGTGCTTGCTCAGTTACTCCTATGACAAAACCTCTCAAATGGTTCCAACTGTCAGTCTGTCCAGCCCTGCCAGGGGTCTGACAGCAGCAAGGTGCCAAAACAGAGCATTCTGGACATGCTGACTTTTTTTTCTTATTTGTCCAGATTGACTACTTAGAATTTCATAGAATCATTGGGGATTGGAAAGGACCCTGGAAGACCATCTAGTCCAATCTCCCTGACACAGCAGGATCACCTAGACCACGTCTCATAGGAACAGATCCGGGCGGGTCTTGAACGTCTCCAGAGAAGGAGACTCCACAACACCCCTGGGCAGCCTGTTCCAATGCTCAGCTACCCTCACTGGGAGGAAGTTCCTTCTGATATATAAATATCCTCTGTTCCAGATTGCACCCATTGCCCCTTGTCCTGTAACCACATGACCTTGAGAAGAGCCTGGATCCATATTCCTGAGTCCCACCCCTCACATATTTATAGACGAGGTCACCCCTCAGCCTCCTCTTCTCCAAGCTAAAGAGACCCAGCTCCCTCAGCCTCTCCTCATAAGGGAGGTGCTCTAGTTCCTTCATTGTTTTCATTGCTCTGTCCTTTTTGAACTGAGGGGCCCAGAACTGGACACAATACTCCAGATGCAGTCTCACTAGTGCAGAGTAGACGGGAAGAACCTCTCTTCATCTGCTAACCACCCTTCTGATGCACTCCAGAATGCTGTTG
>VZRI01002768.1:266460-281601 GCA_013397515.1 Upupa epops
TGAATAGATTGAAGAGGACTGGTCCCAGTACTGATCCTTGCAGGACTCCACTAGATACAGGCCTCCAACTAGACTCTGTCCCATTGACCACTAACTACTCTCTGGCTTCTGTCCTGCAGCCAGTTCACAATCCACCTGACTACCAAATCATTGAGTCCACACTGCCTCAGTTTGGCTGCGAGGATGCTATGTGAGACTGTGTCAAATGCCTTACTGAAGTCAAGACAGACCATATCCGCTGTTCTGCCATCATCTATCCACCTGGTTATGCCCTTATAAAAGGCTATCAGCTTGGTCAAGCATGACTTCCCCTTGGTGAAGCCATACTGACTGTTCCTAATGACCCTCTTGTCCCTGATGTGCCTAGAGACAGCATGGAGGACAAATTGTTCCATCACCTTTCCTGGGATGGAGGTGAGGCTACCATCTATAATTACCTGGGTCCTCCTTTTTACCCTTTCTGAAGATTGGAGTGACATTTGCTAACCTCCAGTCCCTAGGCACCTCTCCTGATCCCCATGATTTAGAAAAGATGATGGAGAATGGGTTAGCAATGACTTTTGCCGTCATTGCACACACAGGTGCATCCCATCAGGGCCCATGGATTTATGTACATTCAGTTTGCTCAACACATCGCTAACCCAGTTCTCATCAACCAAGGATACTGCATTTGTTTTTTTCAGCCAGACCAGCAGTTTTAATGTGCTACAAGTGAACAGTACCTATTCAGTGTAACTTTTGGCCACATTTTTGCATCTGAGGCCCTGGGGAAGTCACTTTGGTTTCTTAATTTCCCTGTTTGCATGGGTGAGTACAGCACTGAGCCATGGAGAGAGAAATGAAATCTACATACAGGATAAATACATAGAATCATAGAATCATAGGATGGTTCACATTGCAAAAAACCTTAAATATCATCTAGTTCCAACCCCCTTGCCATGAGCAGGGACACCCTCCACACCAGACCAGGTTGCTCAAGGGTGAAGAACACTAAAGAGATGCTGATAACCTGCTCAGGGAAGGTTGGTGCTGTGCTTAACAGAGAGTTTCTACTGCATGTGACTGGCATGTGGCTTTTGCAGAAAGGGTCCCTTAGCCCTCTGGTTATCTCACCAATGAAGTAGGAAAACTTTGTAGCATAGGACTTGATAAAAATATCTCTTTGGGAGAGACAAAAGCCATTTTCTATAATATCAGGATGTTTTTAGTCAGAAGAAGACAAGTTCTATTTGAGGGAAGATGTTTATATGTTACAGCAGAGCCCTGTAGGACTGTGCTTTCTCGGTACATATGAAGAGGAGAGAGAGGTCTTTCTTATATCCCTCCTTACTGAAGAACAATGCTCTACTGTCTTGCCAGAGAAGACTACTGTTAGATATGTGAGGGTAGGGTTTATGAGAACTGATAAGGCAGCTCATTTTAACCTGAGTAGCCCAATGTTTTGTATGTTGAGGCTGCTTAGATTTTAGCTCTGAGCTATATGCTTGCAAATGGCCACGCATATTTTCTTGCACCTCAAAAAATGAAACTGCTTGTGGTAGTTCTGCCCAGATACAGAATCATGGAATCATTTAGCTTGGAAAAGACCTTTAAGATGTGCAGAGATGGATATGAGCTAGCTTACTAGTTTCTTGGACTAGCCCTGAAACATCTGTCTCACAGGAGCTCAGGAACCACAGTATCCAGCTATAGCTACTTAACCCGTGGCAGCAGCAGTACTTGCTGTACCCCAACACTGACAGCTGGTATCCCTTTGGGAAGATAAAGTGGTGACTTTTTCACATCAAAACCATCCTAATTTGGAAAAACTTGTAGGTTGTAGTTGCCAACATAGCCCATGTCAGAAGGAAGACATGATGAAAATATCTCTGGCAAACAAGGACTGAAAGGCTTTGAAAGGACTAGATCTCTCTACCTAGGAAAAAATTTGACAAAGACATGCATCCCATGTCTTTGCTCCTCAAACCTTGAGAAGGGGAGAGGCAGCAAGAGGGTGCTTTCACATGTGGGTAGTGGATGCCTAAGAAAAAGTTGGGTGAGGGCACACATGGTGGATGGGTGCTGTACATACAGGTATCCTGTGGGGTATGCAATGTTCAGTGTGTGCTGATGTCTCCAAATCTGAGTAGCACAAAGAGTTGTGGGACAGACACACAAGGGTTACAACATGGGGTACTCTATATGGGATGTGGTTGCAGGTTCCACTAGTATCTGAAAACTTGAAACACACATAGCGAATGCAGCCCAGGGAGTCTCTCTTCTGATTTTACCACCATAATTTTTTCAGGACAGTGAGGGCTCTGACTGCAGCACCAACAGATGGTTCTGCAGGGAGGATCAAGTTGCAGTGCTGGAGCAGCTATGCTCAGAAAAGATGGCTGAGATCAGCCTGTGTTCCTGTTACATATAGTTGGTCCATGAAATATAGCAAACACAATCTCTACTGTACAGAGCAACTGCAGACATTTAAACCACTGCTGAGCTTGTACTGCAGCGTGTTTTTACTCTTTCCCAAGCCATGTTAGCACATGTGTATTTGGAGATTAAAGAATACCTAGGGTACCTGGACACTTCTGGTTGTTTTGTGGATAGTGTGTTGTTAACTTTACTCACAATTAACATTCAAGGCTCTAACACCTGTGTCCCCTGTGCTGTGACTAAGCATGCATCAGGTAACATGAGGCTAGTAAGGATGAATCACATTTTTATTAGGAAGGCGATAGACTTGGAAAGAAATGGACAACTTCCCAGACACACAACTCTTTCCTCCAGGCAGAACCAAGAACAATAAACAAAAAGCACATCCCTTAAATCACATCATTTCCCCCAATGAAAGATTTTAGCTCTCCCTGCACAGGTTTCCTTTCTTATGATTTTATCAGAGATACAAAACTACAAAATCCAGTTTGGCACTGCCATGATGTAATGGGACAGCCTTTGCAAGCAGAGCAGGCACCCCAAACAGGAGATGTTGATATATCCCTGGTGTCCTCACCAGCAGAGCTGTCTCGGAAAGGCTGTCCATTGCTGAAAGAGTTAAGAACATCTTGTCAAGGGGATTTGCAGTTATCTGGAACTTCTGTTTACACAGAGAGGCAATAAAACATTCAGCATCTTAGACCAGTGTAAGAAGGGTCAATACAAGCTCCAGCAGTTGTATATAAATTAACCTTTTAAGTATAGCCTAATCCATAATGATTCATTGACAGGAATTATTCCAGGAGGCTGAGCTGCAACAAATTGTAGCAGTTGTAGCTAACTACAGTACCTCACAGCTGCTGAAAGCTTGGCAGCCTTTTAAGATGAGGTATCTAAGGGAACATTTTAAAAGATTTTGACAATGTATTTCCACAATACTTGTTAGAAATAGGACATCTCCAATGATCTTATGTTCCTAAAGTGGAATAAAAA
Source organism: Upupa epops (assembly GCA_013397515.1). Classification (NCBI taxonomy): domain Eukaryota; kingdom Metazoa; phylum Chordata; class Aves; order Bucerotiformes; family Upupidae; genus Upupa; species Upupa epops. The sequence goes on from VZRI01002768.1 coordinate 269,872, forward strand.
TATAAGAAATCTGAATATCTACATGAAGGATGTTTTGAAAGATTTTTGCTTTAACTGTAGCGCTGACAGAATATGTAAAGGATGCTTCACTCCTACACACTGGAGTGGTCACCCAAGAGAGCTCATTTCTTCTCCTCTCTAGGATTTAGCCAGGATAGTGCAATGAGCATTTGAGCTGAGAAGCCTGCAGCGTATTTGCAATTGTCAGAATTAAAAGTGAAGGAAGACAAAACAACCTCTCCACTCCCACCCTCTGTCAAACATGCCTAATGAATAGCTCTACTTGCTCTGTATCAGAAACCCCAAACGTTGACGGCAACACGAGGCACTAATTTGTTAGTTATCATATCTGACAAATTGTCATCATGGTTCCACTCCTTCAGAGGGTGTTGTGCGTGTGACCCGGGGAAGGGCTCTCAGGCTTGAGCTAATGGGTGTATGACTTGGAACAGAAGATGATGTGCCAAGATGGGAACCACAGAGTGGGCTGCCAAAAAAGAACAGTGTAATTATCTGTGCATAATTCACGGCCGGAGAATGAGCTTTCCTCCAAAGTTGTCTGCTGTAGAGCTGTACCAGATTCATGGCTTTTTCAGTGAGTGTTCACAAAGTAGTGACAATCTGTGCAGAAATGTTCACTTCTCCAAACTTCTTTTTTTTCTTTTTTTTTTTTTTTTTTCTGTGAACTAAAATAAAATTTTCTATAGCACTCTGCTCTCAGGACTGGTCTGCTAAGACAAGTGATGACTCACAGATGTATATTCTTACTTTCTTGGATAGTTATCTCTCCCCTCACCCCAGCTAATCTCTTCACCAACAGGATATGAAAAAAAAACCTCTGTAGGGAGAAGTACTAAAAATACAAACTACTGCAAGAGTATTGGCTCACTGAATCTTCAGAGTTGCTGCTATACTGTGACAACAGTGGTCCTAGTTCTCCAATACCCAGAACAAACACTTAGGCAACATGAGCCAAAGAAAAATTTTCAGCACTTTTAGACAACACAACTTGCCAGTTCGGGTTTTGTTCAGCAGATGGCAAGGTATGAATGCACCTATGAGAGCACACGCTCTTTTGGTGATTACTGGACTGCGTGAGGATTGTTTGGTTCTTTTACCCTCACCAGAGATACCACCTTTCCCTCATTATTACAGAAGATGGATATTTTTTCTCAGTAATGAGTAAAATGCTCATTTTTCCAAACAGTGTTAATTCTCTTGAAGGAGATTCATCTTCCAAAAAAGAAAGCTGAGGAAATTCGTTAGCTAGTAGGTCCTTCTGTAAGAGATCAGGGTGAGGGACTGAATGTCCTAGAAAGGCTATTTCCAATGAGAGGGAGAAAGTTCAACAGAAAGGCAAAGGAGATGGAAAATGTTCTCATAACTGCCTGCAAAGATGCAGATTTTCCTTGGGCACATTTCTCTTTGAAAGCTGATGCTGTTTTGTAAGGATAGACAAGAAAGAGTTGCCAAATCTGTAGGACAACAAAGTTTGGAAAGCATTGGCAAAATATGTGGAATTGGATTAAATTTGACAGAATGTCTTATTGCTGTAAGGCTCCTCAAGGGTGTCCTGAACCATTTTTGCTCAATGTTGTGCAGATTTCCTGTGAAGCTTTGGCACCACAGCCTCTGTCCCAGTGCTGTAGTTGTGCTGAAGCAGTAGGGATCCTGTCCCATGGAAATTTCCCAAAGAATCAGTGCTAATCCCACGCCAGTCCATATGTGGGGCATCTGCCCCCAAGGAAAATTCTGTTGATACAGGGAGCTTGGAGGTACATTTATGGGGTCTGTGCCATCCAAGGGTGCTTGGCAAAGATCATTGGGTTCAGTTAGACTGGAGGAGGCAGCGCTAAGTGGACACAAGAGTTTGCATTTGGTAGCAATGCAAAGCACCCATAATTCCGAACCCTGACTATCTGCTTCTGAGGTTGTTTGTGTGGAATGATGCTCATGCACTTCCAGTATAAGCCCTATGCTGTGTCACTGCCTTAATTTCTGTTACTTTGATAATCAAGAAATTAAAAATCATGACTGGAGAAAGGTGTGCTAGTTCTGGCAGAGTGCTTCAGTAAGCGGGATAATTTATAATTTTAAGCACCTTCTTAATTGCTTTGCTGGATTGGGATAAAACTTTCTTCATAGATAATGCAAAGCTTAGAAGTTTTGGGAATGCTCTTGGAAGGAGAAAACAAAACCAATTCCTCTATAAATATTTGTGAAAAGTGAATAAAAATGTGTGAGTATGCAAATAAAATTAATTTATCTTCTTTATAATGTTCACCAAATGGCTCAACATAGAAATAAGGAGCTAAGTTTACATCAACAATGAGCTCTGCAGCCTATTAACCTGAGTGAGTAAACCTTGGGGTATGAACTTACTCTTTGCACTCATGTGTCTTTTACAGACTGACCAATTGCCCAGAGGGCATCATGCTGGAACTAGCTGGTAAGTGTCTCCTGGAAATACCCCAGAAATAGGCTTGTGCCACACCTGAGGCTGCTCTGCTGATAATCAGATGACTTCAGTTTCCAGAGATCTCAACCTAAGAGCTTTCATCAGCATTGCATCCACTGAGAGGAAATTAAAAAAAAAAAAAAAAATCATAAAAGTACTGGAAAACCAGGTGTATGTGTGTAACTAGTCCCAGCATTGATCTAACATAAATGATAGCACTTACGAGGCAGATAATTCAACTTCTTATTGATCTTGGCAGTACTAGTAGGGGGCAATATTTACATTTGGTTGAATTGCTCTCAGACAAATTTTCTCCACAGTATTAAACATGAAGAAGCCTTCCATTAACACCAGGAGAGCATGTATTTCATTCATGTATTTTTTTCATCTATTTAAAAAAAAAAAACAACTTCAAGGCTGGTTTCCCCATTCAGTTGCTGGTCTTATACTGGGATAGCTGCACTGAGTAAAGGGAAGCATCAAAGACCACATCAGTGAAGAGTTGGACCCTGAATATTTGCAGCAAACAGCAGAAAGTTTTTTCTTCTTTTTAAGTACAAAAGAACAAGGAATTATTATTATTCTTCTCCCATCAAACCAGCAAAATCAATATTCTTCCCTGGGTCATTTCTCTAAGATTCCTTCTTTCACAAATACTCTCACCTTACTCTCACCATCCTGGAGATATTCTGCTCCTTTGATGAAGGAAGGAGGGAAACAAGCATTTTTGAAGAAGTAATTATTTGGATGCCTCTATTTCTTTATTATTTTATTAATTATTTAGATACTGTAGACTGAGATTAATTGTGCTTTAAAGTGCCTGTTTCTTTCCAGTTGTGATAGAGTTCACAACCTACAAATGTAAGTGTGTGTGTGACTATACAAGTCCTGCCTATTCCATCTGAGTAGTACCATCCTGTCTGGCAAGTTTTGCCCTGCTCTTTGGTAAAGATCTTGGTCCCTTGCTGTGCTCAAGCAGAGAATGAAAGCACAGCAGAGTTGCTGTCCCTGCATGTTCACCACTCTGGCAGCAGCTCAGGGTACTGTGATGGACGGTGCCTTGCTGGACATTTTCAGTATCCTCCTGGGAGCACAGTGGGGAGATAAGCACAGAAGAGTCTATTGGTGCCCGGAAGCCAGTGTCTGTGGCATATCAGCATAAACAAAGAAATTGTCTTAACCGAGAGCCACACCTAGAAGTATTACAGACCTCTTATGGGATCACACAGCATGTGGTGCGTGAGCCCAGGTAGTGAACACACAGTAAGCAAAGAAGAGTGATTTTATAGAGAAGCAGCTACAAAGAGAACAAAGAAGTAACATGAAGGGAGGCCCCCCCGCCCCGGCCCACCATCCAGTCTCAGGGAAGCCAGAACCAAGTCTGTGTGCAGAGCTGACCATTGGAGATAAAGATGAGAAAACGAAAGTAAAGATTTTTACTATCTCACTGGGATTTAAAGGACAAGAAGCAAGTGAGATGCCGTTGCCAGGAATAATGCCTGAAACACTGGAATGGCTGATAGAGGTGTTTGATTAGAATCATGACCCTGCAGAGAGAATGAGACTCTGGAGAAATACTGTATCTTTTACCCCACCTCCAGAAATGGGAGCTGAGATACACACCCGCCTTGCAGAGCATCTCTGTAGCTCAGGAGATGTTAAACACTCTAAATGGAGCCAAGATCATCTGTAGGACAAACGAGCCCCTCTTACAAAAAAGTATAAAAAGAGAGAAGTAGCCCTAGAGAAACACCTCCAGATAGCAAGGGAACAGCTAGCTATCCAACAAAAAGGTCAAACCAATGCAGTAAAGGAAGGCAGCGAGTGGGAGGGAACAGCCTACCAATAATGCAGGCAGCAGAGGCCAGTGTAGGAGCTCTGTAGTGAAACAAGAAAGGCTGACAGAAAAATGCCTGGCAAGGGCAAAGATGCAAGACAGATGGAGAAACAAAACATCTGCCTCAATCCTGCAACTCCCCATGGAATTATGAGGCAGAATGCCTTTCAGATACCCGTAGCAGCAGGAGGGGTTTGGGGCTCCACACACCCAGCAGAGTATGCTCAACCGCCTCCAGGTCCCACATCTGCCTTTACATCAAGAGCCAGCTCAGAGCTAGCTGGGTCATGAAGCCACAATGCCATTAAAAGAAGTGATAAGCAGCAATTCTAACCTGGAGAAATGTGACCATATACAATAAAACCACCTTGAGGTCATTGGGCAATACAGGCAGTTGATAATAAATCCATGGAATGAGATCTTATTACTCAGAGTTTATAACAGTTGACATTCAAGATCATAACCCAGGGCAGAGCTCTGGGGCAGCGCACAGCCCTCTTTCATCCACAGCACAAACCCTCAGTACCCTCTGCTTCTACTGGGAGGCAGACTCTGGGGGCCGTGTCCGGGATTTAGATAGGACCAAAAGGCAAAGGTCTGTTCCCTGTGCCACATCAGAAGAGATAATATTGTCCAGAGATTCTGACTCAGGCACTGTCTGCAGTGATCAGAAACATCTTGACTGTACATCGCTGTGCATTGTGCATAAAGAGTAAAGAGGGTATAAAATATCCCATCCTGACCTGGTAGCTTAGGTCACTAATTTTTGGTCATGTTTAAATGCTTGCATAAGATTTGTATGTTCCTGTTTCAGAAAGCGCATTATATACTTTACAATAGATCTTACACTGCTGAATTATATAATCATAAAAAATTATTTTTCAGCTTGTATTTTTAAGAGATGGCTAAATTTGTGGTTTGCCTACTGTGCTAAGTGCCTGGCATGTGGCCACATGGTTTTACACATCTCCTTGCAGTCTATGGGGTTGAATTCTAAAACCAGTGGTGCTATCCTACAGCTGAACCAATTCCATCTACACGAGCTCAAGTGCAACCACATTGGTACCAACTGCCTCTTTGTTTGGTACCAGGATGTGTAAATATCTGACACTTCTTATGCACATACCAACATCTTTCAAAGTAACTGACATACTTGAATTGTCAATAAAAGAAAGATAACTTACACAATCATCATCACTTCCTGACAGCTGAAATTTCAGAGGAATCAGCTCTGGCCTTCTTTTAATGGAAATATGTGACAAAACCTTACCTATGTGAAGTTTGTCCCTCACTATGAAAATAGCTCATCTGATCTTCATTAAATACTGCCTTATAAATGTTGAGAAATAACAGGGAAGGAATAGGCAGAGATGTTAAGGTGGATATTCTCTCCAATAGATATAAAACAGGACAGAAGACTTATCATTAAGTCATGTGGCCTTGATGGACTTGTGCTTTTTTATTCCAATACAGACTAGGCAAAGCATAAAACACATATTAAAATGCCTGTTTCTTTTGTAAATATGATTTTTGAAGCATGACTTCAGCTATGACAATGGTGTGGCAACTGCAGATGAGAATACACTATTTCATTCTCTTCGAAAAGTTATCCTTCACAATATTCTTCAATGGGAGATTGTGCGGGGTTTTGTGTGCTGGCAAGATACAAGGAAGATCCAATAAGACAATCCATTGCAGAAAACAGACTACAATGAGGACAGTAACTTCATCCTGCTCTAAGTCATATTTAAGCTAGAACCTATGGGGGAAAAAGACAAGTTTGTTAGCTCAGTGCTGAAGTTGATAGTGGTTTTTACTAAGTGCTCCAGCCTCTCATGAGTCCCAGCCTTATGCTCTGGCTAGCAGGATTCTGAAAGGTGTATGTGTCCCTTTAAAATCTAATTAATACCTCAGCGAAATCTTCAAGGGGCAGAAGTTGCCAGTTGGTATCTGTTTCAATAGAAGCAGAAAAATACTGGTCATCCTCCAGTTTGAAGCAAAGTTCAGATAATAACCAAAGGGAAGGGAGGACAAGTGTAAATACAGTGAAACCACTAGGATGCAGGACAGCAATGAAAAGCATATGAAGACTCTGCAGTGATGTGGCAATTTCTTTAGCCTGTGGCAGGATTAGAGTTAATTATCTCTCACTGATTAGAGTTAATTAGAGAGGAAGAGGACAAGGGTTGAACCTTTTTATCTGCCTCTGATGCAGACTGATTCTAAAATGGGTTTTGAATGTCCTTCCATCACTGGTCCATTTAAATAACTACAACAAACTCTTTAGATGTGTTATGCACAATAAATCTATTTTGGTTTCTGATGACTGATTTCTTTGGCTCTGCAAACGACATGAGAACACCAGTTTTGTTTCTTTTTAGGTCTGTAAAGGAAGTCTTGTGTAATTTTGTGAGTGCTAGAAAAAGCTTAGAAATGCGGTAAGGAGGTGATTAGGATTCTGGATTCTCTACCTTTTACTGCAGAAACACAACTCTCTGTCCTAGCATAGATCAGTTAGTGAGATCAGTTAGTTGGAAGATGAAGCTAGACAAATTCAGATTGACAATAAGGAGCTTTGGCTTTTTAATAGGGGAAGTAATACATTACTGAAATAAGTCACTTAGGATTGCTGTGGATTTGTCCTTAAGACAAGACTGGGTGGCTTTCTACAATTCAAATAGGAGCTGTGGATTTGGTTGCTGAAAAGCCTGGGTGAGGTTTTGCTGCCTGGCAAGTGGTCTCTAGCCTTCAAACCAACTAATCCAAGTACTCAAGAGCAATGAGCAGATCTCATAAAGTTGAAAGGTTTGAATTGCACACACCCCAGAGACATGCCAATTGATTACCAAACATCCCAGATGCCCACAAAATGAGCCTTCTTGGTGAATCCAGATGTTTCATCATATTCATCAGAAAAATTAAGACCTCAAGCGCACAGGAATATGCCTGTGGTGACATACCACTAAATCCAAGTGGTACCCAGCAGTGTACAAGAAAACATATGCTGTGTCAGGGGGCAACAGATACTTTTGCACAGCACTGTGCAATATAGATGGCTGGAAAAGCCAAAGAGAGGTCAATGCCATGCTGTCCCAGACCAGCCTTGGGCCTCTTATCTCTTCTTCTAACACCAAAGATCACTCACTGAATTCTGCTAGGTGAGAGGAGCACAGCTGAAGTTTGACCTTTCACAGAACCTGTCAGACATTACTGCCGCTTCAGAACTGTGCTCTTAATTGCTGTGCCCCAGAACATGGTTTCTGGTCAGCCAAAGACTCCCAGCTCTTCACATTTCTCTCTCAGTGGATGCTGACCAGATGGGAAATGGTTTCAGGGTTTCTATTTTCAAAAGCACAAAAATCTCAAGCTGATACAGAAGAGCAAGATCATAACAACAGCCACTTGGGATTCACAAGGTAAGGCTGAGCACTGTTCATGTGACTGAAGAAGCATTTGTTGGTTTAGTTCCCTTTATTATGTTTAGTAAAGTGTCCTTTTTTCTCTGGAATGCTGAGCCTTTTGGTTGGCACAGTTTGGGCTTTTGGCACATTGCATTTTCTTTTCCTCTGCAGCTAGGAAAAGCTCTTTTTTTAACTGTGAACTTTTTTCAAGAAAAAAATGCCAAAATCTTAATAAAATCTGAAGGTGGCAGCAATGAAACAGCAATAAGGCTATGGCTACTGCTTCTAGGGCAGGCTTGTGCCATACATCCGTAACCCATGACTAAACTGAGTTCATAGGGTCTCACTCAGAAGGCTGGGTCTGGAAGGATCTGTAGTAAGCCCTTCAACCCCAGCAAGACTGGCCACCCCTGTGCTTGCCCACCAGGGCTGCCTACATGCAGAAGCTGCTGGTCCATAGCCCGCAGACACACCCAACCCTCCTCAGTGTGTTTGAATGCCCTTCTACAAACAGGAGAAGTGTATTCAGGATGAGAGTGTTTGCTGATCTTTTCTGGAGAAGGCAGATGCATACAAAGGTTTTTTTGGCATGATGGCTTTACTGCGTTCATATTTTATATCCCTTATAATACCAGCAGAATGTATCATGCTGAAACTGCAAAATATTTGCATGGGTTGGTCATCTCAGAACAATGTCCAGCCTGAAGCAGATATGCTGTACTTAGGTTCAGAGATAAGGTGTCTTGGATTGTGAGAGATAAAAGTGGTATCACTGGTGTTGCTGGTCCTTAGATGTGGTCCAGAGCACCCCTCCCCCTTCCTATGAGACCCACAACTCTGACATTCCTAGCAGCTGAAGTGTGGACAAGTTCAGCAAAGTGCACCCAGCACCACCAGGAACTGCCCAAGCAGAAAGTGATAAAGCAGCTGCTATCACCATGAGTGACCGACACAGAATTAACCACAATGAAATCCACCATAAAGAGAGTGTCTGCGAAGTTTCATCCTGAAGAAGAGCACAGAACTGTTTAATATCCCCATAAGCTGTTACAGAGAACAGGGAATAGTAGGTCCAAGTGCCTCACAGAGGCTACTTGAGATTGTCTTCCAGATTACCCAATAAATTGCAGGTATGGCAGCAATACACAGCCTTGGTTGGTCTTTGCTGGGAGAGATTATCCATCAACTGCTTAACACTTGCATCCTCAACTGCAGCAAGTCCAGAAGGTGCTCAAGCACCCTGTCTGTGGTGCTGGTGCCTGACTTCCCCCAATTAGTTGCATGATGGTTGGTGGGACAGGAGGCTGAGGGGGTGAGCAGGTCTTCCTGGACGGCACGGTCGAGGATGATTAGGCAGGGACTGGCAGTGTGCTCCTGCTGCTGCTACTGCTACCGTACGGTGCTTCACAGAGGGGATGCAGAGGCGTAGCAGGCAAGCAGCAGGAGAGTAGGATGCCACATGGCGAGGAGGAGGAAAAGAAAGAGGTGGAGGAGTAGGCAGAAGGGAGATTCAGTTTAACATGGCATGCCAGGCCTCCACTGCTGCTTCCCTCCCTCAGGCCTGCTCATCATGAATTTAATTTGCGCATGGGGTGAGGGGGATTTTGTTGGCATTGTTTTATTCTTATTTGATGTGCTCCTTTGCATGGCAAATGCTGGTAGTGTGCTCATCACTGTGCATATAGGCAAACATGGCCTTGGGTGTACTTTAGTCTAAGGCCCTGATGCTGCAAATGCATGAATAATGTAAAAATAAAGAGGACTTAGTAATATACTTTAAATAACACCTGCTTTGTCTTCATCTCTCTTTCCTTCCTCTTCTCAGCATACTTTTGCTTCTGGATAGCTAATTTGAGTTCAGCATCTCAATTAATATTTGAATACAGAAAAGACAGTGATCTTTATTTTTTTTTAAATTTCAATTTAGAAGCTGATCTTATCTGCATATGTTCAGTAAAGCAAATAAAATGCCCTGTACCAGATTCAACATAAGACACCTACTCTAGCAGGAAAACCTCAGGAAGAGTCAGACTTTGAATGGCAGTTGATACACAAGGACATTGCCATTTGAAAGATTTGTCCTAACCTTACTCAGACTTCAAGTATGGACTTTAGTAGATGATTATTTGCTTTGCTTATGGGCACTAACTTGCTTTCTTACAAAATTATATTTGGAAAAGCATCTACTGAATTTTTGAGTAATTCAGTGGAATGCGGTACAATTACCTGCACTTCTGAAATGGGATCAGAAAATTCACAAAAGGTACAATGAGCACTTCTTATTTATATACATACATGTTTAAAAAATAAATTTCAAAAAACATTCCTGGTCTTTGGTGTGGAGGCTCTGAGCAGCAGCAGCAACCTCCCTCTTCTCAGTAGCTGCAACATCATGACACAAAGATACAGAGACACAGGAACTACTATTCAAATATAGCCCCTCAACCTAGTGACTGCAAGTGGGTTCTATTTTGGTCCTTGCTTTTGAGTCTGCTTTTGATGAAGAGATCAGTTTTTTAGCTCCCTGACATTAGGTGTTACTGTTGACCTCTACCTGCTTCTAGCTTTAGAACTTTGTTTCCATTTCTACTTCTTTAGTGACAAGGTAGAAAATGGGAATTTTTAAAACTTTGGTGCCAGCTGCCGTATGCTGTGGCACTGTGGCTTTCACCTCCCTTTCATTTCCTCTTGTTTTTCTAGAGCTAAATTTTCTGAAGTTATCTGCTGGAGTATGTCCTCTGCACTCACATATCCTGGTGACCTGGGACAAGTCCTGACTTGATCAAATGGGCAACAGAGCCTCAAGAATTATTTAGACACCCAATCACCACTGATTTCAGTAGCATGTAACCTCCAAATTGAAAAATCTATGCACTATTTTTAATGTGGCTTGATGTTTCCTCTTCAAAATCAGACTTTTCCAGACTCCCTTTTTCTTTACTCCCATTTGAGTATGCAGTGGGTTTTGTTATCCCTGAGCTGCTGTTACATGATGTCCAGACACCATTTCCAGTGGGTTGTCATAAATCTTCAGTCCTCTCGCATTTCATGTTATCTTCAGGCAGGCTGGGTTACAGCAGGGGCCATGGGGAAGCCTATAAGGCACTGAGACCCTGCAGCCACTGAGCACCTGTAAATCCAGGGGTGTGCAGGGATAGGCACAAACCTTGAGCAACATCCACATGCGACATTAGGGAAACTTACTAAGTATCACAGTATCATAGTAATGGTGAGGCTGGAAAAGACCTTAAAGATCATCCAGTCCAACCTAAAACCAACCAAGTAACCCTAAACATCTGACATCTAGCTCATGCCACCAACACTTCATCTAGACCAACTTTGAACACCGCCAGAGATGGTGACCAGACCATCTCTATGGGCAGCCCGTTCCAAAATCTGATCACTCTTTCAGTGAAAAAACTTTTCCTAATGTCATCTAAACCTCCCCTGATGGAGCTTAAGACTGTGACCCCTTGTCCTGTCTCCAGTCTCCAGGGAGAAAAGACTGACCCTCACCTAACTATAACCACCTTTTAGATAGTTATAGACAGCGATGAGGTCACCCCAAGCCTCCTCTTTTCCAGGCTAAACAGACCCAGCTCCATCAGCCTCTCCTCATAGGGCTTTCCTTCCAGCCCCTTTACCATTCTAGTTGCTCTTCTCTGGACTTATTCGAGCACCTCAACATCCTTCCTAAACTGAGGGGCCCAGAACTGAACACAATACTCCAGGTGCGGTCTAACCAGTGCCGAATACAGGGGGAGGATAACCTCCCTCACCCTGCTGGCCACACCAGGCCAAGATGCTATTAGCTCTCTTGGCCACCTGGGCACATTGCTGACTCATGCTAAGTTTACTGTCCACCAGTACCCCCAAGTCTCTTTCTACGTGAGTATTCTCCAAGAACTCCATTTCCAGCCTATAGTTCTGCCTGGAGTTGTTATAACCAAAATGCAGAACCTGACACTTAGACTTGTTAAAACTCATCCTATTAGAGTCTGCCCATCTTTCCAGTCTGTCCAAGTCCCTCTGCA
>VZRI01002768.1:291528-318311 GCA_013397515.1 Upupa epops
ACCGGAAAAGTTGGCTGAGCGCCTTTCCTCGGCGTGACAGACCGGCCGGGAGAGGGGGGCGAGGAGGGGCGGATCAAGGTGGGCAGCGGAGGAGGGGGAGAAGCGGAGCGGCCGGGGGAGACCTAACGGGAAGCACATGGTGGGGGTGGGCCGGCCGGGGCAGCGCTGGCCGCCGGCGGGAACGCGGGGCAGGTAGATAGGCAAGCTGCGCCCTGCCCGCCCCAGGTACACCGCTGCGGTGTGGGGGGGCTGTTGTTAGTGTAAGAACTCCGCCAGAGCGGGGCGGGGGGAGGCAGGATCGACTCCGTTGGGGCAGGAAGCAAGAGTAGAAGCTGCAGGGGGCCCGGGGGCAGGCAAGGGTGTCTGTCGGTGGCTGAGGGCTCGCGGAAAGGCTAGGCGGGGGTCAGGGCTGGAGGGCACGAAAGGCAGCGGGTCTAGCAGCGGCACCGCTCGGATACCGGGGCAGGAGCGGAGGCTGCTTTGCCGAAGGTTCTATTGTGAAATGTAAACACACAAACACACCCCCCTACCCCTCACCCCCATAAAAAAAAGGAAAAAAAAAGGAAAGGAATAGATAAAGCAGGAGGAGGGAAGGAGGCACCCCCCCACACACACTCCACCGTTCCCCCTCCTCCCCGTTCCCACCCCTAAAAGCCCTGGAGAGGGGCTCTGCAGGCAGAGTAGGGGCAGGTCCGCTCTCAAACGCTCCTGTCCCCGCGGGGCTTGTGGCGCAGGGGGAGGCGAGGAGACTCGCCTCTCATGGTGCGGGGCCCCCAGCTCTTCCCGCTGCTCCGCCAACACCGGGGCACGAGGGAGTCAGAGGTTCCACATCTCCCTCCTATCGCATCGGGTCCGTTTGTGGGGGCTGGTAAAAATGCCCGGCGCGCCGTAGTGCGATCTGGGGGGAGGCGGAGGCCGGGATGCGGCCCCGCATCCCGCCGGGAAGGCCAGCCGGACCCCCGCCCCCCATCCCCGTTAAAGACGAGTCCGCAAGTTGCTCTTCTGAGGGGGGCGGCGGCGCGCACGGAACCAGCCTCGGGCTGAGCTTGAGCCGCGGAGGATCCGAATATTTATGTTGAGATTTTAAAGAATTTAAATAAATAAATAAAATATTCCCCGGCTTCTCTCCCCTCCCCTGAAAGCCAAGAATAGGAGCCATCTGCCAGGAGCATTTGGTGCTTGCGAGCTCCTCTCTTTCTTTGTTACCGGTGATAAATTTCTGTTTGTAAAATTTCCTTGGGAATCGAGATATATATGTGTATAGAATTTTTCTACCTCTTAGTGAGATGTTTTTCCTTTTCGCTGTGGAGGGGTTTTGGCGGACGGTTTGGGTCTAGAAATTGTAATTCCTTTCTCCCAGTCTTTCTTTCTTTTTCTTTTTTTTTTATTCGCTTCTTTATTTTTTAACCCGTTCCTCCTTCCCCCCCTTCTCCCCCCCAGCCCATCAGCCAGTGAAGCACAAATGAAGATGCATCTGGTATTCAGTTCTTTCTGGGGGGGGGTGGGGTGGGGTGTGTATTTTTAATTCATTGTTATTTTGGAGCCAGATTTGCATCACCATAAAAAGTGGATTCCCCCCTTCTCAACTCCCTCCCTTCGTTAGTTGCATTTTTAGTTTTAACCATCCGGTTTGGAAAATATGTTTCCCTTTTTGCTGTGCCTCCCCTTTTATTTTTTTTAATTTCAAGAAAATGCACCAAAAACCCTCTAAATCGCCCTGTGCAATTTCTACCAGTCTTTTCTGTCTCATACATGGTGTTGAAAGGGGGTGTGCGGAAAATCTTGTTTGTTGCGCACGTCTGAATGTCTTTAAAGGGGTGAAACATTTCTTTTCTTGCTGCTGTTGCTGCTGGGGGGAGAGGGGGTTTAGGGAGGGGAGTGGAGAAGAGAGCCAGGTAGGTTTGTTCTTCCAATTTGATCTGCTTTTCTGATCGCTTTACTTGGAAGTAAATAATGAAGTAGGAGAGCATTAAAAGGTGCCGAGGAGCTGCGTGTACAATGGGTTTAGTGGGGAGGCTGGGGAGGAATGGAGAGCAGAGTGATACGCAGCTTCCCTCCCTCCCCTCTTGTATTTATGTATCTCTCCATCCCGAGGAAGCTAGAGAAGAATTCAGGCTGCATANCGCAGGCATTTCAGCGCACAAGGCACTGAGCCTCAGCTGCAGCCTTGCAGGAGGGGTTTTAGCAGTCCCCATACTCCTTGAGAAGGTGTCACCCATGGGGGAAAAGCAGCCAGAGAGACTGTCCCTCTGTAAGGGAGAGTTTGGAAAATAACAGTAAATAGAATGGGAAACCAAAACACAACAAAATAAGGCCAACCCGAAGGCAAGTCTTCAAATTGATACTGTTTTCAGAAATCTTGCATTTGTCTTGGGCTTTCCCCCTGCTCTCTCACTTTCCGGCATCTGTCAGGAGAAATGCATTTCAGGATAGATAGGAAGTCTGTGCCAGGCAAGAAAAGAGAGATTGAGAGAGATTGGGAGAAAAGGGGGTTTCTGACAGTGCTTAGCTGGAGCTTACTGTGTTTCATGCTCTTGGTGTTCAGAGAAACGTTTAGATCCTGAGTGTAAGACAAACAAACACAAAAAAGCAGAGACTGCAATGTAGTTGTGCCTCGAAGTTGCAGCACCTAATTAGCAGTGTTCTTCAAGACTGAAAAACGGAGTGGCCGGTCTTTGCCAGGCTCACCCAGCAGCTTTGTAATGGATGCATGTGCAGGACAAAAAGAGGGGAACCACACCAACAGAAAAGAGCAGCTTTGGACCTTTCCCCCGAGGCTGTGGGCAGAACAAAGTTGGTAGTCGAGGTCACTTAAATGGATGGACAAAGCAAGAAAGGTGATCCTGTAGAGAAAGGGTCTGAGCTGCTGTGTGCAGAGAAATGTTACTTTAGCTTCATTCAAATTGCCCATCTTACAGTTAGAGATCTTTTTTTACCTTGACAAATCTGTTTTCCAACTAGCCCTACATTTTGCATTTGAAGTAAATGAAAGGCAAGAGCATGTGAAAAGCTCACTGGTGGCAGTTTTGCAGAAGGTGGCAAAGACACATTTGTGAAGAGCACCAGCAAAGACTGGGAGGAAAAGGCACTGTAAAATCATACAATCCCAGGTAGACAACCAGGTTTCCCAAGGAGGTTCTTCAGTACCTGGACACCACATTTCCTAGGAAGAGTAGTAATTTCCTTTGTATTTCCTTTGTATTTGTATTCAGTCATTAAAAATCATAATAAAACCCCTATGATTGTTTGCATGTCAAAGTTTTGAAAATTGCTTCAAGGAGGCTCTTTTAAAATGCATTTAGATTTAGTGCAATTAATGCAGTTTTCCTACAGAAAAAAACCACATAATCAACTCTAATAAAAAGAGGATGTAAGCTGTGACTGAAGAAAAAGAGAGGAAATTATTGCTATTTCAGAGATGGTTGACTTTTTCTTAATACTCTTTTAGTTGTGCACAGAAAAGCTTAACGTGCTTTTAGCAGACATTACATATGTTTGCTTTAACAGGGAAAAAAAGAGGCATTGTGTGCTGTTGACTTCCAAGTTGTCTTTCAGTTGCATGTATTTGACTTACAAGATAAATAAATAAATGAAGACTGACATATTTTTATAGTTTCTGATCTTCTAAGATAATTTCTAAAAAGTAGTGCAGAGCAACTAGATTGTGACTCAGGCTTGTTCCATCCTTTTATGTTGATTGCTCAGTGGCTTAAACAGATGCACAGTAGATGAGAAATGATTTTTCATGTTTTTTGTCCATTGGACGATGCAGAATATATCTTGTCAGACTTGCATATTGAGGAATAAAGATCTCCAGGATTGTACAACCTGGCTACCCCTGGCAGGAATGGTTGGAGCCTTGGTCTTGTGGAAAATGTATGTTTCTATGCAGAACAAAGTTATCGTGTAGCATATTTTACAGGAATTACGACTTAGAGGAGTGCACATTCTTAGAAGTATTGCAAATTATCAGTTACTGACTTGGGCTGACACCTCCTCAGCATCTCTTCCTTCTTGCTGCCAACAAACATGTCCGCTTAAAAAAATGCCTCACAAGTCTTTCGCTCCCCTTCTTCATTTCCTACCTGCGCTACTTCGCTCTCCGTGATGCTTCTTGGCGGAAGAAATACCCCCTAAAACTTTCCAAAATAAACTTTGCTGGCTATTTTTTTTCGGTCGCTTACCTTGCGTTCCGGCTGCCAGTGGCGGCTGCTGGCGACTAGGGGGAGCTCATTGCCCGCCACATGGCAGCGCTGCCCCCGGCCCCGTTGCGTCGCTGCGCGGGATGCGTTGACTCGGGAGCTGCCGCGGCTCCCGCTCTCCCCTTCGCTGTCTGGGGTTTTTCCCGGTAAAGTAGTATTGATTTTTCACGCGAAGATCTACCCAGCACTAACTGAGAGGGGCTGCGAGCGAGGCAAATCTATTTTTAGCTGATTAATTGACTAGAGTGGACAGGAGTTTTTAATTAAAATTAGTTTTTCACGGTGCCTTTGGTTGTCAACATACAATGGTTACATTCTCAATTTGTTGTTGTTCTATACCGGTTGAGGTAATGGTACCTGAGCATGAGCGAGGGGGGGGAAGGGTGGCAGGGGAAACCCCACGAAGATCTGTTTGTTCCAGTAGACGTAAAAACACAGAGCGAGAAAGCTGGAGTTCTAGAAGAAGGTGCGTACAGCAGTAAAGCAGACATGTACATAATTTGGCATTGATTGCATGTCAGAAAGCCATGTGTAGCCCTGCCAAGAGGATCTGATATTAGTTTACCATACTTTGATCCTCAGGTGTTTAAGCAAAAAATTCTGCAGTTCCTGTGAATGAAATGAAGCATTTTTGTTTTGCTAGAGAAATAAACACAAAATCCTGTCTGTCATGTGGAAGTTGCTGCTGAATAGCTCACAAGCTGCTCTGCCAGGCTTGTGCTGTTCCCTGCTGCAGTCGGCTTGTGCATTGTAGTTGGACTTTAGCGGGACACTTTCTTGCCCAAATATGTAATTTGGTGGTGCATGCACAGGAAGCTTTGATCAGTGGTTGTTTATTTCACTCGGCCAGATAAATTATCAAGTGATGCTACTGTTAACATAGCGCAAGTGTGTTCTTATTTTTAGGATGCAGTATGTGGATGGAGGTTATCCCGTGACAGGAAAGCGTGCTTTATTCTAACCTGAAAGAGAAGTAAATTAGGTCAGACAAAAGATCAGGGCTGTCATCAGCTGTACAAAACCCCTTCACTCTTGGGTAGAGAGGGCCAGCAATTTATTTGATGATTTCTCTACTTCATTTAATGTTTGAATTGAGCTAGATGGAAGCATATAGACAACAGCCAGCTCATTTGACAGACCGGTAAGCTGAAAAGTAGAGTGCTCAGGCCGCTGCTGCTGCTAGTGTTCCCCAGCCATGGGAAAAACATTCCCTTCTCTGCTCTCGAAACCTCAGACTTCACCAACTGTGGCTTTCCTTCCATTCCATGACTGTTAACTTTTACCGAGAAACAATACCATTCTCCTCCTCCCCATCACCTCTGCCCATCCAGTACATGCACACACATGTTCCCCTACTCCTTTCTCTGCCTCCCATTCATTCCACTTCTCCAGGTTAAAGCCTGGTGTAAAAGTCTCCCTACAGAGACCTACTACCCCAAAATGCCTCCCCACTTTAATGCCTTTGCCTTCTCTTGGTTGCAGTTCGATTTCTCCAGGGTTCTGTGGCACTTGGTTGAATTTGGCTTCCCTCAGAAAAACAAAAATGGTCTGGGAGTTAGTCTGCTTTAAAGTTAGCAATACAGTGAAAGCACTTGATGAAGCATCCGCATTGGCTGTAGATGGGTTTGTGTATATGGGTATGTGTATGTATCTTTTTAATAAAGGAAGGAAACGGCATCAATAACTGTGCATTGATAAATGCATGATTCATTCAGCTGCTCTTACTACAGCACCTTCCTCTTTCATATTTATTTACTTACTTAAAATATATCTGGGCAGGCTACACACCGTTCCTCGGCACCCACGGTTGCAGCCTCAGAGGCAGTTGTGTGTTCGGCTTCTGAACATCAGTTAAATTAGCTCACTGTCTTGCCCTCCCTCCTGAAAAGCTGTTGCTTGCTCAATACCCTAGACCCTTGCTGGAGCTTTAAGTAGCAGTGTCTATTCTTTTTCTTTTTTCCCTAGTCTTTTTTTTCTCCCAAAGAATATATAAAAAATGCCTAAAGCAGGCTATTCGAAAACAAATTAAAGCAGAGGGACACACTTCATGCATTGCAGGCACACACCAGTAGAAGAGGGCTAGAAGAATATCATCATTTTACTGGCAAAAGTGACACCAGATCGTGGATTTGATTAATGGTGCAGCATTCACAGGGACTTAGTTCTGTATTTTTGACATACGCAAGTCTTTTGTGCAGTTGCCTTAGTGCAAGAAATTCTTTTTTTTTCTTTTCCTGTGCAGCTGATAATTTGTGTGTGTGTGCTGGATGTGCCCAAGTTACTTTCCAAAGACTAAGCACTAGACAGCACTAGACAGTATAAAAAAAGGAATCCAAAGTTAAGGGAGAGGAAAAAAACACACTGGTTTACTTAACTTTTTTATGACCCCTTTTACTAAGCCACTGGAAGAAGCCATAAATTTGCTGAATGTTATAATGAATATGCTTCAATGAAAGTAAAAAAAAAAAAAACAGTCTTAAGAAAATTGCATGTGTTGTGTATGAGCAACAGTGTGCCATACACAATTCTGGAACACAATCGCTTTCGAGCCTGATATTTAAGAAAAGAACAGAGCTGCTGTGTGCTTAATACATGTTCAAAAGTAATTACCTAGTTTTGATCATGCCTTTTAAATCCATGGGTAAGAATCTGTGCTCCCAAGACCCTTTTCCACCCCAGTTAAAAGCCTGTATCCAAATACGGCTCCTTATCCTTTTGTGGCACTAAGTGATCCTTTCTCTCCTTGCTTGTCGTTTAGTTTTAAATAAAACAAATGTATTCACTGGGGAACAAAGAATGCTTTTATATCACATCATCACATCCTGTTTTATCTTTGCAGATTTACAGCTCATGCAATCTATAGAAGAGCCTATGCATTTTCTGCTCTCAAAAGCAGTAAATATTTTCTTATGAATGTATAGTTTACCTCAAAGGAGACACACCACTCCTTTCTTTACCACTGCACATAGGTTTTGATGAAATAGCGTTTGACAAGTGTTGGGGATTCGGAAGAATCCTTGGATATTCTTGGCTTTTGTTCCGTTTGGATCCGGCGTGGTTAGTGGGTTAGTGCGTTGTTTCTCCTTGCTTTTTCCCTAAACCCTGACGCATTTTTCGTCTTTCTGTGGTGGTGCCCATGCTTGGCCCCTCTCAGGTGGGAGCTGAGGCTTCAGCTGCTCGCCGAGGGGCTCAGTGCTGCTGCTACAGAAAGTGGCCGAGGTGCTGCCAGTGCAGGCAACTTCTCTTAAGTGCGGCATGAGGCTGTGTGAGGGGCAACCAGAGACTCCCTCTCCTTCCTGCACCTCTGGCTCCTGCTTCCCGTGCCCGGTGCTCTGTTCAGTCCCGTTGCCGCGGGCATAGCAGGGTGTCAGGTTCATGGGGGGCGGGTGGTGCTTAGCGGGGCTCTGGCCGGGTTCCTTTGTGCACTGGGTACAGTGAAGTAGAACTACAGGACTCGATGCTCCTGAATCTTCCCTGTAGAGTTGCCTGTTTTGGCCAATTCAGCCTCAAAACCATTAAGGAAAAATATAAAATGCTCTGCACAATTGTTTTTCAGTCTTCAGAAAAATGAAAAAAAATCGGTGCAGATGATCAGTGTCTGGTTCTGTGGGCTGGGATGTTGATGTGATCGGCAGACAGAACTCAGCTCTGCAACTTGCAGCTGCAGAGATCTGTGGGGAGGCTCTAGAAACAGGTTTTTGATAAACTTCAATGGTAAGGAGCTGCATTGCCTGCTTCGAGCAGCGTTAGCCTTTATGCAGCGAGGATCCTGACACCGATCTTGATGATAACCCAGCTAGAGAACAAGTGAGCCGAGCTATTTCCGTTAAGCATGTTGATGTTACAGTAAATGTGACATGTGGGTGTTGATTGAAGGGACATAATTTTCAGGCCTGCTTTGGGCCAACACCCTGAAGAGCAAGTCACTTCTTTGTGTTCACTCCCCAACGAGGCTGAGCTCTTTCTGCCTTCATACAGCAGTGATTATGTGCAGACAGCGTGTGCTTGGTGCACTGCGGCTCATGTGCTGGCATAGTCCCGTGTCTGGGCATTGGAAGCGGAGCCCCCATGGCAGACTCTAGGCAACTCCAGCTTGTTGCAGAGATAGGTGGCCTGTTGCTTTGTCTTCCAGGTGGGCTCAAGGACTAGGGATGGCTGTGTTGGGTTGCTGGAACAAACAGGGCACCCAGCGGCACCTCTGCAGGCAAAGCACTGGTAGCACTTACCTTAAACATCCCATTATCAATTTGTGCAGAAACCAGTTGCGGAGTGGAGATTTCACATGCCATGCTTTGGCCCCACATCAAATTGATCCCCTTTCTGCCTTTTATCTGCCTCCTTTTGATACTGTGGGATAAGAAAAATAAGGAAGAGGGTAGGTTGGCAACTTTTAGATCCCCTCTTACCTTGGTTCTGCAGTGCTATAAAAACTCAGGAAAATTAATTACTGCTGCCTGGACCCCAGCCTCACCCAAACCCAGTGAATAAGATTCCATAGTTCTGTCCTTTGAGACCCTGGAACGGATTTTTAGTAGCACAGTCTTTCTCACTATTAATGGTTACAATCTTGAGGCATCTGACAGGCAGAAAGTAGTTATCATGTGAACTTGGTTTAATACTGGGCACGAGAGTGTTGTTTGCATGGGGCACATATGCTCTAATGATGTCACCATGCTGAAGTAGGAGCGCTGGTGGTTTTGTGACAGTGCCTTCATGGAAATTAAGGTGTTTGTCTACTTTATTTTGGCATGGTAGGCACCCAGAGAGCTTGGAGATGTTGCTCAGAGTCCAGCCATCAAGTGCAATGCTTTCTGAAATAAAGAAAATTAATTTCATGAAGCCATCAGATAAAAAAAGTGTCACTCATGTCCCCATAGAATGCCCATCCTTGACTCACTGTGCTCCTTAGGCAGGCAATGCCAAGGCAATCCCCTTTGGAGGAATCTCTGGGTGCAGGGAAAATGCCAGGCACACCTTAACACACCTGGAAGAACTAGGGCACGAGTCCTGGCTGGAAATAGCTTGTTTGCATTTTTTTCCTTTTCCCATGTAAGAGAGATTAGATGTTTTGCATTCTCCTTTTTAGTGTGTCTTGATTTCTCCTTCTTGAAAAAAATACTTTAATTTTAAATAAATACTCACGAGGAAACACCCTCCTCCCCCCAAACCCAGCTACCAAGAAACAGCAATAAAACCACAGAGTTAAATCCAAATAAAGTGAAGCGACTCATCTAAAACCCACAGACACAAGTGGAGTCAGAACTTTGGATTGAGATTGGCCTAAATTGCCCCGTTGGTGTTAAAACCTCCTTAAACAGGCGAAGATCTTGGCTGTTGTATTAACCAGGCATGACCTGATGCGCTATAGGCTGGACTCACAGGCTTTTTTCTCTTTTCCTTTGTGGGTTTTAAATCTCTCCTGTAATGTTACTTGAATGTAGGTTTTTAATGGCTTAATTGAGTTGTCAATAGGAAGCCTTTTTTTTCTTTTTTTTTTTTTTATTCCAAGTTAAAAAAACCCAAGCAAATTGACATGGATAAAATGCATTTGAAGATCTATTCAGTATTTGGTTTTTCATTCTTTTATGTCTGTTTTTCACATCCGGAATAAGGGGATGTAACACAGCCTCTGCATTACTGGCTGTGTGGCTGGTCTCATGCTTGATGATTTATTAAGCTGAGATCAGAAATAGAGTTGAGTAAAAAATCTTTGGTAGTTTGAGAACAAATTACCACTGATCACAAAGGCTCAGTGTACCAAGAAAACGAAAAGCTGATTTTTGGCAATGTGATGATTGCCAAAATATGGAGGAATACCAGATGTTATTTTAAAAAAGTGCCATTGCAGAGTCCTTGGAAAGAGAGAGTGAAAGAGGGTAAGTGAATAGGCATATGGTGGATTTAATAAACATTCACATGAAATGTAGAACTGAAAAGAAAGAACTCACAATAGTTTAGCTGCTTAAACCTCCTTCATGTTTCCACAGATGCCTGGTCAGCAGCCTTACCAAGTGCAGCAGTTTCACTACAGTTTCTGAAAAGCACAAATTCAAATCACAGAAAAAAAATTAAAATGTTCAAATCAAAAAGATAATAAAGTTGAGATTTGTGCTTTTCTTTTTTATTTGTTCTGTGTATATGAATGCCAAAATTTAAGAGGCAGACTTCAATCTGAAGGCTTAACAGAAATGTGAGGTGAAACTAGTAACAAGCACTTTCCTTCTCTGCCACAATTTTTCCTTATAAACCTTGGTTCAGTTCCTGGTTTTGTGTTGTCTTTTCTAGCTCTTTGTCCCATCTCCCATGTGTGTGTGTCTGTGTGCCTCTGTGCCTCTTTGTGTGTTATTTTTTTTTTAATATTTTGACACACTGCTCCCCCTTAATAGGAATTCTTCCTAGAAGTAGTACACACATTTCTAAAGAACCCTTTTCACAGTCCTTTTCTTTTGGCTCTAAAATGATGTATATGTAATTGGTAATTAAAGGTGCAAGCTCTCTTCAATATAAACAATATTGCTCAATGTTAGATCATTAAAGGGAACCACAGCACTAAATAATTGCCTTTTGCATCGTGACACACTGTTCACAGACATCCCCTCCCTTCCCAGCAGTCCCTGTTCAGCGCAGGGTTAGGGCTACATTTTCGCTAAAGCAAGGAAGCATCTTTTCAAGACAGAAATTGGTGAATTGATTATGTAGTATTGTCTTCAATCTCCTTTTAAACTTACATTAAGGGGGGAAAATGGTAATTAATGATTTTCAGAGTGAGTACTCTTCTGTGTATTTGGTAAGCTTGGTGCAAGACAGAGAACTGAAGCCTTCCTGTGCTTACTAGCTGCTCCAGCAGGATGGCCAGGTGGTTGGACAGTCAGTGCTCGGACACTTCTTTGGGTTCCCCATCCTTTTTCTGCTCCCACTGCCGCTGCACTCTGCTTTGCTGTTAGTGACGCAACTTGTAATACAGCTGGTAGATACACTGATGAATTATTCATTATGGAAGGCAAAAACGGGAGCGATTCTTTTTCTAAATGCTTTTTTTCAAGGTTCAACCATTTCTGTTGCCAGGTAATACATTACAGCTTCTGCTTCTTGTCCTTTTCCTATGTTTTTTGGGGGTTTTTTAAAGTGATTTGTGGGTGGTTTTTTTTCTAATTTGCTGAAGAGTGGGACAAAACTCCTTTTGTTTTCAGCCAGGAGGACAATCCACGTCTGGATTATAACATCTGCTTATCACAGCCTTACTTTTTGAGATATTTGTGTGACTTGCTTTCCCCAGGAAATTCATAAGCAAACTACTCAGGCTAATATATAACCTTTTCCTTCCTATTCCTTTAATCCTAATTCGATTAGAGGTCTCACTCGCTGATTTACATACTGTTAGGGCCTCTGTTTTGTTCAGCCCAGATCCTATAGTCCTTGCAGAGGCAAAAGAGCCTTAGGCAAAAGTCAGTGGAAATTTTGCCTGAGTAAAGACCAAGGTTTGTATGGTTTGGCAGTTACAAGGCAGAACGAGAGAAAGCAAATCAAAACCTGCATTTTACCCCACAAATGAATTGCGATCCATAATTATTTTCTAAAGTAAGAATTATCTTCTAAATACCCATTAAAATACACTGTGTTTTATTAACATAGATATGTGGTGAAATTATTTATTTCTTAGAAACAAATGCAGGTTACTCAGGAATAGTATCTCAGACTTTAGGGGCATTGCTATTAAATCCATCAGGTCTGTGAGGAAGATTTAAACAAAAAAACTTTTATTAACCTATATAGCAACTGCAGGGTTCTTAGACATCAGGAAAGCAGAGTGGAATATTTCAGGCTCAGCCAATATTCCAGTATGTTAAATAAGTGCCTCATTCTCTTTCCCCCTGTACACACTTTTGATTCCCCTTAATTTCTCATGAGACCATATCCTGCTTACCTTACACTTAAAAACAGTTTGCTGCAGTTTGTGTTAATGGGTGGTCATTTACCTTGCTGGTGTCTGTAAAAGGACAAAACGTTACCACTAATTTTTCATGGCACGGGGATTCTGGTCCTGCTGGTTTGGAGCACATGAACTTTCCCCCTTTCCCTGAAATAGGGAGAGTTTCGGGTGCATAAGATTTGCTGGATGGAGCCTCGGCCAGATGGCTGGGAGATGTGGTGGGAATGAGAAGATGGGATAAAAAGAGAGGAACTATTTCAGAAAGTGACTCCGGGCTCGAGCATTTGTGAAATGGCTCTTTG
Source organism: Upupa epops (assembly GCA_013397515.1). NCBI lineage: Eukaryota > Metazoa > Chordata > Aves > Bucerotiformes > Upupidae > Upupa > Upupa epops. The sequence continues at coordinate 303,963 of VZRI01002768.1, forward strand.
CTGATATCCTTGCAGCGCTGGCAGCAGTGGGAAGGAGCTGTCAGGAAAGCTATGCCAGGTCAGCCTTTCCATTTTGTTTCAGGCAGGCTTGGTTGCAAAATATATTGAAATCATTCTGAAGAGCGGAAAAGCTGAAAAATAAAAGAAAGATGTAATCAGGCTTGGCTTTTTTGGGGAGGTGGGGGGAGGCTGGGCCTCTCATGATGCATGCTTGAGTGTCATGAACATTCAAAGCAATCTTTTTCTCTTCTCCCCTCACCCCTTTTGCTCCCTCTTTCTCCTTGTAAAGCAGAGGCTGACCATGTGGAACCGGCACTCGCCGACGAGGATGAGACCCTGGCAATAGCAGAGCCGGGTGGCATCAGCATCGCCGCAGGTGGGACAGACCCAGACTTGTTAACCTGTGGACAGTGTCAGATGAACTTCCCGCTGGGAGACATCTTGGTTTTTATAGAGCACAAGAGAAAACAGTGCAATGGCACTGGTGGTGCCTGCTATGAAAAGAACATGGATAAGAGCAGCCCTCCCCCCTCCTCACGCGCCGAGCTCAGGAAAGTGTCAGAGCCAGTGGAAATCGGGATCCAAGTCACACCCGATGAAGAAGACCGTCTTCTCACGCCTACAAAAGGAATTTGCCCCAAGCAGGAGAACATTGCAGGTACAGCATGTTTTACACTCAATCAACTGCCTAGGTAATCTTTTAACCAGAACCCTCTAGAAAATGCCATGAAATAGAGGCTTCAGTAACAGGTCTTTGTAGGAGCCATTGGTCTGGAGGATCCTCGGCTTATCAGGGTTGTCTACTTCACATTTAATTCATTGTAGCCATCTACGCAGGGCCATCTCCCAGAGAGAGGGGCCTCTTGATCCTTGGGAAAGCCAACAGAGCAAGCCTGTACACGTAGGCAAAAGCAGAAAGCTGGCGTCAGAAACCATCCCAGGAGCATCCTTAAGCCAGTATCAGTGGCAGAGGTACAGGGGACTTCAGTGAGTCCAGTGCAGGTACCCTTTGTCACATGTGGACCCACTGGGAAGGACCAAATCTCAACCCCACTCAGGCCTGTAGAAAAAATCCTCTTCTGGCTGCAGTGGAAGGGGATTTTGTTGTGAGGGTTAAAGAGGGGTTTCATTAAGTCTTCTATTGACTGTTCATCACTACAGTGTATGTCAACTTTTCAGTCTGCCTTGAAGCCTGTGCTGCCTGTCCTGGGTCTCTGCACAGAGCTGGAGTAGGTGGGCAACACCTCTGTTCACATGCCCATTACAAATGAGTGAACAGACAAGAGCATTGGCTGGCTTGAGTAAGCAAATTGCAAGTAGTTTTTTATCTAAAACTCTCATGGTGATGTAGTTAACATTTACTCAGTGGACCTCCCTGGCTTTGAGTTCAGCAGGCAGGTGATGGCATCTGCTGGGGTGAGCTGCTGCACAGCAGCTCCTGCAGAGCACTTGCATTGGGCTGCTTTTGTTGTGCAGGATGTTTCTCCCCTCTGCACTGGCATGTTCCTCTGCAGTAGTGAAAGTAAGGCTCTCCCACCTGCTAGGGTGTGGGAGCTTTACATTATACAGCAGGATCTCCTCTCAAACATGACGTTTTTGTTCAGTTTGGCTGTTTCTCCTGCAGAAGACCAGTGGCAATTTGTCTTTATTACCACATGATTTATCCAGGATTTGTCCCATGGGATTAGATATGACAGTGTAGGATCCTGCCTGTAGTAGGGATGCACCCATGAGGGGATCTCCAGAAGACTTGTAAGAGGCTCCTATCTTTACAGTTGATGCTTAAGAGATTCCCTCTTTTAGCACTGGAGGTCTTTGGGTCTGTCTCCAGTATCTCTGACAGCCTTGGCCATCATATAAATGACCACATGGAATTTGAATTGCTGCAGTTATCAGATGTCCAGATGATCTGCCTCTTAGGAGAGGACATATGCCACCCACTGACTACCTTGTTGTTTTCTAGAAATATTTTCTGCTTGCAGTAACCCTACTGGCATAAGGCAGCTGGTAGCTTTGTGGGCATTAGAAGTGGCAGCCTGTGCCATAGCATTGTAAGCATCGTAAGACCTGGCCCTTTCCTTTCCTCATCCTTTTTCAGCTTTCCCAATCCTTTTGCAGTTAATGCAATTCTCAGCAGAGATTATCTGGCACCTCATGGTATAGCAGCTTTGAGGGCAAAATTTCCTTTTTTCCATTTGGTGGAAGTGGAAAAGTATTGGGAATCTTCTCTAGTCTGCTGAATGCCTCTGGAATCATGCTGAGCACTCTCAGTAGCTGTGATCTCTGTGTGAGCTGATGGCACTCCAGACCCCCTTGTGGGGGATACCTAGTGTTTAGTGAAGTTGATCCATGAAACCTACGCAGTAGCTATAGTCCAGACCTCCTAATCTGTGCCCAAGTTCAGTCCACAGTGAAATAGGCTATACCCTATACTGTACTATACTATACCCTATACTACAGCCTACNAAAAGCCAATCTGGAGCACCTAATCTCTTTCAGACTAAACTGAATATCAAATGAAAATATGTATGAAAGATTTTGAATGGAGAAAATAAAAGGGTTTATCATTTGATTGGCATTTTCTCAGCAGTGCACAGAGATAGGGACATCCACTAAACAGTGCAGTAATAATGCTTTCTCAATTAAAAGCCCAGCTCCAAGATAAAAAGGTGCAGTGTCCTTCCATATTTTTTTTAATAGCTGTGGATAGTTTTCAATAGTAGGATAAAAGCCTCACATTACAGCCATGGAGGGTAGCCATGAAAAACCCACAGAAGTCATTCACTGGAAAGGCTTTAGTGGGATATACCAAACCCCTTATTTATATTTCAATAGAAAGGCTTTCTGCATTAGCCAAGAAAATCAGAATCTGCATTTAACATTAAAGGTATTTCCCAGTGAGCGGCTGTAGAGCATTGTTGTTAGATTTGTTAAAAAAAGAGACTAAATACGATTTCATAAAAGGGAAACTTAATCTCTAAGGCAGCTTTCTCCCACCCCACCACCCCCTCCCTTTATTTTTTTATTTTTTTGGTAATAATGCAACAGCCTACAGTATTTTTACTTTATATGTGACGAAAGATATTCTTAGCCTTTCTGTACTGCGACAGGAAGAATGAATTTCTTTATTCCACCAAGAAATATGTAAAATAATCCCTTAGAAGTATGGGGAGATATGTTTGTTCAAAGCATTTAAAATGTTATTTCAATCAAAGGCACAAAACACTCTACATGCTGTGTCAGCTAAAGGAGACCATTATATTTTAACAGCAAATCATGCTCTTTTTCCCCCTTCTAGCCAGTCTCCCCCACTTTGAAACTAACTTTTTTTTATTAAATAAAAAGGCAAAAAAGATTAAAGAATAAAAAAAAAAACTTCAGTAGCTCAAATGTATAAAGTAATTTAATATGGTGGAAGCATTAATTATTTTAGCTTAATTGAATTCTGAGGACTGCAGTAGTTGCATTTTTGTAGACAAGCTCTGTTTATTCTTTCTTTGTGTAGATTAACAGTAAAGGAAACATAGATAACTTTCAGTTATTTATTGTAAAATAAATGTGTCAATTCATGTGTAAAGCAAGCTGTTCAAAGATAATTGAGTCTTTATATTTGAAGAGGCAAACCAGAAATCACCCACTCCCCACTCAGGCTTCCTGAAATGTGCTGCTACCGCTGCTGCCCTCAAATAGGTTTCAACTCCTCTCCTTGATCTTCTGCTATTTTTGTAGACTGTCTTATTTGGTCAAAGAGATTTGTGTGGCCTTCTGCAGTGGGACCAAGCTGACAAATCTTACAGCTCCCCGTGGCTGAGTGTAGCAAGGGTACATCAAGTGTGGAGCTTAGTTCTGCCATTGCACCTCTCTTCCCCCTGGGAATGAGGATGTTGGGGTGTAGGGTGCTCTGAAGTCCGGAGCTCTTTCTCTTTTCCCCCCCTCTATCTTTCTTGGTAACTCTGCTTGCTCTAGTTACCAAATGCCTCTTAATCGCTGAACAGGTTTTGTGCTGCTTCAAGAGAAGCAGGTATCGCTCAGGAGTCTGCAAGAATTTGCATGCACACAATACAGATCTCCAACTTACATTTCTAGATACCAGGAGAGACAAAGGCAACTTTATCTGTACAGCCAGCTTTTAAAGTCCTTCTGGTAATGAAGTCTGTCGTCTTTCTCTGACTAGCAATTTGCAAATCCACACTCTTCAAGGTGCTTTCACTTAGTTATCACCATCTGTAAGGTGCATGGTAGCGTGTAAGCTGGCACAGGGAGAACCTGACTTATTTAGGCGCAGTTTGTCCTGGAACAGTTTTTTTTTCAAATTGGCTGACCTGCTTGAAAATCAGTTCTGCTTCTCTTTCAGAGGGTGTGATAGTATCGAACAGATGTACCAGATTGTTGCACAGAAAAACACAGCCAGGCCAATGATTTCGCTGGGAGTTATCAGTCACTGCTTCTGTAGCTTCACCGCTGGCAGGTATTTTGGAAAAAATTAGATGGCTGTTGTTTTTTATACCTCTGCTTATCTTTCACATTTATCAGATCTTGGGCATAGCCGGGTGACCTGTCCTGCCTGAAGAAGGCTCTGGGGAGGTGGCTCCTGCTCTACTTTGACTGATGGTATCTCCTTTCCTCCTCATGACCTTGCTGGGCTTGCAGGGCACCAGGCTGTTCTTCAGCATGGCCCTCTGACACAATCCTGATTAAAGAAAGAGTGCCAACTGGCTTATTTTTAATGCAGGATGGTTTCAGTGAACCCTAGCAGACGAAGGATCTTTGTTGGAGCAAGCATCACTTGAACCAGACCTTGTCCAGTTTTATAGGCTGGTCTGTGTGCTCTGGGCAGCATATACTCATGGACAGAGAATCACACAGCATAGGGTCATGAAGACAGCGTTAATTTCTGCAAAGAGAGTACTAAAAAAGGGGAGGAGGTTGATTTGAATTCCTCGTTCATCCCATCCCGGCTGCCAGGGCTGGGCTCCATACATTATGTACTTGAACTAGATGTGCATCGTGAAAAAAGACTCCCTGTCAGAGGCAGGATTTAACCGCAACCCCTGCTCCATGAATGTTCATTTCAGGCTTTTGAATGGTAAAACTGCCAGTGAGAGAAACTAAATAACTCACATGTGCTGGAAGCCAGAGATAAACACCGCCGCAGGTTGCCATGAAATAGGCTATTTGATATATTTAGAATTGTTATTTTTCTCTAAATTAAGATTAGTTAAATCCATGTGTGTTATGTGAGTGATTGTTAACTCAATGGCATGGATTATCCTTTTTTCAAATCATGACAGCTAATTATTATTGCTGTCTACCCTGAGACACTCACTTACAATGTACCATTATGGACCTGCGCACCCATATTAACTGTAGGACTCAGCCAGCTATCATGACGACTTCACCTATGACAGGAGGAAAACGTGAGCTGAAAGAACTTGAGGCCAGTGGTGGCAATGTTGGGCAGGTTGGGAAGATGTGTCCTGGGAAGTGCCAAGATGCTTGTGTACCATCTTTCCAAGGCCACTGTGGCACTGGGTCCTCTTCTAACCAGGGTGGTGGGTTCTGCAGGATTAACTTGCCAAAGCCAGGCCAGGAAAAACACTGTGGAGAAGAAGGACCTTGCAGAAGTGTGTGGCAACAATGCCTGAGAAACTTGAGTTGTAGCTGCAATACTTTTTGTGAAGCTTCTCCAGACTTGTCTCTTCACTCACATCTGCCAGGCTTTCCCTGAGTGCAGAGGAGTTACCTGGCCTCCTCCTTCTCCTTCTCTGCTGCTTCACCAGGTATTTAGCAACCTGCTTTGCTAATTGGTGTTGCTGTGCAGGGTGGGGAGGCAGCTTGCTGAAGGTGTCAACCACTGCTCCCCTGGGAGTGGGATTAATGAGAAGCTTGCCCCTGGGGACCTCTGCTGAGGTCCTGACTTAGGACGTGGAGAGAAAAACAAGCCAAGTGATCTCACCCAGAACCCTGCTTGTGCTCAGAGCAGGGTGGAGGCACATCAGGGAAGCCTGGTTCTCCTGGGACAGGCAACCGCAGTGGCAGCTGCCCGTAACGAGAGGCTGCCATAATGGGATTGCCAAAATGTTGACAGCTTGAAGTTTTAGGGCTGCTGGTGAGGCCAGATGGAGACTTTCCAGGTGATGCGATCCCCTCTTTAAGAGGATCATAAGGGCTGACAGTCCTCACATCCTTCCATGCCACCCTAGTTGGAAGTGAGGACTGATGGGGCTACAAGTTCTGCACAGCATCTCCCACCAAGGCACAGGTAAACACCCTGCTAATCCCAGCAAGAGTTAAAGGTGAGAAACCTGCCGATTACGAAACCATCTTTTTCCCCTTGCTTGAACTCCACCACACCCATGTGGCCCCATTCCATCACCCTCTGCTCAGCCCTGGCCAGAGGCCACTGGCCACTTTCTCCTTGTTGCCACGTCAGCTTGTCCCCTACTGTGTCCTGCCTGGGATCAGTTCCTGCCAGGCACCAAGGCATTCGTAGCATCCCTGAGAGTCAAATCTGACATTAACCACACTGAAATTTCAAAGCCAACTGAAAAAAAACCACAGAGGAATATTATGCTCTTAATTCTTCCTGCTGGCTTTAGTTGTTTTCTTCCTCTCGCCATCCTGTTTTTCAAAGCTATCTTACGCACGCTATCTGTGGTAACTGGCTCCCATGGGGCTGGGATGGCAGGTGCCACTGCTGCAGGGGTCCAGTATGGCTTACTCTACCTAGTAGGTAACTCCCCTGAAACTGGCACTGCGGTGTTAGATTGATTGGACAGCACAAGTGGCGACCTGTCCCCAGTTCTTGGGGTGCTGACTGTGAAACAGAAACTTGCTGCTGTTACACTCTCTCTACGATCTCTCTTAGCAGTTGCAGTCATCTTATGGTTTTGTGTGACAATGCTAGGTGAAGCTTTTTCAACAGAAGTGCCATTTTGCAGGCTGATGAGAGGAGATTTAAGAAGGTCATTCAGTGTGTGTAGCCAGTGTGTGTTTATCTCTCAGTATTATTAACACGAAAATACTGTTAGTTTTTTTCAGACAACACTAATGGAAGATGATAAAAAGGCACTGGTTGACCAGTCATTCCTCTGTATTCTTGACAACTTTATGAGCAAATGCTCAGGGCAAAATAAAAGTATTGCCCAGCCATCCTAAAGATTTCTTCAGCATTTGTGTGGATGTGGCTAATAGCAATAGTTCTGTGATCAGTGCAGGGTTTGCAGGGGAATTTTGCACTGGGATGTAGCCATGGTTGCATGGAAGTACTATAAAAAAGGAAAGCTTCCATAAAGACAGAAAAATTGTAGCTCCGCTCTGATGGTGAATAAATACATAAAGGCACAAAAACAGCTCCTTTGCTTCAGCAGGACACAAGTGCTGCTCTAGCATGAGGCTGTCTTCCTTCATGTCTTTTCCTTAGATTGTTTTTTCTTTCTCACTCCTTGTTTGAACGGCACTGCCTATACACACAGTGACCAAATTGGCTCTGACATAAAGGTTGAACCTTTCTGGGGATTTTTGGAGATTGAAACATTTTTATATCATAAATGGAAGAAAAAGAAAACCCCTGTGAAGTAATCACACTTTTTGTACAAGAAAGGCTTGGATTTTTATGTCATGTCACGTAACTTCAAAGGGTACAGATTCGGGGCTGAGTTTCAGCACTGGCTTCAGTGGGTGAGTGGGAAGATGGAAGCCTAGAGGCTAAGAAATGTAGGAGAGGGTCCAGGTATAGAAATAAAATCGTGTTTCTCAGTGGACAGCCCTGGAAGCCTGGAGAAACTAGGTAGGTTCTCGGCTTGAGCGACAGGCACACTTGCTCTGATGACAGCATCTTTTTCATGGATGCTTCCTAGCATGGTTCCTTCTCCCCCTTCCCTCCCACCCTCCAAATGGTAATTGGTGGGCTGTGCTGCAGAAATGTTATTAAAAAAAAAAGGAAAAGTGGGTGGGTGGGGTATCTAGGGATTTGGTGTCTAAGCTCAGGAGTTAAGCCGGAAATCCCAGAGATGTAATGAAAACAAAACGGACTTTTCACTCGCGCTGTGGCATTCTGGCAGTGAGAACGCTTTCGTGAGCCAATGTTTTCATTGTAGGTTTTCTCGAGAGAAGTAGTGGAAACGAATCGCTAACCCCTTAACAGGAATGAATGTGGTTGCTGCAGTGGGGCAAGGATTGCCGTCTTGGCTCCTAGTTGCCATGTTGCAGAGCTTGGGGGTGTGTATATGTTTGTGTGTAGTGGGGAAGGTGGGGTAGATACTGCTTGTAAGGAGTTTAATAATCCTAATGGCATATGTGAAGTGGTTACTTAGCGGTTGTTGTTTTTTCCTCTTTGCATGTATGCCTCTGCAGAAAGATTCTAGTATGATCAGCACAAACCACTCCTAAACCCAACAGCTCTTAAACTCACTCTTTCTTCTGGCACTTGGTAGTGTATTTCTTGAGTGAGAAAAGGGGGACACTGCTTGCCGGTCCCTCAGCAGGGTCATAAAAGCTGCAGATGGAAAAGACCTACCAAGTAGCAGATCCCAGTTTTCTTGGAAAGTGGAAGCACAGGATACGTGCTTGTTGCAGGCACATTACATGTATAGCTTTGAACATCCAGCAGCCTTGGATGGCGTTCAGCCATACAGGAGTAAGCTCCTTCATTAAAAACAAGGGAATCTGAGAGGAAGGGAGGTGGGAGTGATTAATCTAATTTACCTTAATGCCCACTTTTGGTGAGGAGATTGTGTATCCCTGTCCTCCACACTCTGATTAGGCTGCATTTTATTTCGGTATTTCGTTTCACCTTTTGATCGCGGCTGGCATTTACCATTATTTCTCTCTTCACTCTCTCATTAGGGTATTGTATCTGCATGTATTCTTGGAAGCGATATAGAGCAGCAGCCCTCTGCTCTAGCTAAAGAGCATCTCATCTACCCTTTAACACCTTGGAAGAGCAATTAAAATCATTATACACCTTCTTCCAGCTGCCCTAGATCCTCGGTCTAGCCCTTGCATGCAGGTTGTGGGATACTCGGTGCTGTGCAGATTTTGGATGTAATTGCATAGCTGCTACAAAGGGCTGTGTCTCTGCAGCTGACCTTGTTCAGCGTGGCTGGCGTCTGAATAGATGTTTGCCTTCTTTCTTCCACTTTGACAGCTCCCCCCTCCACACTCCAGCCCCTCACTCTGCCCCAGCCCACTCCTTGTCTGCTTTTGCTGGGAAAGCACTGTGGCAGAAGCGATGTATTTGTGGCTGAAACTGCCTTGGCAATGAGCAGAGGCTGAGGAGAGTGCTGGTTCTCCTCCACATGCCTGTTTGAAGAGGGAAAAAACAGTGAAGGAAAAAGACACTGCTGTATGAATTACGGCTCTAGGTGTTTTTTATAGCATGGTGCTTTAGTAATGGTCATTTAGACAAGGTGTAGTGGTGGCGGGAGAGAGAACAAGATTTGAATGGAAACCGGGACTAAACAACCCTCTTCTTCTTTTAAGACACTAGTTTCGGAGTCAAGCCTGTATCCAACTAATGTAACTGTAAAAGTCTCCTTCAAATTATTGGTGAAGCTCTCTGAAATCTAATATAGCTGGTGTACTTGCACACTGGCAAAATCCAGATTTGAATTTAGCACCTACTTGTTTTATTTGCTTTATCAAACTAACTTTTTTTCCTTTCAATACCAGCTTTTAGTTTCCCGTTTTCTAGAGTGTCCTATTACTAGCTCATAAAAGGAGTTAGAAACTGAAGGGAAGTTTCCTGAACAAGAAAGAATTTTTTTTACCCTTTTTTTTTTTTGCTCCTATGGCTTGGCCTGGAGCCAACCTGTCTTTCAACAAGTAGAGAGCCATTCCAAGTTGAGATTTATAGAGCAGAGTCCAGGTTCAAGGGCTGAAGCCCGCCAACAGCTCCAGCTTCTTTGTTACTGATTAATTCTGCAAGCAGTTCAGCTGGTTTGCTCACTTCTGCCTGTTCTTCATAGCACTGCAGCGCTTCTGAGCCTGCTCCCTTGCTTTTCAGCAGTTTTCCCCCGTCACTGTAGAGCAAGCCCCCAAATCATTTTAACCCCATGCAGTCTGAGCTTCACTGTGTCAACTTTATGGTAAAATTACAAACAAACCTTTCCTTCTGTTTTTTTTCCCCTTGTCTCTTTTTTTTTTTTTTCTTCAGACAATTTTAAATGTCTGGACGTTCCCTTTCACTTCAGCTTTTATTAACAATTGGTCCTTGGCATTGCTTGGAGTCCAGATTTTAATTAGTTTACTTAAACGCACTCAGCAGGGCAAAATAGTTTCTTTCAGCTTTACCTGCGAAGGATGTTTTCTGTCTCAGCAAGGGGGTTTCCTTTGCAGAGGGATTTGAAAGGCGCAAGTTTTCAAGTGGTGTCAATATGAGTTCCCACAAGAGCAAGAGGGGGAGATGAGGGGGGAGAAGCAGCAGGAAGGAAAAAAGCAAGGAAGAGTTTGGGGAAAGTACCTCAAAATTAGGAGGGTCCCAATCCCACAACAAACTGGATGTCAAAGCATAACCTGATTGATGTCAAGGGGGTTTTGCCCTTGGCTCTAGTGATGGCAGAATTTCATCCTTAGTTGGTGTGGGGTTGTAGGTAACACCAACAGTCCCTTGCAGTCAGCAGGATTACTAATGTGCAGAAAGTTAAGCATGTCTGTAAGCGTTGGCAGGATTAAGATCTGTGCTGGTATTTTCAGACCAAGTGAAATGCATGTGGGAGGTTTTTAAAGAAGAAAATGCATGGGAGTTTTAAAAAAGGAGAGTATAGCCGAGCCTGCCATTTTTAAGTGCCTTAGGGAAAAACCTGTGTTGCTATTAAAAATATCGGAGGACTAATGTATTACTAATTGTGACACAATTAGTTTCTTAAATGTATGCGATTGTGAGTCCCAGGAAAATAAAAAGATGGGAGTGAATAGCTAGAAATCCAGGCGTGTGTTTCAATTTAAAGATTTCTTTTTTATTAACTAGAAATAAAAGCAAGCCTAGAGCTTTGCTTTACTGTTCATTTTCGTTACTCTGCTCCTAGAATTCTACGTCTGAGGTTACTTAATTAAAAAAGGACAACAACAAAGAAAAGGAGCTCAAACCCCATAGCTGTCTGAGACCCCTTTATGTGGCTTTACCACAAGGCTCTTCAGTTTTTGTTTAAACATTACTCTAAGGTTGTTATTTAAGAAATAAGAATGTGTGCTCTTTGTCCGTAACAGATTAAAAGTTTACCTGTAATGTGACAGCTTTGCAAACATGATGTCAGAAGCATGCTTCTGTTTTATGGCTTAATGAAACAGGTCTCAAGCAGAAGCTTGAACAAAGAGTGAACAAGATAGAATTTTGGGGGTCTCTTTCTGTAATGGCTTATAACCAGAAACCTTTTCTGTGTCTGTGTCTGAAAGTTTTGTGCATACAAGTGGCCAGCACATGTAAAACCACACTTTGAAATTTAACAGTTAACCTTAAAAAATCTTGAGTTCAGCAAAATGGAACTTTTTTTTTTAGGCCACGAACAGTTCTTTGTAATGATCTGGCAGAGAAATTGAAAGTCGTTTTTTTTCTCCAAAACCTTCATAATTTCAGCAGTAGAAAACTGAAGCACACCCGAGCTCTGAGAAGGCTCTCTCTCACATCTGCCTCTGCCTGTGTGCTGATTCCCTGGGGTCCCATTTATAACAATCTAACAAGATAGAATCTGCCTTTGAGTATCAGTAAATATAGCTAAAGATCACAAAACTGTACTCATAATTGTTCAAGACTAAAAGGCAGAATATAGTGTTTGATTAATGTTTATGGTACAGGGCATTTTGCAGAAACAAGTTAAAAGAGTAATCCCCAAACCCACTAACCACCCCCATTGCCCAAGCCCCCACTCCACCCCCTCAGGCTCCACTGAAGGATACTGTCCTCATTGTACAAAGTTCATTATTTCAGATGATGCACTTTGTCATTTTGCACGGGATCAAGGACACACAACCGGAGCTGTTTGTTGAAAGGGATGCACAAGGTAGTTTTCTATCAGTAGTGTTAGTTCACAGGAGCAAAAGACCTCTTTGCTGACCACCAGAAGCACTCATCCTTTGGGTGAGGGGGCTTTTGACAGTGCATTGTCTTAACTAGCCTCATCCTTTCCATGTCTGTTATGTGGGTGAGAAAAAATACCCTCAAGCTTCAGTGCTCCCTATCTGACAATTAATACTCATTAGAAGTATTTAAACAGGGTGAGGTTATGGAGGCAGTTGCACCTGTTGGAGACCCCTAACAAAAGCACCTGCTTGTTTTGGAAGGGCTGATGAGGTGGATGGACAAACGACATCTCTGTTAGTGTTGGAGTCTTGAGGAGTCTCAGGGTGGGGTTTGTGCTAGGCACCGGCAGCTTGCAGCAGACGTCATCCTGCTCTGGTTGCCCTCATTCCCTCTGAAAGAAGCTTGGGAAATTGTCTTTGCTGTAGGGACACTTTCCTGTTGTCTGGAATGGTTTATTTTTTTGAGTGATAGTGAGTGGAGAATGCAGATGGATATGTTTCTCTTTCATTAGCTCTTAAAAGATGCTTGTTTAAATCACTCTGCTTCTCAAATATGTGTTGGTGCTTCAAATATCACTGTTAACAAGGAAAAATACTAAAAAATAAAGACCTTTGAAAAAGCTGTGTCTAGGGCCTTGTTAAAGTGCTGGTCAGAATGTGGCAAAGGTGCCTCTGGATGTGCATGAAGACGGGAAGATGAGGAGAAGAATTGGTATTAGTTTATGTTCAGGGCTGGTCCATCTCTGATGCTCCTGCCAGGGCAAAGCAGTGGGGGGCAAGCTGTGGCCAGCAAGTGGAGCAAGAGTGTCTGGAGGACAGGTTGAGTGGGTGGCTGTGACTTTTGCAGTGAAAATCCCACATTTTGGGAACAGTCTAAGGACACGGAGAGAAAACCTGTAAGGGCAGATGAGCGTATGCTCCAGTGGAGTTTGTTACCGAGGAAACTGGCCTTGACGGCAAGGCACTGACTGGGGTGTGCAGAGCACCATGCTAGCAGAAATACCAGCCCCATGTGCCACCATGGGAGAGCCCTGGAACTTCTAAAATTATGCTTGAATACTTGGGTTTCTCACCCTCCTGTCCCTACACTGCTCTCAGCCCTGTCTGTGTGATGTGCTGAACAGAGCATCTGGGTAAAGCGCAGGGAACCATCAGCTCCTTCTCCAACCCTGAAATCCCACCTTTGTTCACAAGAGTGGAGCAAGTCCAGGATTTTTTAGTACTGTCGATTTTTAACCCTCTTATCTCTTCATCAGTGCCAGCTTTAAACCGCAGGCACTCTCATTTCTCTGATGAGGCAGAAAAGATGCGAATGGCTTCATTTTTCCAAAGTGCCGTCTGCATCCAGTGGGGGCTTGTGGGGTGAGTGGCTGTGCAACCACCCCTCTGGTTGAGGCCATAAGTGCCACCAGTCAAAATGCCTTCAGGAATGGCTGATGGCAGCACCACTGTGGCTGGGAGGGCTGGCCCTCAGCTTCATTGCTCACAGCCCTGCCCTTTGTGTGAACAGTGAGAGTTTTGAACAAGCCGAAATCCCTCTGGGTCCTCATGCCGTTAATTTGTTCCTCTGTTCCCCAAATGCTGTGGCAAAAGTTGGATTAAAGAAATGCAAATTCAAAGGCAGGGTACTTAGGGAGGGTGGTGATCGTGCCTGGCCTCTCTCACAGCCCACAATCTGCCGGTAAGGAAGGATGGATGGATGGATGGATGGATGGATGGATGGATGGATGGATGGATGGATGGATGGATGGATGGAGGATTGGAGGCTTTGTGCCACTTCCCAGAGCCTTGGCAGCATTGCCAGTGTGGGCACAGTGTCAGAAGATGGCTTCTGCCTCATAATTGAATAAGGATTTAAGAAATTTCACTTGCAAGTGTGCGATAGGACCCTTTCCCACGTGGGAATGTGGGTTCCCCAGAGCCAGGTGTCTCTGGAGAGGTTCTGTCTGAGTTGGTCTGTTTTTGCATGAGGCTGGACACCCTCAGAGGCACAGTGGATGCCTGTCCCGAGAGGAGCTGGGACTCCTGCACTGCCATGACCGCAACTGGGTGCTGAGGAAGAGGGAGAGGCAGTGGGGGAAAGGGTAGAAGAGGGAGAAAAGTTCTGTGACATAATCATGCGATACCCATGAAAATATTGTTTGTATGGATTGGGTCCTTCATCTTTTGTTAGCAGCAGCTTGTTAATTAACAGCAGATTAGTGCTCCTTTCTTCTGACACATGAATATATTTTGGGCTAGAAAATACTTGTACTCAATAAAACTGTGTAACTGAACAATTCAGAAAGTACCAGCGGAGCGCCGTAATGGATTCCCTTTTCATCCCCTCCC
>VZRI01002768.1:318320-378802 GCA_013397515.1 Upupa epops
CCCGCCCCCTCCTCCTCCGGCTCTAAATGCAAGCAGATTTCTGCAGTCTAGTGCAGAAGAGACACGTTAAACACAGCTAAATAAATCATGTTTACTCTTGGCGTTCTTGGTAGTGAAAAATCTGTTGGCTGTTTTTACTTCCTTATTTCTCAGCATTTGCTTCCTACCTGTTTTTGAGTCCATGCCCAGAAATAGTAGTTTTGTCAAACGAGTGGATTATGCCAACCAGTAGTTCCCTCTGCCAAGGAAGCTGCTGGATTGCAGAACCCTATGACTTCTTTCTTACAGTGACACTGAGACTTTCCCCCTTCCTCCCCCCTTCCCCAATATTTGGATATAAAGTAAAAGTATTAAAATTTGGAAAAGGAGAAAACATAACTTGATCCTGGTTGTTTAAGAGCCCAGATGAAGGCAAGTTGAACTTCTGTTCCAAAGACCTTCTTTAAACTGTTTGCAGAGGTGAAAGCACTGGAGATAGCAATAATAGGAACCAAGCATTTTCCTTTACTTGTTATCATTGTCCCATCTCCACCCCCCACTTTTGTTTCAGAGCTGGGATTTTTTCCCCCACGCCTATGTGGAACTTTACAGCTTTACCTTAACCAAGTCAGCTTGTGAGCTCTGCTGGTGCAGGCAGAGTGAACTCTGGGTTTGGGAATGAGTTCTTCCCCTGACTCTGCACTCCTGGACAGTCCTATGAACATCTTGTTGTGTGTAGGCTGCCGAAGGGCTGAGGTCCCTTTGCAAGGTGGGGTGAGCACAGAGGTGACAAAGCCAAGCACAGCTATATGTGACATGTCTGCTGTTGTCAGCAAAGCTGCATCGCATGGAGGAGTGTGTAATGCAAAAAGTAATAAACTACATTTTGGTGCAGTTCTGGGTATTGTGTTCCTCTTTGACCTCAGGTGACAACTTTTTAGCCTAGACTCATCCTCCTTGCTGCTCTTATCCTAGATGTCAGTGATTCCAGATGTGACTGAACATGGATTACGAGTCTGGTGGACTCTGGCTGGTTTTAAAATTAGAAAAAAGATCCCTTTTCCCATCAGAGCTTTGCATGTATTTACTCTTTGATCATATTGGAAGGGCCTTATCCTGTCTCCAGAGGAGCTTTAGTTCTGCTTTCAGTGGTAACAGGGATCTGGCCCTGCTGAATATTAGCATTTTAATGGCTTACTTAAAACCCCATTGCTGGTACACTCTGGGCTTCTGGCAAAAGGAGAGTCCAGCTCTGGGGTTTTGCAAAGCGATGTTGCAGGCTGCAATGCCTGCTGAAAGAGAGAAGTAGAGATGGCCCAGTTGTCATAGCTGATTAGTATTGTCAATAATAACATGTCTACAGAAGCCAAATTAATTCCTTTTTCTACTAAGTCAAAGAAATGCCAGATCAGTTTCAGAACAGGGGAAAAAAACCCCAGATTTAAAGTTTGTATGCTGTGATTCCTCTGGATTTCTGGTGGGAATACTTTGTGATAAAAATGATATTTCCATAGAGGCATTGGCTGCCAGTTTGCTTAATTACATTAAATAGTGGTATAAACCTAGGCAGAACATAAACCTCTGTTACAGCCAGTCATTAGTATATTGAATCATAAGGAATAATGATACCAGTGCTAATGTGTTACAACAGTCTTTATTGTATTAGTGATGTGTTATTTAAAAAATAAGGATGGTTGTAGTGGTTTAGGTGTGCATGCATATTTTTTCTGATCATCTATTAAGAGGCTGAAGATTGAATTTGAATTTATTACAGGGAAATAAAAGGCTTGCTTAGAGGAAGAACTACTAGATCACCACTTACGATTTTACGATTTGATTCTGATCATCCTTAAAGAAGGTTCATAACGGTTACTTTGGAAATGCCATCTACATCTAGAAAATTATGGTTAAAAGGAGTAATTTGTTGAAACTAATTACAGGCTAGTTCAATTTTTTAGTTGGTGACATTTTAGAGATTTTGCTTGTAATGCAAGAGGTTATAGAAAGATTTGGTTAGACTGTGATATATAGCAATAAGCTGCCATTTGAGTATATTGACATATTCATCAGAAACAAAACAAAACCCCACTAGTCTTTATTTTACTAGGGTGATAGGTATGAATTTAAAATCACTTCCACATCCTGACCATGGATGCTTGAAGGAATTGTTTTATTTCACCTTGACTTGTACGATATTTCTGGTTTGTTCTTGTGTATTTATTTTATTTAAATACCTCTCCTGGGTAATCAACTTTAGCTTCCATTTCAAGCAGACCTGATAATAAAAGAACCTTTTTGTGTCTTGTGCTTTTACCATGTGGAGGAAGATGCTATTCTGTACAAATAAGTGAGTAATGGGGAGATCTGTTCCAGAAAAAATATACCTTGAAAAAAATACGTCCTATACATGGAATGGTTCTTGGTTTCCTTTGCTTTGCTCTAAATTTTGCATCATACTGAGAAGACTAAGGAGTTGTTTTTACACAGTACTTGTGTTTTTATGTCTCTTGGGGTGGGATTCAGTTATTCTGTTTGGCCAAATTCTGCTCAAGTCCAAGACTTTGGGTGAAAATTTTCGTTGTGCTATTTAACAGCACGATTTGGTACAGATTCCCAATGCTCTTCCTTGCAGGAACGTAGAGCTGATTTATTATTTCCCTTTTATTACATTATATTTTGAACTAGATTTTTGTTTGCTGGTTTGTTTGCTTTTCTTCACTGTTTAAAAGCTGGTTAATTTTCTAGCTTCTTAGAGATCATTATATACTCAGTTTTGTGGGTGTCCAGTACATTGAAGACTGAAGCTTTAGATCCTTAGGGTTCCCCTTGTTTGGTGGATTGTTTTGCCATCTCCAGTTGATTGCTCTGCTCATTTAATTTGACAGATTCAGTTATCAGACTTGGGCCCTTTTGTATGTACACAACTGGATCACTTTTCCCCTGAGAGTTACAAAACTCAGAGGGAATCCTAATTTTAAAACTCTCCACAGCTTTCCCCTGCCTCTTGTGATCGATTCTCCTGCTTTGCTTAAGTTTACTTGGTGTTGGAGGAATGCTCTGCTGGATGTGAACACGCTCCCCACACAAGAGAAAATTTGCAAATTATAAATGCGCCCATTAATGCATCAGATGCTCTCATATTACTTGAAGTGCAATGCATACATTCACATTACACAGGGAGAGTAATTGTTAACTGTGAAATTTAGCACTGATAAAGTACCTGTGTGTGCATTGTTTTTGGCATGGTGTGAATCAAAAATTCCAGGAGCTGTGATTCTCTCCCAAAACTAATTGTGTCTGTATGTTACTTTTAGCCATCTGTGTTTGGAGGGACATTGGCATCACCTCATGGTCATCCTTTGCATTTCCAGCATTGAAGCAGTTAATAGTTCTGCTGCTTAATACACTGCTGTTACAGAGTCTTTTCAGTTTCCAGGACATTTAACTGGATAAGGTGAATGTCATTAGCTGATATTCACAGATGGGGAGACTGAGGCATGGTTGGGCAGAGTGATTTCATCTCTTCTCCTTCTTCCATTCCCTCCCCTTCCAGGAATTAGTTTTGCTACCAAATAGCTGAATTGGTGCTGAAGCCCCTCCCTGCTTAATTTCACCAGTGATTTTGTAATTATTTTTTTTTAGTGCTGGGATAAGGACAAAATCACAAAACTCACAAATTACTAGTAGATTTCAAACTTTAGAGCAAGGGAGAGATAGTTACTGAGCAGCAAATCCCACTGCTGTCTTTTCCACAGGCCATATTCTGTTTGAGGATATGTGTGTGCAGTACACCATACGCAGGTATGAGCAGGGCTTAATCCTGCATGTCCATGGCAGAGCAGAAGTCCACCAGTGTCAGTGACTCCTGTCCATCTGGTGCTCTTTCCTGGCCACTTCACTTTCTTCTTTTTAGCCTCTTGACCATGCTCTTGTGGTCAAGCTCTCTGACTATTTGTAGTGGCATTTCTCTCTCTCTCTAGCTGCCTATATATATTAATTTTGTCCTTTGGAAAGCGTTCTTTCTATCCACTGAGTTCATTTATTGATTCCAGGGCCTGGTAAACTGCTGCAATCATCTGTTTGGGTGGTTATATATTTCAATTACATCGAGAATATTTGCTGCTTTATAGAAATATTCATGGTATAATACCGACTGAATGTTTTAATTCCCCTCAAGAATTTGTACAACTATTGAAACTCCCCAGGACTTAATTGCAAGAGCTGAGGAACAAACTTGGGAAACTCGATGAACTGTTTACTGTCAACCCTTTATGCCTTTTGGAAAACAGACTTGACAAATCAGGGTGATTATTGTTATCAGTTTATTGCGGTAGCTTGTGGACATTGCAGTTGGATTAGGGCACCATTGTGTTAGGCTCTCTAAACCCCCAGAGCAAGAGCCAGGTTCAGCTTGGATGTGTTTTGGGGCTGAACAGAGCAGATGGGCAGATGATGAGAAGAAGACAGCCAAGCTCTGAGAGGGAACTTGCTGTAGACCTGTGGCTTATGACCTAGGGAGTTTTCCCTGATCTTCTTCTCAGTCCAGAGCCTTGTCTGCAAGACCACTTTCATGAGATCAGAAAACTTCCCAGTTTCCTGTGTTATATTTCTGTGACATCTGTCACATGCTCTGTTTATGCCTTGTGATGTTTTAGGCCCAGTTCTGCCTTTGTTTCCACTGCCCACACTCCTGGTTGTAGCAGAGGGTGCAGTCCTCTTGAGGAAAAAGCCTTGTGTCAGTGGGGGGCACGGTGGGTGGAAGTGATACATACAGCCTTGGGGCGGGTGAAAGTCCTTGTGTGGTTAATTGGGGTGAGCAGAGGTGTTTCTGTTTTCCCCTTAGCTTCATGTTCAAAGCCCAGGCGAGGGGCCAGGAGCCCATTTGGATGTGCATTAGGTGGGAGGAGGGACGAGTAGTCCTGAAGGAACCCCACAGGGATGGGCTGGGAGGGATGTTGCCAATGTTGTGGGATCAGCACCCAGACATCCCTACATGCCCCCTTGTCCCGAAGTGGGTCCAGTGACAACTCACACCCTCATTTCTGCAAAGACAGATCTTGGTATTGCATAAGCAATCTTGCAGGCATAACGTGAGCTGCTTCTGGGAAACCACATGGTCTCTTAGGTAAGTAGAAATCTCCACAGCCTGCCCTCAATTTCTGAGCCTCCAAAATGTCATGTGCAAATATGTAGAGGACCTGAAATGTGGATTTTTACACAGAGAAAAGAGCTGCATACTCAACAGGATATTTAGATATATTAGGATATTTATTAGCCACACGGGGTGTTCCAAGCTCAGTTTATTTATCTTTGTAAAGTGCTTCCAGATCTTTGTGTGGAAGGCACTAGAGAAATGAAAAGCATATTATTATTATTGTTGTTGTTGTTATTATTATTACTGCATCTAACTACTGACAGGCAACCACAGCTGCATGCTCAATTCAAGCCACTTAAATTTAGGGGCTGATTTTGATATTGACTCTTAATACTTTTTCCCATTGACTCCATATGCTGAAATGTGTGTTCACCTGCTCTGCTGAAGTATCATTATTCTTCAGAAATATGTAAATGAAGTACTGTTAAAGAAAGGAAGATAATGTAGCATAAATATTACGTGTTCACATTTACATGGTCGAACACGGTCAAACATAGTACAACACTCAACTACTATTTAAAGAAGGCTTCAAAGCAACCAACTGTATGAACTGGTAGTTGCTTCTCTGTCATTAAAAAAGAAAACGCATTGATTAAAATAAAGACAAGGGATCTCATAGACAAAGCATAATGTTTACGGTGTTCAAAGGTCTGACACAAACTACAAACAGCCCAGGAAATGGAGAGTTGAGTTTCACAGTCAGGTGTTTTAATCAGAGTGGTTGTGCATAGATGCTGCCACGTGTGTTATGTAATGTCACACTTCACCCACCCACACACACCTAGAGACAACAAGCAGCTTCAAAAGGTCTTGGCATTATTCAGAGGAAAGTCTCTCAGCAATACCCCTGTACGGTGTTTGACCTTATGTTATGTTTAGGTGTGTGGGGTTTTTTTTTCTCATCTCCCCTTCCCTTTTTTTTTTTCCTGCGATACATCAATAGTGGGTATTTCCATAGCTCCAAAAGTGGAGCAGATACAGGGGGAAGAATCCCATTAGCTCTACAGTGTGTTCTCATGGTAGCTCTGAAGATTCTGGTCATCACCACTTTGTAGCATTGTCCTCATGCTGTTATTTGATTTACTTATTTATTTACTTATTTCAAGCAGAATTGAAATGTTA
Organism: Upupa epops; assembly: GCA_013397515.1. NCBI lineage: Eukaryota > Metazoa > Chordata > Aves > Bucerotiformes > Upupidae > Upupa > Upupa epops. Next base: position 324,577 of record VZRI01002768.1, read on the forward strand.
CATTCTGAAAGACACCAGCTAATTATTAAATGGTACCTAGCCTATGCTTTCTTTAGATTTTTAAAATAGGAAATAATTAACCAGAGGCATTAAAGATCTGCAGAACAGCCAAACAGGCCTGTGAAAACCCAGGATCTAATAGCAGAGAAGGTGAGTTCATTTTCTGGTGTCCTAAACATTTTGAAGACATCCTTATTCTTGGTTTTGAGTAACTGAAAGAGCTCAAAGACATTTCATTCTAGTATAAGGTTGCCCTGAAGTTAACTGTTTTGTTTTGTTGGTTTTTTTTTAAGATATTGCTAGCTGCTAATTAGAAATATTTTAACCGCAAAGTCATTTTAGCAGCTAATATTATGCACTTCAGTGTAAATCCTTAGTGTAGCTATTAAACTGTGAGAGCCTGAACTTATCAGACATTTTGTAATGTGGCTGGATTTTTGTATCCTTGTTCAGAAACCTGTGGGGAGTGGAGGACCTTTCTGGCTCCAATGTGGAAAACACATTTCTTACCAACTGATTACTAGGTGGGCAGCTGAGACCTTCTTGCACTCTCCTTCGAAACTGTTTTTTGGGCTTTTTATCTCTAGCAATAATTCTTGTTTCTGTCGCCGTCCCTGCTCTCCTGACAGCGGTCAGGTCCCACAGCGCACCCTCCAGCCGAGGAAGGGGATTTAATGGCAAGGACCAGTCTCTTTTTTCCAGATACTTTGGATTCCCACCGGTAGTGCACAAGTTGGTCATTCTCAGTTGCTGGTAGGCTCTCAGCATCAGGCAGGATCTTGCTTTTGAAAAGCAATAGCCCACAGTAGACAGTGGATTTAGCCATCATTTTCCTATTGATTTCTCACCCGGGATTCTTACTCTGCAATTGCTGTGTTGGGTTTCTAAGGGTTGGTTTTTTTTCCCTTTCTTACTGCATCAGTTGCTTTTATTCTCTTTTGCGTTCTAAAACAGACTGATGAAATATCCAAACTGATGAAAAAGAATGTTTTTTTCTCCTTTATTTGCTCAGATTTGAATTAGGTTATCTGCCTATCTTGTTTATGAAATTTTGTGCTGTCTTTTCTGCACAGACTGTGACTCCCAAATCTTCCACAGCTCCATTTCCATATTCCTGCGTGCTTGTTCTTTGTTAATCACTTGGCAAGCGCTTATTTGAATATTAAAAATTTCTTTAATCATCAAAGGCAGGAGCACAGCTTCATGAATATTCATTTTTTTCCTCCTCAGACTGGATTCTAGTTCATTACCCTGCAGTAAAGCCAAACAGTCATCAATCGCGCTCATTACAGCCGCTGGCGTTTTGATTGGCTGCCTGCTGCTGGTAGCCCGCGTCCCCCATCCTCCCGCTCTCCTCCATGAGCTGTCGTGTACCTGCCAACAACACAAAAAAATATCAACAAGGCAAGAATATTTTTTTCCGGCTGAGAAACAACTTTGCAAACTTGTCCAATGGTCTTTGCCACTTTTTGGGTTTTTTTGGTTTTACACCAAAAAATTAGAAAAAAAAAAATTAGGAGGGAGAAACTTGAGCTTTAGAGATGAATATTTGTCAAGAGAGTTGACGTAAGTTTCATTTGCATAATGACTTTGTACTTCTGCATTAATAAAATTTGCATATGAAGCCATGTTAATTACTCCTGATCATGCTTTTTGCATTCATGCATAGTAATTTTCTCCGACTTGTGAGAATTAATGTCTTGGCATGGGGGGGAGGAAGGGGGGGAGTTGGGGTACTGTCAAATATCTGTGCCAGTGCCCCTCACTCATACTCTTTCTCCTTCTTGCTCATCACGTTGCTGTTCTTGATCTATGACTCATTTATGCATTATCATTTGAAATTCCTTGGAGAAAGAAATATATATCAATTCACAGGGAATCCTTGTCTGCCAAAAAAAAAGAAAAATCCCTGAGCAAATTATGACAAGAAATCTCTTCCCTGCCCTCCTCTCACCAGTGCATCCTTTCCATTTCCAGCTTGGGTGAAGTTTTAGTCTTAGTGTGGTAAGTCAGTGTGGAGGAACTGCTCCACAGCCGCTGGGGCAAGAGGTAAAAGCTGATGTGCAGGTGTGTCTGGCTGGGCACTGGACTCTGTGTGTGAGTTTGTACAACAGCATGTCTGCCTGTACCACTGATCCCATCTGCCTTTCCTGGGCGATACTCTGTGTGTCTGCCACTTGTGGGATGCACATGCATTGCTCTGCTCATTGCTATTGGAAATGTTTGTGTGTCTGTGTCTCTGCACACACTGTGTGTGCATGTGTGGTTGTTCATATTCACTTCATCAGTGCTGTTGGTGTCTGTGTAAAAAGACATGGTAGAAAGATAATACAATCAGGTGGGAACAGTCTGTTATGACAAGAAATAATACACAAGGGATGTGTTTTAGGAAAAGCTCAGGAAAGATCTCTTGGAAAGGTGAAGGTATAAATCTGTCTTTCAATTTTGGATGTGTCAGTTCAAGGTTGCTGCAATGGTACATGTAAAACCCATCTCAAAACATCTGCAGTACTCTCCCTGCACAGGGCAGGAAGGAGGCTTCAGCTTGCACTCTGAATTTATAGCCGTATACAGTTTGAACGAATGCTTTTATTGTAGAAGAGATTTTTTTGAATAATGGAATTAAGCCCTAGCCTCTAATCAGCTATTGATTGATTTTTTTTCCATCAGCAGACAGACACTCAGAAAAACTTGTTTGGTGCCCTGTTAATTGACTTACACTGATACACCCCCAGTCACCTACCCAGGCACGTGTGCATCACCCCCAGGGACACACCAGCTACACAGCTGTGTGGGGCTGCATTTACATGTGACACAAGACATAAAGCAAAGTCTCTTAAATTAATACCTGTTCCCCTGGTCTGAACCATGCTGAGGTGGGACATTGTGAGTGCTGCTTGTGGCTCCCTCATTGTGCTTTGCTCAGAGACTTTTCTGCAGATGTGCCAGGGGAGCATGGTGTTTTACCTATGCCATATCATGTGGCCGGTCATGCCTATGCTTAGGGAGAGAGAGACAACAAAAGGATACAATTTATGACTTGATTGTGGCTTTTGTCATGTTCATCTAGGCTCTTATGCTTGTCTCCATCTTCTGGGGTCATGTCCAATTTATCTTATTTTCTCTTTGCAAGTTTAAAAATAGCTTGAGGAAAAAAAAATCCCCTTGGCAGTAACCTCTGTGCTACTGCCTTGTACCCACACTGACTATATACCAAGCCTATTCTAAGCATGAAGACAAAATCCTTCATCATCAGCGACGCAAATCTTTTATTTACACAGCGACAGTTCCTGTTTTTGTTTCATGCGCATGTTATGTGAAAAGCTCCCCTTTGCATTTGTGTGGAATGAATGCAGAATATATAATTGAGATCTGCAGTGCAGGTGAGTGATTTCCCAGTGCTGACCCAGGAGGAAAATCGAATCTCACACATTGTGTCAGTGATGTCTGACTGACACAGAGCTGCATGTGTGTTTCTGCTCACCCCAGATTTTTGTCTCCAAGATTACAATGCATTTCTTGGGGTCTGCATTCTCTTAGCACTTTGCCCTTAGTTGGGATTGTGCCCTTAGTGGATCAGGGGCTTGCAGTAGTGTTTTCTTTATGAAAACTCTGTGCAATGTCATGTGGACATTTAGCCATAGAATACCAGAGAATGATTCCCCTCCTTTGCCTGCTGCTGCATGGGTTAAACAGGAAACTCTCAGCATCACTTTAAGATGCTGTCTATCTACTGATATCTATTTATCTTTTTGTTTGTTCATTTTGTGTTTGTCCATCGCCTCTAGCAGAAGAACATCTTCAGCTTTAACTAGAGCTTTTATGGGGAAAAATCCCACAGAAGAAGAGCTGGAGAGTTAAATATGGGCATGTTCCTAGCAAACATAAGCTGAGTGTTTATGAATCACCACTACTATTATTTCTATAGCTATGAAGATATTCCATGTACCTAAAGGTGGAACTCTCCTTTTTTTCCATGCCTTTAGAGGCCAGTGTGCTTTCCCTCTTTGCGTTTTACCCCTTGATCTGATTCTACGGGACTGCATTGATTTGTGACAAAGAAGCAAACCCTAAGTGGTGTCAAGGATAAGGATAAGGAGGAATCACCTGATTTAACTTAGTATGGGCAGACTCAGTTTCCTGGACTGGTCTCTTACTGCTGGACATGTGGTGGTGGGACTCCTGGAGCATCTGCTAGAGGCACTTTGTCCATTCTTCTTCCTTACTAACTCCTTCCTTTCTAACACCAGCTTAGCACTTTTTCGGTTTCCTCATACAGACATATTCCTTTGATGACAGAAAATGACCTGAGTGACACATTCAGTTCCATCCATTCACGGGCGATCTGGAAATTTGTTGGCTTTCTTATTAAAGCAGGTTATTGCCTTGTCCCCAGTACCTCTGTAGGGCTCTTACAAGATACCCTTCACTCAGATGGTTAGAAACCTTCTATTTGAAACTTTAATTCCTTTTCCACACTAGAGGATGTGTATTGGATAGGAGCAAGGAGGACCTCCCTGTACCCGCTTGGTGAGCTTTTAGCAAATTCTTGGACATCTCAGGGTTGTAAAGATTGTATCAGATTCATTGCCAATGGACAGGTGGGACACACCAGGACTAGAGGACAGGTTGTTGCTATGAGGGTAGTGTTGTGTGAGCCCATGAACCTCCACATTAAAGCCCCATGCTGTTGTGGTTGGTTGTGAATTTGATGTGTTTCATATGGTTCTTCTGTGTGATGTTCAAAACCTGCAGTGTGGCACTGGGATGTTCAGAGGGCTGAGTGACTGCAGGACCTCATGTGTCATGGCGGGGTCACAGACATGTCTAGGTAACCTGAGATATAACTACCTTGTGGTCTTACTCTAAATTCTGATTTCAAGCTGGCAACTTTTCCAACAAGGATGATTGCCCAGGCCACTCATTGTAGCCTGTGCTAGCCTATTTTTTTATAATAGCAGTAATACTAGTTACAATTATGAAGTCAAGGGAGAGAATGTTTGTGACATTTTGTTTGTTACATGAAAATATACTTGTTATTGCTGTGTGTTACAGTGGTTGACACACACATAGTAGCCCATGTCAGACAGCAGTTTCCACATGTCTAGTGCACAGTCTTGCCCAAAATGCAATATTGGTATGATCTGGATAGTAGTAGTTACTATTACCTGCTTGGGTAGTGCTTTCAGGAAGATCAAAGAGTTACAAAAGCCAAGCAACCGAGCCTCATCCCATGAGCCACAGACATGGCTTCTATTTAGAACCAGTCCTCACAAAAGAGCGCAAATTTTATCCTTGATGCTTGAAGCTCAAGTATTTACACAGGGAATTTAGACTCTTCACTTGTGGTTTTGGCAAAAGCTTCACACAAATGTTTTGCACTGGTGGTCTCTTAGCCATTTAAGATAAACGACAAAATCAAATGCAGTCTTTGCAGACTGGAGCTCTGGAGGCTGTGCCAAGGATGAAGTATCCCTGTTTGCCTCACATGTGTAGCTGTCAGATCAACATGCAGGCCTGGTTTCCAAATTGGGACTCTTGAGGTGGAGAGTGTCCCTTGGAAAATGTTGCTTTTTTAAGGTTGGAGGGAGCGTAGATAAATATTTCTCCTTGCTGCCATGGTGTTTGTATGCATCTGTAACACACACAAGCATGCACAGCCAGAGTTGCCACCATTTAAAGAAAAAATACAGAGAACATTTGCCAGAAGATACCCCACAACTAACACACATATTTCCTGATCTAAATACAGGGGGAAACTGTGGTTTCTGATCTACCACAGTGTGGTAACTGTTGGCAAATGCCAGCATTCTGATGGCGACCACTCCACCACACATCTTCATTTAGAAATGGTCCTGGATTATTAGCTACCCTTTATTTAGTAATTAAGTGGCAAGCATTGTTTAAATGAGGGGAGTGGGATTCTTCATGGATGTAAGGCGATGCCAGTCACTCAACTACTAATTCGTGCCAGCCAAAAATGTGACTCCTGCCTGATTCTGTATGTGTGTTTATGAGTAACTGTGTTTGTGCAGGTGAATTTTGATATGTAAGATTTGTATCTTAGTTTTCCAAAGCTGCAGAGCTCAGTTTGGACTAATGCCAGGAGGAGAAGGTGCTTCGAGTGAAGAAGGATAAGTCTTGTAAATACAGCTTTTAAATGGCAGGTGATTCCTACAAGGGTTAAAAATAAGTAATACAGTTGGAGGTTACAACATCATCTTTTAGATACCAGGAAAAAGGTTACTCCCTTCTTTTCCAGTTCAACAGGGAAATGGCCTGCATAATTGGGGCATGCAAAGTGCACAACTGGCCATGGCTCAAGCGGGAAGGCAGCACAGCGACCACCGGTGCTTCCTTCTGGGAGCTTGGCTCCTGGCACCTTGCTGAAGCCATTTGAGCTCTAAGTCACCACACTTTGTCCAGGCTGGTGCATGGAGCCTGCTTCAGCGTCAGCTCATCAGAAAGCCTGCCCAGTTTTATGTCAGCTCAGTGCATTAACACAGCCGTAAAACAATAATCCCCCTTTTGATTCGGTCCCTGAGCAAGTGCCAGCGGAGACATCCACTGCCTCTGGTCCTGCTCTGTGCCAGCGCTGGCCGTCCCCTTTGCTTTGCTCCTCTCTGTGTCTCCCATGGCCACCCCCCCATCCAGATTTGTGGGTCCCTCAAGTCTCTTCTTGCTCTCCCCCTGCCCACCATCCTCAGCTGGACCCAGAGAGATGTTCAAACCAAGCTTGTCATGCATTAGGCATCCAGCCCCTGCCTCGCCTGTTTCCTCTGATGATGCCTACTTTGTCCCTTCAAACTTAGATCCGACTGACAGTTTTTTCTATTGTTTTTTCTCCAGGGCCGTCCAGGCCTGCAAACCTGCCGGGGGCTCCCATAGCTGCCTCCTCCCACCCTCACACATCTGTGATCACGTCACCTCTCCGCGCACTGGCCTCCCTCCCGCCCTGCCTTAGCCTGCCCTGCTGTGGTGCACGTGCAGTCTCAGTTGGCGGGACTCAGACTGAGATTCAGACTGAGACGTCAGGCACATTTGGATGTCATTGTCAGTTGTCAGGTAATAGAAACATTACTTTTTTTTGTTGCTATCTGAAGGTCAGTAGTGCTGCCAAGTGATGTCGTCTTTGCTGTGGGAGAGCTGCCTTTGCTGGATCATGTGGGGAAGGCAGAAAAAAATGCCCTAAACCACCTCTTTCCTCTTTATCCTTTCCCCTCCACCCTGGTGGAGGAGGGGGAGAGGGAAAGATCATGAGAGTCCCTCCATTTCCCTATCCCATCCCATCCTTGCTTCCTGCCCATTTTCAGCTGTCACTAGGACCCACTGCCAGGCCATTTTTGCCACGTTGTGAACAAATTTCTGAGACTCCTCATGGAATGTGATACCCCAGTATCAAAATTTCATCTCTCTGGGCTGTTTATTTTAAGTTTAATTGGATAACATTTAATATCTGAGGGGTATTTATTCTCCTCCTTTTGTTTTCCTCCCTCCCCAGACATTCATACAGAAGGCTCTTCTCCATACTCATGTGCACATAGGAGACATGTGTTCCATGCTCTTTTCTCCCCTGCTTTCAGAAAATATTCCTTGGTACCTTGCCACATATCCCTCACTTCTCCCCATCAGCTTTTCTTTGCCCTTTATTCCTTTTGGGTGCCTAACTTTTGTAAGGCGAGCAGGGGAAAGTGATGTGGAAGTGATAGTGCACCGAGGTAGCCAAAGAGGACACAGACATATTGTCTCCAGACCCCTTATTTTCAAACCCAATGATCTCTTTGAAATCAGTGGGTGTTTCTGAGCGTGGCTCAGATGCAAGACTGGACCTTCAGTGAACTGCAGGGTGGAGAGGTGAAAATGGATAGAACTTATAAGAAAATACAGCTGTAGCAAAATTGCCAAATCTTTATGGAGTCTTGCTGCAGTGGTCCAAATCCTGACACTCTCATTCAAGGTGGTGTATACGGAGTTTTAATACAGTTCCCAGAATGATGCTGGCTGAGTGATGCATGAGAATCAAAAGAATTAGAGAGACAGCAATGACTCTCAGGAAAAAAGCCTTTGGGAAATGGGTTGTACCCCTGAAGCCAGCAAAATTTTGCTGTGCTAAGCTTTTTCCAACCACAAGCAGTGGAACTACCTGGCTGTATTTACGAGAATGCCCCTGTACATCTCTTCTTGTAAAACAAGAAATAAGTTTGCAGGAAATTTAAATTTGCATCTTGGAAAACATTCAATATTAAAAAAGAAAATATTCTAAGGAGGAGGCTGACTGTCCTTCATAGGGTTTTGTTTCAACCCTGAGTGATACTCAGGGCATATAAGAAAGGCTCCTGTGCTGCTTGGAGAGTGCCTGTGCTCAACATCTTCCGTGGGGTGCAGGCACCAGGCTTGCAGCAGAATGCTGTGTGGTGCAGAGCAGTCAGTGCATCCAGGGGATTTGGCCAGTGTTCTTATTTGAGCTGCTGTAAACTGCGTGAAGGGGATGATGCTTTAATCAAGCTCTGCTTCATCAGCCTCAGAAGATTGAGCAAGTAGCCTGAGATGGGTGTAGAGATGGGCTCTTCTGAATGGTGAGCACTGCATCAGAAAGTTGGGTAATTGCCCTGCCTCCCCAGTTTCTCCTCCCTGTGAACAGTAAACCAACCTGGAAATCATCTCCTATTCTGCTGTTCTCTGTCTTCACTGGTGCAGTAGGCACACAGGTGTATTTGGTAGGCTGGTATTTGTAACAGTGAACTGGATATCTTGGTTCTCTGTTGCTTCTGATGCCAGCAGCTACTGGGGAGGGAAGCAAGTACAACTAAAAATAGAAAAGGAAGGACTAACTTATTAAAGAACGTGGGAAGGCAAGGCTTTTGTACTTTGTGTACTTTGAGTTCTCACTTTGGAGTTGTGTGCTGTGAGTTTTCAGAATTGCCTGTTTGCTGGGAGAGTGGTGCCAGCCCTGTGGAGAGGGAGACCTGTTATCATGGCTTCCTGTAATTACTGCTGCAGTCTGCGGCACTTAGAGAATAGGTTATATCAAAGTGCATGCTACATGTTTATGACAGTAGTTGGTCAAGTTCTGCTTGAACGAAACATTTTCTTCCCTTGAAAAAAGGAGATTATGTCTACTTAACCGTTTCTTAGCTCCTACAGTTCTCACTGTATAAGAGCCTGGGCATAGTTTAAACCCTATGGCAAGGGTTATAGGATCTTTCTAGTCTACAAAACATTTTGTGGAAGTGAAACTAAAGCAATTTCTTTGTGTTGACTAATATTCTAGTGATGCTCGTTCCATTGTGCCTTCCTTTTTAATATAGACATTTACAACACTCACTTCCTCCAGCTTTAGAGATCTGCTTGTCTCTCTGACTTGTTCAGCCTTTATTCTGTCAGCCCTATTCTTGCTTCTGAGGAACTCTTTCCTTCTTTGAACAAAAGCCATCAACAGTTCCCTTCTCTCTTCTTCCTTAATCATTTCTTACCTTTCCTGTTTTTCAGCATCCATTTATTTCAGGACCTGGAGTTTTTCTCTGCAGTTCTCATCAAGCTGTGACTCTGAAGGCTTGAAGCTGCAGGTACTCCCAAATCTCTGCTGGCTATTCACAAATAAGACCCTTGAGTGTCCCAGCATTTTTTTGCTGGAGAATCTATACTTCTGGCTGCCGGCGGGATTTGGGGTATGCACATGTGAAAACTGCATTTGGAAATCTCTGACCTAGGTAGGAGCAATCGTTTGGGATGCTGAGTAGTAGTGTTCAGCCATGCACAGGGGAAGTCGTGCTGCCTCATCCAGAGCTGTTTACGATCTTTACAAAATATACTACTCACAGTAGTTTCAGTCAGTAAATGATATTGGGAAGTTCTCTTGTGTGTCCATTGTGTCACTTGGCCTTTGCTGATCAGGGTCCCTTCTGTTCCATTCTTTATGTTCAGGACACCTCACAATGAGGAATGTGCAAGTAGAGGTCTATGTTTTTCCAAGTGATTTAAAAGAAAAAAACCCCTACCACTGGAACAATCTCTCTGTCTCTTCATTTATTTATTTATTTTGCCTCAGAGGCTTCTGTGTGTTGAATTGGGTTCTCCCGTTTAAATGTTTTTAGTGCCTATTTAATTAGAAGTTGGAATAGAGTCATGAAATTCACAGAGTTGGGTAGTTTGGATCTAAAATATAAATGGGCAAAGCATTCATTTTGCTTCATCCCTTGCCAGATTAGGGTATTTTTTGAGCCTGCTTTTTATTTCGTTTCAATGAATTGCAACTGCTCAGAGTAACTGTAAAGTACACACAGGTTTTTTTGCATAACAGAGACATGCAAATGATTGTTGAGAGATGTAATTGTGTAAAGAAAACTATATGCCTGTATGCATGCACACATACACTGTAATGCTTTTGGTAGGGCATTTTTTCACAATACATCTTCATAAGGCTCTTTTTATGATACTGATTTATTAATATTGTACACTAAGGCTTAAATTGTCAAAGCTGCCTAAGAGATTTGGATGCCCATTACCCATTAAAGTTAACGAGAAATGAGCTTTGAAAACCTCAGTGCAGAAGTGCAAGACTCCTTACAGTGTGCTCTCCAAAGAAAAAAGTCCCTACCCTGAAGATCCTACAGTACAAAAGCCCCAGGAATGGAGTTATAATCGGCATAAGACAAAAGGGATTGTAATGACACAGATAATAATTTATCCCCTACGATTGTGTTGGCATATATACCTGATCCAAAATCTTTGGACCGTGGCCCACAAGTGAGGGTTTTATATATCTCCATAAAGATAATTAGATCTGTCCAATACACGTATATTCAGCTAACCAGTGAAACTGCATCCTTCCCACATGTAGGCTGATGGGAGGCGGTGGAAAGCAATTACAATACTTAGTTGCATATATAAAAACAGCAAGTGGGCATGGACAGCGGTGATTAATGGACAGGGTTGTGAAGTTTAAAGTCTAAAATACAGGAAGACATGGGGCGGTAGCACAGAAGAGATGAATAAGCTCCTGTTAATTCAAGGAATCAGCTGTATTAGTCATTAGGACATTCTGAAAATCACACAGTCAATGTGTAAAGTTAATATCAATGTACTTGACCACTGAAATTCTACTTACTGTTTCATTTAACTAGTCTGGTGTTTTCTTTGCAAACACTAGTGACAGTAAAGATAAAATAAGTACCTTTAAGTAAATAGTAGGTTTAAAAAGAACACTTTCCCTTCCTTCAATTATATGTATTAATTTTGTGTTTGTTCCATAACTTAAGTCAGCCAATAAGAAGAGCTAGATTAGACCACCCTGCTGTAAAAGGCTTGATGCAATTAATAGAGTCTGCTTGGAAAGCAGTATAATTTAAAAAACTTTCATGTTAATGATATGGTATGCACTCAGTGCATTTCTTACTAGAACAAGAAGAAACTTTTGTTCATTCCAGACTGGATTTTATTAACACAGGACGATCAATGGAAAATAAAACAGTAATCAGAGTGAAGAATGCAAACTCATCCAGCAAAAACCTCCTAACTCATCAAGTCCCAGGATGATGGCTGATACTCTGTTCTTCATTTTATATTGAGTGGAATCTAAAAAAAAAAAGAAAAAAAACCCAAAAAAACCCAAACCAACTCAAAAAAGACAAGAGAAAAGTCCACAAAAACTTGATTCGTGCTCAGCACTGGATACTTCTTCAAGAGGAGAGAAAAAGATTTTTATGTGTGTCCTAGGGCAGACAAAGGCTTATAGTTTTCCCGAGACCCTTTGTAAATGTATCTTTTCATTTTGCATGAAGTACTGGGTAATGTTAGGGAAAGTAAATATTAGTCACGGTTACATCTATTTATTTATTTTAGTGAAATATTTAATACATGCTATAGTAGACTTGACTTTGATGACAGCACTTACAGAGTGCAAGGATGCGTGAAAGATGCATATCCTAAAAACAGTAATGCATCAGTGTGAGTGTATGCATATATCTTTTCATTTATCTATCAATCTATCTGTTCATCCATCTATCCAAGTATTAAAATCCTATGTGACTTGTCTGTCTATGCAGCTCTCTGTCTCACCAGCTATTAAAATCAGATCCAAACTCAAAAACGATAGATCTAATCACAAACTTGATTTTTTGACTGAATGCTGTGTTTGTCAAGAGGCAGCAAAGAGACTTTAAGACTGCCAAGAGGTGACTGCAGTGAAGGTGCTGCGTGGTGCAGTGGTGCTGGCAATTGAACTGTGGAGGAGGCTTTCTTCCAGACAGACACCCGATCACTGTAACTTTGTAAGTCCTATTTATGCCATGTTAAGAACTAGCAGGAGCAACAGAGATATTTAAAGGTGCTTTAAAGCAGATCCCTGCCATTTCCACGCATCCCAGGAAAAAAATAAAAGCCCTTCATTCTGATACTAATGGATAGAACGGAATTTGGTAGTCTTGGGACAAAGGGGTGAGGGCAATGTAGCCTGCAGTAAAGACAATGGCTCCAACATTGAGAGAGTTAACTCAATCGCATACCACTACACTGAGCCTGAGAGTCTGAACTCTTCAAACGCTCCAAATGGAGAGCTAAATCAAAGAATCCTGTTTCAAATCCATCCAAGATGTTGCTGTTTTTCTCCTCTGACAGGAGAAGCATTTGGAAGTGCAGTTTCTTTCTTTTTTTATAGCTGTCTTAAAAAGGAGTTTGGATGTTTAGCACAGCTGGTGCTCATTACATTATGCACTATCAATAAAATAGCATGTGTAATTAATTTTTAATGCAGTGCTGTATGCAGTGCTTTAAAGCAGTTACTGTATGGGGAGAGCTGACACCGGTCACTGACATCAGAAATATTGAAATAGAGGGCTAGATTTTGCATTTTTAAAGGGTGTATGTGTGAGATGGGGGAAGGGTAATTCCCAGCCAGCAATTCTCTGGCCACAATCAAATTAAAAAATATAAGAACAAGGTGGATGAAGGTGATTCTATAATTTGCTTATTGGAACAAACAAATTTATTTCCTTTTATAATTTTCTGAGCAATGGCTGGGTTAGGAGTAAGTGATTTCAGAGTATAGGTAGGCATCAAGGGACCTCACAGCAACTCATCCATCTTTGTTCAAGCACAAACAGGTTTTGGTGGTATCAGGTAGGAGGTGAGGCAAATACGAGGTTATAGAAAAGTTCAGGAAGGACATTTCTGTTCTGTTCTGTCTCATTAAGCGAGTTCTTTTTCTTGTGTGTTTTTTACATGGCTTCTTTCTTGTGTCTTATTGTTTCTATTAGTAATAACTTACATTTCCTTCCTTGATTTATTAAATATTTGGGAGTATCAGTAGTTTGAAAGGGAGAGAGGAGCTTGGTTACAAAGACACATCACAGATGGCAAGGTATCTGCTACTCTGATGGAAGACTTGTTGGTCTTATAGTGCAGTATTTTCCAGAAGACACCAGCATCAATAAAGGCTACTTTAATGGAGCACAATAGGCAAGGTTTGGACACCACCATTATCTTTGGCAGCCAAACCAGGGTTGGTTTGCAGGATAGGGCCAGACTCTCCCTGCTGCCACCTCCTTCCCTCTCTCTTTCAGGGAATTCAATGCCTCTTGGTGAATGCTTCCTAAAAAAGAGAAGAAATCAACTGCAGGAAGAGAAGGAAAGAAGCAAGCACCTACAAAACTACAAAATTAGGGTAGTGTTTGTCAGGTGTCTTGTCTCTTTGGTTGGGCAATGCACCAGCTTTCTAAGAACAGATATATTTTTAATACACATGCATGAGGCATAAATGTTTGTAATTATTCTTTCTTTCTCTCAGTAAATTGCCGTTCATTGGTAGATAATGTATGCTGAACAGATCACTTGTACAGCCTCACCTGGCATATTCAGGATGGAGCTTTCTCTTGCCCCTTCAGCACTAGTTTTTTTGTCATCACTTTTCTTCTTGCTTTCTGTCAGCTCTGTGCAGATGTGTTTGTGTGTCTGAGCCAGGAAGTGAATTGGGCTGTTTGGTTTACAAGAAAAGAGATAAAACTCTTGTGTGAATACAGCACTCATCGTCAAAGGAAGTAGAGTGAGGCATGGTGTTTGGTGCTAGCAGTTGTGATGAGAACCACTCTTTAGTTCATAAGCCAGAGCGGGAAAGGTGGACGCAACAGTGAGGTGGTGTACATTTTGCAGTGAAATGTTTATTTTATTTTTTTCTAGAATAACTGGAACACATATTTCTGGGGTGGCTCGGGTTTATGCCAGAGAACTGCAAAAAAATTACCTCATGCCCCTGCAGAGCTCTCTTGTTCAGAGAACCCAGGTTCTTTTTTCTCTACCGAGTGCTTCATAAAAGTAGATGAAAGGAAGTGTTCTATGTTCAGATGGGATGCTTTATGTTCAGGAAGGGATTGGAGTCAAAGGATCCATGTTGATGTACCTCGAATGTGCCCCACTAGGCTCCTCTGTGCTGCATGTTGGTCCTTCTTTCTGTTGAGCAGGAGATAGCTGAGCAACTGTTAGCAACATACGTTTTTATGCTGTTTGCTTTCTTTTGGGCAGGCTTTTTCCAAGCGTTTTTGCAGTACATACAGGAATCTGGTAGGCTGGAACATGTAGTACATGCCTTTGCTATCTATATTTCCCTCTTGTTTTTGTCTTAATCAAGCCATGGGTCCCTGTTCCAGCTAACACAACCTGCTGCCGTAGCTTAAGATGAGGAAGTTAGGTTCAGTGAGTCAGTAAAACGTGAACTTGGAAGGAAGCAGGCAAAAATCCCACATAGCAAGGGCTTGCATTTTTTATAAATTCAACTGTAAGAGTCAGAGGTCCTGGGATTTCTAGAATGAGGTTAATGCAGGCACTAAGCAAGATGGCAGGGAGACACAGATATTGAAATCACACCATAAAATGGTGTTTTTGTCTTTGCTATTAATGTAAAGAGGCTCTGGTTTGAGAGAGGCCAGTTTACATAATGTACCTGCAGCTTTTCTGCTTGTTTAAACATTGCTTGGCTATTTGGAGCTAACTGTAAATGCATTATTTTCAGCACACCCCCTGGCAATGTGCAGGGAACATCCAATCCTTTCTGTGTGTCACACTGTCTCCTTATATGTCCTATATTGACCTAGATTACTTCATGTGAGACCCTGAACTAAACCAAATACTTACATCTCTTCCATGGCTGCGTGAGAAGTGTGGTGCTTCCAGGGCACCAAGGGATGGGTTAGGGACTGCCAAGGAATGTATAGCTGAGCATCTTTCTGTGAGGTGTTTTCTGACTTCACTGTGGATGGAATATTGAATTCAGAAATGCACAGAGATTTCAGTAAGAATTGGAGCATTGTTGGGAAACACGTACCATTTAAAACTGTCCGTGATGATCAGGGTGAAAGATGAGAATTACTGGACTCTTCTAAGACCTTGACATAGCACCAGCACCCTTTGCCTGCATGGGAACTAGTTTTTCAGTTTGCATCTTCTAACAGAGATCTGGGTTATTTTTCTCCTCTGATTAATAGGGAGAGAGGAAGTTCATTTATTATGGCAGACAGAGGCTTGTAATATAAAGTCTGTCAAAAAATTAGGTCTGATTGTTTACAGATTGATTAATCCAAATCCTTTATAAAAATGTGTGAACTGTTGATTAAACTGGGAATAGAATCATTATGGTTTTGCCTACAGTGAGGACAAGATTAGTAACTTTACATTTCTGCAAAGCTTTATCGAATATAATGATAAAAAGTGTTCTTCCTCTGTTTTTTTTTCTGTTTAAAGAGAAAACTTAAAACCTCTATTGTAAATTTGAAGTAGAATCTTGAAAACTCTGTAGTCAATTGAAGCACATGTCGCTATCATTACCTAATGGTTTTAAATTAAAGGAGGATAGATTTAGACTAGATATAAGGAA
Organism: Upupa epops; assembly: GCA_013397515.1. Classification (NCBI taxonomy): domain Eukaryota; kingdom Metazoa; phylum Chordata; class Aves; order Bucerotiformes; family Upupidae; genus Upupa; species Upupa epops. The sequence goes on from VZRI01002768.1 coordinate 340,439, forward strand.
GATTTTACTTTTTTTTAAGATGAGAGTGTGAAACACTGTGACATGTTGCTCATAGAGGAAGCAGAAGCCTCATCCCTGGAAGCATTCAAGATCAGGCCGAATGGCGTTCTGAGCAAACTGATGTTGTTGAAGATGTCCCTGCTCACCGCAGGGGCTGTAAAGATCCCACCCAACCCAAAGCATTCTATGATTACTGATAACTAATCCTGTGAAACTGCTGTAAACTCCCTTGCCATTTCCTTTGTACTTTGTCTGCCTGTTTTCCGCAAGAAGTGGTGCGAAAGCTGCAGCAGTGCTAGCCCCTGCCTCCATCACTGTCACTGTTCATTAGTGCAGTTGAGCAACTCATAAATGTCTGAGTTCTTTGCATATTTAGAGCCTTCTAGCCAATAAGTCTTCCCTTCTGCTTTCCCCTATTTGAGGAATAACCCAGTGGTCAAAGCTTGAGGTGGACACTGGAGGTATAATTTTAATTCTGTGTCCTGGTATCATCCAGAGCTGTAAGGGAGAATGGTAGTATGTGGGAAACAGTGCCATCACTGCTTTTAATAATTTGCTCCCTTTCCTTTCCTGCTAAGTTTTCTAGGCCATGTCTTGCAATTGTAAGCCGAGATTTCTTAAATTTTTCTTCTCCTCAGTAGGTAAAGATGAGTGAATGCTATTTCTCACTCTCAACACACCCTTTCTTCACTGATGCCTTTGTTCTTTGGGATTGGCAGGGAGATATTACCTGGGGAGTTTCATTGTCGCAAGGTTGGATTTGACCCTCTGCATGTAGCATTGGGCTGTACTGTATATAGTCCCTTCCAGGAAGCCTCAGTATAGGTCACCATCCTGCTTGATGGCTGATAGGAATGGGTTGCTCTGTTCATGGACACCCTGGCGGTGGAGCTTCTCCCCACCCATGCCTTTTTATAACCCTGCTCTGCCTTAAACATTCATAATTTTTTTTCTTTTTATACAATTTCCATTTTGCCATCAGGTAGGTTCTTCATACATTCTGTCATTGCCAGTGGTGCCAGCAGCAATAATTATGGCATTTTTAAACTAAAAATCAAGTCCAAAGTGAATTTGATGGCTTTTGTGGTCTTTTTTAACTTCACTTTTTTTTTTCTTAAATGGAAATGACTACTGAAAGTAAACACAGCTTGCCATGTGCAGACTTACTGGGCCAGCATGAATTTCCTTAATAACCTGGGGTATGTGTGTGTGTGTGTGTGTGTGCACGTGGCCCTGGTTTTTTTCCCCCTTAAACTTTGGAATAAGTGTGCTGTCTCTTTAAATCCTAACTCAAACTTTACTGGCGATTTTACAGAGCCTGGTTTCATTTATAGTGGAGCCAGACTTGCTGTGTGAGAGCCGTCCACATGCTGGAATTAGTCTTAAGCTCGCTTCTGTGGTGTTGCCAAATTCCATGTTTGTGTTTTATTTAGAATTCTTTTCACGGCCAGTCGAATCTGTTCAGGCACACATAGGCAGTGTTGCGCCCCATGGAGAAAATAAGCAAGTTTGCGTTTTCTTTGGCATAGGCCATGGCCACAAAAGACTGTGGTCTAAAAAAACATTTTTTAAAAGCTATTTTAACCCATAACAGATGTATAAAGTAGGCACACGCATGCCAGCTTCCTTAGTTTTAATTAAAAAATAATTACGGCTTTAATGGGATGCTAGTGACAAATTTGGATGAATGGTGGGTGACATTATCTCAAGGCTTGCTTCAACTTATAAATTAGTGCATTTCTCTTGGCCAGTGGTACAGATGAAATTAAATGAAGGAGCAGATTAATGTTTCTTAAAGTTACATTGAACCAAATGAAAAATCAAATCAAATAAAAACCAAAGCTCCTTCCTCCCTGTCTCACTGAGATTCCCATTTGCCTTAGATCACAGAACATGGAGGTAAGGTTCTTTTCCCTGGCTGATAAATGATCTGGCCAACTGTAAACTCGGTTTAGGTTCGCAAGGTACCTGTCCCTTTTGCAATTTCTCATCGGCAGCCACATTGCCAAATTATTGCAATTAATGTCAGCAGGCACTTCTATTTATAACCACAGCTAACCAGCTAACAGAGGACCTCTGAGCCAGAAAATCTTGAATATAAAACCATCCCTACATGCTGCGTGTTGCAAGTGTTCTCTCTATGTACCTTGGTTAACTGGCTGTTTTCTGGGCTGCATTGCCAGCCACAGTTCTTCACATCTTTAGGCTATTTTCGATTTGGGGCTTTTATGGCTCACCAGAACTGGGGTAGATGCACAGGCTTGCATAGGTAACAACAGTTTATATTTATGAAGAAATAAACAAAGGAGTAATAAACATGTAATGAGCTAACCCCAGATGGTATCTCTGCTGTTATTATAGTCAGGTGTATGCAGAGCTAGGCAAGGGAGAGGGAAGGATCAGCATGGGAAACTGGATAATGGAGGGGGAGAAGTCTGACAGGTTCACTGGAAAAAAAGTCTCACATCCCACCCATGGACACTTTGGATAGGTGCTAGGAGGAAAGGCAGCACAATTACTCAGGGTGTGCATCAGAACTGCATTTCCTGTGGACTAGTTTGTCCCATCCTGGTGCTTTCCAGCAGCAAAGGCAGCCTGGCATGAGACAGGGCTTTCTGTATGGAAGCAGATGATTTGCTTTATGATCTATGGCAGAGGCAGATGAGGACCCTTTTGTGTGTGGACAACCAAAACCTACTTGCTGTTCTCAGACGTATTCTTTCATGAAACTTTTCATGCGCTTAACATTTAGCTCCCTTTAGAAAAAAGCCCGAAATGCTGCTGATAATGGTGAGAGCCCTTTTTCACATAGGCATTGCCGGTTTTCAGTAACAGACATTTGAAAAAACCCAGATTTTAAAAAGCTTGGTTTTTTTGAAAAAGCACTTGAAGAAAAGAGACAGAGTGGTGGATGGCTGTGGACCTTTCCCTAGACTAGTCCAGATTTGTCTTGTGAACTACAGATGATTTGCTACTAATTTCTAGGCAAATATGTCAATGTTGCCCACCTTGCTTGATGAAAGCATGTTGAGCTGGGGATGCCCAGGCTGCTTTGCCTGTTTGACACTAGAATGGAGAAGTTGAGATCCACAGGGTGATCCACTTGAACCCTTAGGGAGCTCAGTGTCTCACCATGGTGTGCAAGATATCCCTTGCCTGAAGCTGAACCAAGCCAGACTCTCCAAAGATAGAATTCTTAGGCTTTGTTTAATTGCAGCAAAAGAGAGAGAGATTTTCTTTTGTTGATTAAGTGAAGATTTCTGTGGTGACATTTCCCTGAGCTTGAATTCCCTAGGAGTGAAAATGAAGTTCCAGCATTAAAAACATGAGTCATTCAGTGCAGATGAGAGGAATTTTTGCATTCCTGGAATTTTTGGAAGGGAAACATTACATTCACCATAATCCTTTCAATTATACCTTATTGCTAAAATAATCCATGAGGCATTCTGTAGTAGAGCCTCTGCTATTTGGTTACAGTTAAGGCTTTGAAAAATAGCACCTGAAAGCTTTCAGATTCCTATGTGTCAGTATCTTAGTTTTCTTTTTATGTTGCTGCACCCAGGAAGGTCTGGTATATTTTATATTTACTCCTTAGTTTTTCTGTTTAATAAATAAGGCTAATTTGATTTGTTCTGATCTTTCTCAAGTATCTAATTGCTGCTGTAGAGAATGATTAATGTCCAGTTGAAAGGACTCCACATCTATAAATGAGAATTGAAAGCAGATGTTAGTTTGATGAACGTGTGCTTTCCGTTCCTTGTCTGCACCAGATCGGAGAGCAGCCTGCTAAGATACTGCTATCTATCAAAAGAGAGATGTTAGATGCCAAATACAGTTCAGAGTCACAGACCTATCATGAGCTGAGTGAACAGTTAAATAATGTATCCCAGGTAGTTTTTTTTTTCTCTGCTTGTGAAATATCTATACACAAGACAGTGTTATCCTCAAATCATCGGAATTACTTGACAAACTCCAGTTCAGGCGAATGCTCTGCGAATTGATTACAACCAGGACTCCATCTCTCAGTGTGGTTATGTTGTCTGAGTGCAGGTAAGTTCTGTTTCCAGTGCTATTGCATGTGCAGTGCTGCTTCTGAAGTTAATTCAACCCATAAACAAAACTCAAACAGCTGATACTGTTCGCTTTTCTGACTGGACTGGTTTGGTGCTCCAGCATTTCTGGCAAGCCAAGTCAAATGCTTTTTAGAGTTGGTTAGCTTGAGTTCATGCAGATCTGTGAAGAGCAGACAGTAAAAAGGAGTAAGACTGAATTACTTAGGCCCAAGGTTGGGTTTTGCAGCATCCAGTCAACATTGATGGACACATGCAAAGAGCTCTTTAGATAAAAAAGCAGGTACCAGTGTGATCTTTTCACCTGGGTTCCCGAGTTTAGTAAAGCGTGGAGGAAGAGGGGGAATTTTGGCCAAGGGCAGGCATTTCTGATAGTAGCAGTAGGATTGTCTGTGCTTCCAAAACACATAAGTCATTTCTAAAGCTTATTTTAAAAGTCTTCCCTGTACTTTTAAAATTTTCACATTTTTATTTTTTATTTAATCAGTATTCATGTAACATCCATGACTAGAAAACTTTCACAGACAGGGATCGAAAGACCAACACAAATCACCCTTGCTGTCTGTAAATCAGGTCAACTTGGAATGTCAGAAGAGAGGGGAGGGGAGTAAAAGGGACAGAGAAAGGACTTGGAAGCATGGACAAGGATAGGTACCAGCATCGTGGCACTTCGTCTGCATCAGCTTCTGTGCTGTGCTCATATTAAAACTGCAGCAAAGAAGAGGACTTCCAGTGGGACCTTGTAATAGGACCTTACATACAGCAGGCTGATGCAAACAGTGGAGAGACTGGGTTTGCATTGAGCTGGCTTTTCCATTTGGGATGAAACTGTAACATCATTACTTCAAATATAATTATTTCTTAAAATCATTGGGTTTTGTTTCATTGATAGTATTGGATTGAAAAAAACAAATTTTTTCACCTGAAATAGCTACACTTTATTGGGGTAGAGCCTGGCCTTTTAAATAACTTCTGATAATTTTCCTGACCTGTATGTACCTGACTGTGCCAAAATGTTAACAGTTTCCAACCGACGTGCCTTAGTCACAAAGTGACTGGCAATCTGAAGGTGGGCCAAATCAAATAAATGATAATTCTCTCCCTATCTGGCCATCTTTTCAGGTTTTTAAAAAAAACACAACCCATTTTTTGTCATTCTTGACTTCTCTTTCTTTCCCCACTCTTTTAGCTTTCTTATATGGAAGAGATGTAATTGATGCAAATATGATTATCCCACATTAAACTAGAGGGATAACTCCTGTGGCTGATGTCATCACCAGTCAGTCTGCAGTGAATGATAAACTTCATTTCTGTGGAAGAAAGCCAGAACTGAAGTGAAGATATGGGGCACAGCTTACAGTGCAGTCAGCAAAATACACAGCAGTTTCTCATGGTATAGTCTCCTCGCTGGTTCCTTCATCCTTACCAGGGGTAGGAGAAATCATCATTGAGAAAATGTCTCTAGTGAGAGAGCTTCCCTCATTGCAATGAATTCAGCTTGCTGAATGGGCTGCTAATGTGTAATTTTTGCAGGACAGAGCTTGTCCAAACAATTTTATTGTTTCTGGAAGTGGTCACTTGGGCAAGTACACATATACTATGAGTCAGTATTAGTTTGCTCTGGCTGCTTCTTAGCAGGTTTTCTTATGAATAAAGGTGTGCCTAGCCCGGAGCAAATTGTGGAACTCCCTTGTATTTGCAGCAGGAAGGTGTAAAGGTGTTGGTTGGGAATTTCATGTTGACCACAGAGCTCAATGTTCATCAGAGGCTCAGCATCAGGCATCTCTTATTTGACCTGTACAGGCAGGGACTCTGTTTGCCTTACACAACTGAGGGCATGGCTGTAAGTTTTAGTCATATATCTGAAGTCAAAGGGAAACACCATACAGGGAGTATTTCATGGAATAGGAGGCAGCCTTAGGAGACAAAAACTCTGGGTTGAAAAATACCGTGAATGGATTTGAGATCTTAATGTATGGTTTTATTGCTACCCAGTGAAAAGTATTGGTAAGACAAGGAGATTCTTGTATTGCACATTCTATCACCTATAGCAAACTATAGGAAATCTAAATCCAAGCCTCCACTGAATTTTTGCTGTGATCTTGGAAAAGTCCCTTAATTTCTGCATGTGAAGTCTCCTGCAACCCTTCATTCTCTGATGGGTCTGTAATGAGGATAAGAATGCATAAGTTTCTGAGATGCTCAAATATTAAAAATAATACAAAGCCACAGAAGTATATAAAATTAATGAGACTTATTTAGGCTAGTTTTTGAGGAATTGCTCATCCTGGGTTTTATAGGGAGTGATGAAATGACATAGAGTGCCTTTGATGTTGATTGATATTTGTTGAGCTGTTTACTGTGTTTAAAATGCTCACAAGTATGTGAGAGGTACCGCAGTTACTGCCCTCTGTGAAAACTGTGGATCAAATGGTGTTTTCAGGTACAGCAGTTCAAGACCATTGCAAATTAAGCCATTGGAAATCAATGGGGTTGCACATTTGTGACTGTGATCAGAATTTGGCTTGGCCTTGTGTGGTGCTCTGTCTGTTAATTCTTGCATCTAAACCTGGAAGAAATGGCTTTTTTATTACAGCAGTGATAGAAGAGACCCCAGGAAAGTAAGGTGTAAATATCAGAGGCTGCCAACAGCTAGTGGCAGTTTCAGCCTAATAAACTGGAAGTAAATAACTTGGTGATTAGCTGGAATTGGCAGGCCACTTAAACACAGCACTGACTCAGTACATGGTTTTCCCTGTTCACACCTTAATGCTGCTTCAGTGGAACTTGCTCTGAATCTACCTTGACACTTATATTTGTGAATAATCTTAATGATAGCAAGAATTTGTATGCAGCTAGAACCTTTACTCCCAAATTGGCCAGAGCCCTTCTAATTTGAAGAATTAGCAAACAATAAATAATATGTGATGGTTTGGCCTTGGCTAGGGGTTCACTAAAACTGTTCTGTCACTCCCCATTTCTTAGATAGACAGGCGAGAGAAAAAAAACAAAATGAAAAAAATGAGAAACTAGTGGGTAAAGACAGCAGTTTAACAAAACAAAAAGCAAAAGCCATGCATGGACACGAAAGAAAATAATAAAGATTATTCTCTACTCCCCATCAGCAGATCATGTTTAGCCACTGTTCTAGGAAGCAGGGCTCTGATATGTGTAGCAGTTGCTAGCTCCATCAGTGAATGCCCCCTTCACTTCCTTCCCTCTTTTCCCTTGCTTTTATATCTGGGCTGACATCAGATGGTCTGGAATATCCCTTTGGTCAATTTGACTCAGCTGGCCACACCCATCCCTCCAACCTCCTCAGTTGGGGTGAATGTTAGAAAAGAGAAAAATAACCCCCCAGCCTGGGAGCTGTGAAGCCCTGCTCAGCAGTAGCCAAAATACTGGTGTATGATCAGCACCCCTCTAGCTACTACTACAAACACCAGCAGCAGGAAGAGATGTCAAAGGAGGATCAACATCAACCCAGCTACATCAAATATATAATAAAAATTTGAATAATTGCAGTAAGGATAGCTTTGCAGCTCCAATGTTATCCTGAGAAGCTGGTAGAAACTGGGGTTTCTTGTTGCTGTCTGCATCACACAGCTCCTCTGTGAATCTGGCCAACTCCCTTTCCTTTCAGTGTGTTTCCGTAGTGGGGATGCATGCAGCTTCATCTCAGGCAACCAGGTATGTGGATAAAGCAAGCAGTGCAAGAACCTGAGCAGGATTACTGTGACTTGTATGTTCAAAGAAACTCAGCCCTTGGAGGTCTGCTCTAGGAAGAAATATGATCAAATAGTGAGGGAACAAATGAACAGGGCAGGACATAGACAAAGTCCATGGGAGTTAGAAAAATCAATTGCTATTGATTCAGTAAGCATTAGATCAGGCTTCTTGCTCCCTGGATGCCATTAAGTTGTATTTCAGGAGGCAACAGGGCATTTTGGCAAGGGTTGTAAGAAAAAGTTTGACACAACACAAACCACTCATTTTTGCCATTGGCATGTTCCTGTCTCATTTCTCTCTCTTCTAATGTCTGGATACCATAAGTAGCAAGAGAAGATTCCAGTTCTGCCTTTCTGAGTCTCTCTTTAAGGCTTTCTTTAATTTTTGGTTGTTCTTCTGGATGACTTCACTTTTTCCTTAGCAGTCATGAGGTCCCTACTACAATCAGGAATTCCCCTCTCCAATGTAATAGAATGACCAGGCTGGATTGGCATTTGCGCTCCCCAAAAGGAATGGATATAAAATACTGGAACAGTGCCAGTCTCCCTGACAGGATTAATACTTCACAGTATTGTGTCTCTCCTGCAGCCTCTGCATTTCAGTTACCCATCCCTCTTAGTCATTTCATTAGTCATTATTTTTGGCAAAGGGTGCAGTCATCTGGTTTGATTGGAAAGAACCAGGGTACAGTGTCCAGGTTTGTTACTTATGAATAGTGGTCATCGTGTTGACATGTAGGCTCTTAAGAAGTTAAGATCTGTAGGAGTCAGAGAGTATAGTATTTCTTGACTCCTCTGCTCTCTGAAGTATAGTCTGTTGATTGTTTAGAAATGGAGTGGTAATCCTTAAAAATGCTACAACTTGCCTGAGACTGTGTCGCAGAGTTCCTCTTTGTGGTTTCTGCTAATCAGCAGTCATAGGTGAGTATGACTATTTTACAGGCAGGAAAAAAAAGGGCATGGACACAGTCTTTGTTACTAAGTTCCCAGCCTCTAGAAATCTGGTCTGGTCACGTTGCTACATGAACAAGAGACAAAAGGAATTGAAAATTACTTGCTTTGGTCTTGGATTAGGCCCATAATCCAGGTCAAACATTAGAATTTATCTTGCAGACGGTAAGAGCATTTTGGCCCCTGTAGTCAAAATTGAGATGCATGACAATGGCACATCTAAACCTGCTACTTAGGTGGGCTGGAACCTATGCATGGAGATACATGAGCACTTCTGATCAAATTTTAGGATGCACTTGGCTTTTAACTTTTACTGTAATAAATTTGAAAAAGAACGAAGGTACCTGAAAGATTTAAATACAATTAATTGTATTTTGTTTAGATTAAGTACTTGATACCTGAAGCCCACTAGGAAAACCAAGCAGGGTTGGCTCTGTGGTGTGAATCTCGGGGTTTTGAAGAAGCCAAGAATCCAGAATGGCTGCTTTGTATGGGATTTCTTAATTTCTTGAACCTTTGGTGAAAGTCAGAGCTGTGTGAAGGTAGGTGTGCATGGTATTTTGCAAGCAGACATGAGCTTGTTCTGCCCACACTTTAAGCCAACTGGAGACAAGCCAGCCCTGCACCGGAAGCCATTCGGCTGTGTGAGTGAGGATAAGTAAGCCCCAGCCTTGTCTCTTTGCAAGGCTTGTTAGCTCAGGTTTGGGGTTATACTAACCACAGCTATAGGTCCTCTGCATTGGTGCTGGCTTGCGTCTGGCTGGGCTGAAGTGCAGGCAGGGTGAGCCTTTGTCAGCTTGCCAGATACCATGTAGACATACCCTTCCTCACCCTAGGTAGCAGTTTCTCAGGCACTTAATTTTTGTTGAAGTCAGCATGAGCAAATGTTAGTCATGTTAAGTAGCAGCTGCCAAAGAAGGTCCTTTATGTAAGGCATAGATTTGGCAACCTAGGCATTGACTTTGCATTACTAATGTTTGGCTGGCTTTCTCCTAGGCCTTTCCACTCTTTAGGTCATTGTCAATGCCCTTTCCTGCTAGCTGCTCCAGCCCATAATTGCATCTGACTGCAATGATACAGTTGTCAGCCCTGGAGAAGTCTCTAGACTTCGTTGCTACCCTCCCTCAGGCAATGCAGTTTGCCACCATCCTTGAGAGGTTGATTTGGAGAATGGTTGAGATCTCAGTAGTGCATTATAGTGATAACTGCCCTTTCTTTTCACCTTTGAAGGGAGTGGCAATTCAACCTTAAGAAGACCTAATTTAGCAGGCTCCTGTTTCTTCCCTAGGGAGTATAATGAAGGTTTCATCCTAAAGGGTACACAGTAAAGCAAAAAGTGTGGAAAAGGGGTTGGTGTTGACTCACGTTTCCAAGTTGTCTGAGCTTTAATTAGTTTCTGTAATTCAAGGCATTGCAGAATTACATTTTACATTTCCTCCTATTATCTGTTACTAGTGCACTAGTTTTACGTCCTGCTTGCCTTCTAGCTGGGCAAACTTGGAGTTTGTAGTGAAATAGAAGCTTGAAATAACCCAGAAAAAAATGCAGCTTCCTTGACTTTTTCAGGTGACAGCACTGGCATTCTGAAAAAAACCCTGAAATTACCCAGGTGTGAAACTGCGGTCTGTTGAACTCACTAGAAACTTCATGGTAACTTCTGTTGGGTTTCTCATAAGGATTTGTATCCTAAGATTTGAGAAGAATAACAAGTGTTTGCTTTGGATTAAGTATTAAAGTTTCATATTGTGTTTTATTTTGTACTGGAGTGAAACCCAAACATAAAGATTTCTGAGAAACTTTTTTTTTATTTTTTTAGGCAAAAATGTGACAAATGGGTTCAAACATGATGGCTTATGAGTCAATATCCGTTGTTGTTTCAGCTTCTTTCTTCCAGGTAATTTGCAGCCTGACAAAAGGAATTCCATATGGTCTCATGTCTACTAAGACAGGCCCCTGACCATTAAGCAACTCTTCTCTCTCTTGCACAGTCATTCTGATGAAACTTCCCTGAAACAACATGGCTCATCTTAGCTGTCAAAAATTTGGTACAAGTGTTCTAGATTATGTTTTTCAAACACGATTTCACTGTAACCACGTAAGTAGAATCTGTAATGTAGAATCTGTAACATCGTATCTGTGGTGTCCTGTGAAAGGGAATGGACTTTATACATTGGCTTGGCCAGTGCATTTATCTTATGAGAGCTTTTTCAATGTGATAGACATAAGAAAAGCCATCCAACTGTCTCTTTCATGCCCTAAATATCCCATCGAAATTCCAAATACAATCTGGAAGTCTAGACATTGGGTCACTCAGTCCTGGAGTGTTACAGATGCCCTCACACCTGGGAGGATAGCAGTGGAAATGTACCCTGTAGAGTGGATACACTTCACAGTTGGAGAGATGTAACCTAATTCGTCAGCTATAACAAAACACTCATTTCCGTTGCTACAGTTTTGGCTAGAACCGTTCAAACCCTGCAGGGTTCAGTTCACAAGGTTGTATGTGAACTGAACCTTGCTCTCAGGTTGAGGAAGGGTGGGTGGAGAGTCAAACCTTTCAAGTCTGCTTAGATGGATGAGCCTGAGAAATTCACACCTTCAGAACTCTTCATCCTTTCTCTTTACTCACACATGCACTGAGCCTTCTAGTACTCAGAACTTCACAGTGGTCCTGGTGACACTTTCCCCTTTGCATTTCTGCCTTTCAATGCTGAGTCACCCAAAATGCTCTACAACACTTTCCTCTCCTTCAGGACTCTAGGTGCTGCCAGTAATTAGCTTTGGTATTGTTATGAAGTACATTTGGGAAGGTACTGCACTGCCCTGCACTGGAGGTTACCCTGTTGCAGATTTGATCTTCTCTTGGTCATTCGTGTGGAATTTGCCTCTCTAACCAAGTTCATAAGAAGTGTGGTTTATAATTTGTATAAAATACCATAGGGATACAGGTCTGCTTGATCTACTAAGAACAAACGCCACTCCAATACTGTGGCCTATTAATGCTATTTGCAACAGGATCCACATCCAAAATACTCCTAACCCAATATCCAGTAGGCAAAATTATACTTATGGTCCACAGCCTTGATGTGGCTTGTGCAAGGAAATGGTGGAATTTTCAGTATCCCTGCCAGTGTAACCTTCTTGAACATACACATTAATCCCAACTCCATTTTTGTAGATTGGCCATATTCTGTTCCTGTTTACACCAATCTGATTAAATATTTGTAGTGGTAAAATGTATTAAAGATTAAGTAATAAATGAACAGGATTTTGCCTATGCTCCAAATTACTTTAATTAATACATATATTTTAATTCAGTTTAGAGACTTTATAATGTGGGTCCTCAACTTAGCACAGGGTAACTTGCTTTCTTGCTGCTTCGCATATGTCTCCTAAGGAGGAATAACCCAAGCCTGTGAGTGATTTAGCTGCATGATCCCCATCGCTTTCTCTCACAGTGACAGTATCATTCCTCTGTTTAAATGCAGTACAGAACATGTTGATTTGAACATGTGGATTTTGGTGGAAGACAAACAGATTCCCTCTCCCCTCAATGACAGAAATAGCGATAGCACTGAGCAGTCAAAATATTTCAGTCTCTGGTTCAAACTGTATTTGTGCTTGTGTTTTGTGTTCTGTTATCATTGCATGAAAGAATCCTCCATCCTTGCTTTTCTTTTTTGGTGCTTTTTGCAAACATGAGAGTGAAGAAGTAAGGGGGAGCTCTTCCACAACAAATATCACTGCACACTCTGGGATCTTTTGGAAGCAAACCTTTTTTTTTTAAAAAAAAAAATCTTTCAAACACCCTTATTACTAACATACTCATTCTTTTAAAGGGATGTTAAATAATTAAGCCTGTGGAATGGGCAACACCAGCAAATGCTGGAATATATTTAAATAGTAAAGAACATCTTTAATTTGTACATGTAAAACAGTTGCGGGCTGAAGCCAGGTTTAGAATTCATAAAAATGTATTTGCTTCTCTTTTAGAGGAAGAAAGTTGTCATTTCCTATACTCTCCCTCAACCTGATCCACTTCAAGGCTTCCTTCTCTTCAGTCAAAAAGAATCACTTACGTGTTTTGGTTGCTTTCCCCCAAAACACTTTGATTGCCTCATTTTGTTTTAGCTGAGAGCTCTCAAGTCATTCCTCTTTATACAGGAGGGAAGAGAGGTGTAGAATTTACCCAGTTTGTAACCAAATAACCTGGCTTTCAGTGCGGATTCCTAGTGATTCAGAATACAGACAGTGATCACGAGTCTCAGGCTGTTGAAACTTCCCCTCTAATTGAACTGGGAAAGGTAAACCAGTTTCAGTGCTCCGCATGCTGTAATTGCAATAATTTAATTTAGCTATTTAACCTGTAATTCAGTGGTATTTATTAAAGAGCATAGGAGAAAATGAGGCCATTAGGAGCCAGAGATGAATACATTGAAATGAAAATGAACACTTCTAACTGCTAGTTGACCTTCGTTTTGTAGCAGTTTTTATTAGGCTGGTCACGGTAATTACTGGGACGTGAATCATGGAGAAAAGTGAATAATTCTGTAATGAACATTTTTATTCATTATCTCACATTTTCAGGAACCAGAAAAGTATCATGTAAAAGTATCTTCAGTGTTCTTCTCCTTTTGTTTGTTTTTCTACAAATAACGGTTTGTGGACAATAGCCCAGTGCAAAACATCATTCCACTGTGAGAATTCTTGTCACGCTGAATTGATGAGCCTGTGGTGTTCCACGTGCAGTGTGTGAGGCTGTGGGGCATGCTCAAGAACATTGAGCAGTTTGTAAATCAAGCAGGAATCATAACAGTAGACATAGGATATGCTGGTCACCCGAGCCCGAGTCCTTTCATCCTAGTTCCTGTTAAGGGGCAGTTTGTGTGGGAACTGGTGGTCCTGATCATCAGTAGGCTGTGTTGGGGAGAAATGTAAAAATCTTTGGGGGCTTACAAAGGGTTTTTGTAAGGCAAGAGAGAGGCATCTCCCTCACATTGCCGTGTGAGTGGTAGAGTGTCCTCCATTCCTCTCCTGCTTCAGCTCACACTGGCGTTTCCATTGCCATGAACTGCTTCCCTAGGGTTTGCTCCAGAAGAGAAAGGGTGAAGGGGGAGCAGGATTGGGAAGATGTGTGGCTCTGTCTCTTGCATGGCTGCTCTGGGATTGCCATCTCATTAGGGAACACAGAGAGTTTCAGCACCCTGCAAGGAGGTGGGAGCCCAAATACTGCCCTCTCCAGTGACTGTGCACTATGTAGCGTGGTCTGCTGGGCGTCTTACCACCACAGCCCTTCTGGCCATGTTGTTTCATTAAATGTGCTATTTGCTGCCACAAATAGTTCGGAGTTAGTGTCTCAGCAAGGAGGAGAACCGGCAGCGTTTTGGCGGTTGCACTGTGATTGATATTCTGTTCACTGCTCTTGAACACTTTGATAATTCTTTTTACTACTCTTGTTTTCTTACTAGTGTTATTAAACCAGCTAGACTCTACAGGGACCTGGCCTCCTGTACTGCCATAGTTCATAAGATCTGGAGGGGTTTTTCCTTTGGTTTCATGATAGTTTTTTTTTTTTTGCTTTTTTTAAAAAAAAAAATCTATCTACAATTTTTTAAAGTATTTTTGTCTTTATTAATTACTGCCCAGTACAATGAGATGCAAGTTCAGTGAAAGCAATGCAGCAAGGAGGGTTATTCCCCAAATGTCTCCAGCATAGCTGCACTATTTGCAGAAATTGTAACATGGATGAAGAGGGTAAATTTATTGACTGTAATTCTTCACTCTGAAGAGGATGCTAATAGTTCTATGTTTGAAGCTCACATGCTAGAGATTATCTTTGCTAGGTATTGTTTTCTGTCCTAAAAGTGGCCAGTAAACTTACACTATGCAGCACTGATTAAAAACTCCAGCTGCAATACCCTTTTAATTTACATAAGTGTGTGTTTTCTTACTTGAAGCCCTTTGATTTTCATCCTGACTTTGAAAAGGAACATAGGTCTCATTCAGCTTTAAAGTGTCCAAGTGGTACACATTCCCAAGATAGTTTTCCTGGTTTCTTTCACTGTCTTAACTCTGAGGCATATCTCAGTTTCTCTGACAAATCTCTTACTGGGACTGACATCGACTTGGGGTTTTGTATTCAAGTGGCTGAGGCTACATTCTGTAGGATTAAGGTGGCAAAAAAACAAATGGAGTTGTAAGTGGCCAGGTGTGAATGTGTTCACCTGGGGGCAGAAATTGGGTGTAATTTAGAAACAGAGATTGGAAGAGTGTGCTTATGGAGAGGCATTAAGGAGCTGGGCTAAAGGAAGGGAATGTGATATTTTCCAGTTGACTGATTTTCCTGACATAGTCCTGTACCTGCAAGCTATCTCTTACGGCTGAGCCTAGAATCCTAGCCTGGTAAAGACACCACCGTTTGCACCAGTTTTCTCTACCTGATGCTGATTTAACTTCCATATCACCGGATTGTCTAACTTGTGGATGGGAAAGCATTCACGCCACTTTTGGAATTTGGCAGTGTGATCTCAGGGTGGCTTGACAAGTCTTTTATGGAGGTTTTAGTTACCTATGACTAGTTTTCTTTAGAATACTGCCGCATTCTTCTGGGCCCCTGTTGCTAAATGGAGATGTACAAATGCATGTCCGACCACCCTCATTCAATTGGTAGCCAGAAAACTTAAATTGGTCCAACAGGGTCAAGTTTTATTAGTAATAGTTTTCATCTGCAGTGGCTAGTTAACAATTATGGATGATATGTGAATGCTGACTCAGAATTGTCAGGATACTCAAGGATTTGAGAAGGCTTAATACAGCTCAGAGTTTAAAATATTAGCTGCATTGAATTTATTTCCCCTGTTTATTCAAATGCGTAGAACCATATTCTAACTATAGGCATTCTTTTTGTAATGCAAGACTTAAAAATCCTTGCTGTATATTTTTCTGCATCTGCATCAGAGATATTATATGGTGAGAGTTACAGGACATACCTATACCAACTGATATTTTATCCACACACATATGTGGGTAGGCAATAAACAATTTTATCATTCTATTTTTGTTTGGAAACAAATGCCAGCCTTTTTACAGCATAAGATCTTTTTAAATGGTAGACTTTGCCACTGGGGACTTCACTATGAGGTAATTGACCTCCATGTGAGTTATGTGTCCTGAGTCCGAAGCAAGGGCGTGTGTGGTCAAATCAAAATCAATTATCTCACAATCCGTCCCCCAGTGGAAAGGGTTACTGCAGCTAGAATAGATCCATGAAAAATATTTAGGTATTTAAAAATGTTTTTGATGACTTAATTCTTGTAAATGATGTTTTCTTTCTGCAAAGAAATAGAATAGTGGTGGTGGATTAAACTCTGCTAAGTTTACCCACCAGTAAAGTCTGTATAAGCAGTTTTGGGCTGGGGATGCAATCTCATTGGGAGCATCACCAGTGCTATATTAGTTGAACTGCCTCCATTGCTGCTTATGCAGGTGACTGTCAAGTAGATTCATCCTCTCCTCTGTGGTCATCATCCTCTTGCATGTGTCAGGAAACGGCAGAAGTAATGGACAGATCTGCTATGCTCTGAGGACAAAATTCTACCTCTGCTAAGCCCTGCAAACCTTCACCAGGGTAAAGCCATTAGGAGAGAGCAAAGGTATTTAACTGAGAGATGGCTTCTCTAGTCAGAGCCTGATTACCCAAATGGTCATAGCTAGAGTGTCATGTACTAGAACTTTGAAACTCTTCAGTTGCCCAGTTGCTTGGTTACAGGATCATTTGTCATCTATTCTGGTAGCAGGGTGAAAGGTGGGGGAACTGGAGGGAAGGGGAGAGAAGATTACATGTACTGTTAAAAATGCAATGAGCACATTCGATCGTATCTAATTCCCATTTATATTGCTGTGGACATCCCTACTGCCCAGCTGCCCCTTCAAAGACTCAGAGCTATGGGATTTTTTGATGCATGAATGAGGACTGGGAAGAGGGCCAGCATAGGCTTCTTCATCATTTATCACCTTATAGTTTTGTTTTCCTGCTTCTCTTGAGATATTTATCTAGAAGGAACTGTACTATGCGATGTAGACACACAAGGTGGCAACTGAAGATTGTTCATTATTTCAGTGCACCGTACATTGATGGATCTTAATAGAATTGAAAAGGCTATTTACATTAACAGAAGTGGCCCATTTGTAGACCTTCTATTACTTAAGTGCACAGGTTTGACTCCTGTTTGTCCATTATACAAGTGTAGGTTATATAATAATCACTATGCAACTGCATTGTCCGTATCCTTATAGTAATGAAAATCAGATTTCTCCATATGCCACTTGGTTGTATCCTGTCATGTCTGCAGGGATACATTTATCTTTGGTTAAAGGCTCTGGCAGATTTGCAATAGGGTGAATTTTGGTCTGATTAGTTTCTGACCAGTATTTTCCAGCAGTGGAAAAAATAAAATTCACCAGAAGAAATCTAGATTACAGGAACTAAAATAAAAGGGAGGTTGGCAAAGGAGGGAAGGCTAATCAGTGAGGAAAAGATGTGATGGGATATGTGTATCATAAAGATTTGAAGGAATCAATTCAGATCTCCAGTTCCCTGTAGTTTCAATGGATCTTCATGATCCTTTTCTGTGAGCAGCTTTCAGAAGTCACTCTTGCTGCCATTTGAATTCCCTCATCAGACCCTGGAGACTGTACATACAGACATAGCCACAGCCTTTCCTCCTTTCAGAGCTGGCATTGGCTATGAGGGAGCCAGAACATGGCTGTGGTACAGAGGAATCTGGTTTGCATTTCATCAGCCTCAAGGTTCAAAGTCTCACACAAACACATTGGTGTATCTGTGAGGGATAGAACTGTCAGTGTGGAGCCTTTGCCAGTTGGTGCTTTGTGTTTTCAGAGCATCCCACACTGTGCAGATGTGACAAATGGCTCTGACTTTCTGAGGAAGGTCAGGACCATGGGCTGAACAAGAGTGACCACTTTAAGTCTTCTTTGATTTGAAGAATAAAAAGATGTGACTCCCTTTTTATTCTTTGAAGGTTAGAGAATTGGGGGGAGCTTTTATTCCTCTATCCATATTAAACATCAGGAAGGCCAAGTTTATACTTTACTTAAATTTCTTTTTGCAAACATAAGAGTGCTGTTGAGAATAATTGTGTGTGCGTTTGGGCTTGGAAGCAGTGAAGGCCACTGAATGTAGTGGATTCTAAGAGAAGATGGCATTAGAAATACACATTTTTGCATTGATACCTCCAGAATAATTTTATTATTTTTCCCACCGCTTCAATGATTATTAGTTATTTGTATTACCTCTTGGAGTGGATGAGGCTGCTCATTTTGTCATCATGAAAGTTCATGTTATTCACCGAATACATTTGTTTTTCTGGTATATAGCTTTCACTCTTAAGTTAATTGGGAGAGTCTGTGTTGACTTTTATGGGTCTGCTGAGTAGAGACCATATTGCCAAGTTCAGTAGACAAAGCATATACACCAGATTTATTCATTCCTCATCCATCTTGACAAAGGGATAAACAGTGACTCAAGTGTTCAATCTTGTTTCCCTCCTACCAATCCTTCCAGCAAAACTCAAAGAAAATGTTTCCCAGCTACAGCCAAATGACCAAGCTTAGGTAAAATTACCTGGTGCTTGTAGATATGAAATAGAATAAGTTAGTTAGAGCAACAGGTCATCTCATCTGAGACACACACATCATTAGATCGAAAAAGATATCTAATGTATAAATATATATGTATTTCCTAATGAGTTAGGAGAAACCTTTTAATCATCATGTATTTTTAATTGCATAATGAATGCTAAAGTGTGTGAATTAGCTTGATTCAAAAATACAAAAGAGCTGAAGTGCCTTAATATTTATATCCATAGGTGTGTGTTTGGAAAGAGATCCAGTTCGTGTGATTTGTGAGCTGTTAGCAGTTTTGACCTGATTTCTCAGTGACTGATACTGATAACACTGATTTCTAGAGTGCACCAAGGATCCTGTATCGCACAGCCTCTGCTGAGGTTGGAGGGGATGTATGCAGCTCACGCAGAGCCTGGTATTTCTAAATGGGGTACTTGGAGCAACCCAATTAATTTTTGTGAATCACATCTGTAAATTTCAAAAGCAGAAAATGCCTGTTCCGTAATGCTGCCCTAACTCTGGCAATGCAATATTATTTTTGCTGTGTACTCTCAAGTGTTCTTCATTCTTTCAGATGCTGCTAGGGCTTCTTTTAAGGATTTTCTGGCATCAAAGTTAGGAAATATTTTCCTGATAATCAGCCTACAACCTGTTATTAGCCTAATTAAATCCCATCTTAAATAACTTCTTGTTATACCCCAGTGGGTTCTCCCAAACAATTCCTTGCCATCTCCACTATCAGAAACAACCAGATGATTACCTAGAGCTTTCTGCCACATTATGGCTATAAGTCAGTCAGATTGCTGTCTGCTTTGTGCATGTTTGGGGTCCATCTTGCTTCTTTGCATCCCATATACCTCTGCTGCATTTTTTGGTAAATTTGGTGTGCCATGCTGTTTTGGTTAGAAAATAACTCCTTCATATAGTTGAGCATCTGCCTGAGATTACTGAAGACCAAACAGTCCCAATTGAAGGTTATCAATTAATCTCAGCTCCACCTACCAGTCTCAAGGGTCCTGGTCATAGAGTAGGAGAAGGCTCTTGATAATTTCTTGATCCAGGGACAGTGACACCCAACTGTGGGAAATACCTTTACTTCTTGATGTCTACTCTTCAGCTAGCCTTTGTTATGCACATGGGCCAAATTCAATCTTCAGTTCACTATCACAGGGTGTTCTCCAAGTTAGAATCTGATCTAAAGCAAAACTAAATGAGAATCTGTTTTTCCACTGAGCAGTGACCCAAGACTGTGTATAATTCTGTGTACCTTGCTAATTTAGGTGGAGGTACTTCTGAAAAGAACAACAAAGGGGATTAAGAAGTGGGCAGAATCATTTCATGAGAAAGATGAAAAGAACTAGAAGTGTATGAGCAAGTAAAATAAAGAGCAGATAGAGGGAATATGTTTCAAGTAACAAGGAATGTGATTANCATTGACTTGATACTATTCATCAGATGTATTTTCAAAATAAGAGCTCCAGCTATGAATAATAGGTAAGCTAAACTATGTGTGAAATGAGGATTTGGAAAAAGTTACAGCCCATGACTGATTTTCAGGTTGTGGAATGATTTTAAAGGGTGGAAAGATGCCAAGTGTCAGTAAAGTACTTGCAAACTCATCTCCTAGTGTTTGGTGAAAAAAAATCGCCTTTGTTTGAGACATTTAAACCTAGATTAGAAGTTAAAGCTGGACTAGAAGCAGAGTAAGAAACTATCAGAAATCAAGACCAAACTGAAAGAAGAATGGTTTGGGAAGGAGCTGCCATATCTGACTTATGCCCAGTCCTGAACTTTTTCATTTGCTGTTAGCTAGAAGTCAGTCTCCTGTGGAATTAGTAAGGATTTGGCTGAAGGAAGAACTGCATAAAAGCAGAGCGTGATTTTTCTGTCCATATCACTGGGGAGCATTTTGCGAGGGTCTGCTACTTGGCAGCACTAGTGTCCCTGTCCTTCAGGGTAGAGATTGTTTTAGCTGATTGCACCGTGGTTCAGCTGAGCTGTTTTAGCATTCCTATGTAAATTTACAGTGAGAATTTTTCTGATTTAGTCAGTTTTAAGCTGACAGAAATTAAGGCTACATTGGGGTTTGCACTGGTTAAAGTGAGTGAGTCCTTTTGATTAAACTGGTGCCAAATTCTGTGTGGACAAATCCTCATATTGTAGCAAACCCACACATCCTCCCTTTCCTCTGACAATCATATCAGGCTGGTGAGTCCTATGGACCCAATCTAATAGAAATGGAATTTTTACCATGCAAATCTTATTACCTAAAGTGCCAATGAAACTAATGGGATTTTGGATAGTAAAAAATACTTTGTATGTGATACATAGTTTGGAATATAAATTAATTGGAGGGGGGAATGTAAAGATGCTGTTATTGCATGTGGTCCTTTGTGATTTTGGAGAACCTATTCCCAACACCCCTCAGCTTCTTGATTTCAGTGGGACCAAACTAGCATTTAACATCCTGCCGAAAACACTGATCTCCTTGCAGATTTTGGCTTTCAAAATACAAACTAGGAGTCTGTTTTAGAATTCATTTGAGGGAGGGGAACAGAAATAAAAAATATATCAGATACTCCACTACAAGGGCAGACATCTAGAGGAATATATGCTTTTCCAAAGGGAATTTTTTGCTTTGGAGGTTGGCTGAATGCATTGAGAACAGAAGGAGCATTTGGGACATTTTTTGACAATCCCTGGATAAAAAATAAAAAGGTCAGAATCTAGGTAACAATTTATGTTCCTCGCCTCTTCAATGTACACACACATATATGTGGTGTCTATTACATATATACATATATGTTCGTATCCACAGGCTGCCAGCCTGTGTGACAACTCGCAGGCTGAGGACAATGTCAGCAGATAGATCCAAAGTTAATAACTGAAATGCTGCAAACAAAACAGCATTTAAGACTGTCCTGTAATTCTTGTGTGAAAACACTGTGTGCAGAGGGTTCAACACCCCTTGTCATTGCTTGTGCAGAATACCTATTGAATTTCTTAGTTTATGTGTATGTTCAGACCTAAAATAATTTAAAGTAAAATCTTTTTAACAACCTACAGTGCTATGTCAGTATTTGATGGTGTGGTTTAACCCCAGACAGCAACTAAGCACCACACAGACACTTGCTCAGTTCCCCCTAGTGGGGTGGGAGAGAGAATTGAAGGATAAGTAAGAAAATTTAGGGGTTGACATAAGAACAGTTTAATAATTGAAATAAATGAAAACTACATGTAATAATAAAAATTGAAAAACTGTAAAAAAAGACCCAAAACATCACAGATAGAGAGAAATAAACCCCAGGAAAGACAAATGAAAACTAATTGCTTACCACCAACAAACTGATGCTCAGCCTGCCTCTGAGCAGTGGCTGCTGGCCAGTTTTCCCCTAGTTTGTATGCTGAGCATCATGTGGTGTACAATATCCCTTTGGTCAGTTGGGGTCAGCTGTCCTGGCAGTGTCCCCTCTCAGCTTCCTGGGCATCCCCAGACTCCACTGGCAGAGCAGCCTGAGAAGCTGAAAAGTCTTAGACTTAATGTAAGCACTGCTCAGCAACCGCAGTGAGTTACTGATATTATTCTCATCCTAAGTTCAAAACACAACACTGTATGAGCTACTAAAACGAAAATTAACTCTATCCCAGATGAAATCAGGACATGGTTTCCTGTCACCTTGTAAGTAAAGATGCAATAAATGATATCTTTATTTTTGTATTTATTTTAATGAGGCACACAGAAAAGGCACTTTAGAAAAGTGGAGGAAAGAGGAGGAGGTCAGATACAAACAACTGCAGTCTGATGTTCGTTTTTGTTGCATTGGTAGTTATTATTCCCAAAGAAAATAAAGTCCTTTTTTATTTGCTTTTAACATTTTGCCCTTGGCATCTGTTCCATCCATTGTGGACTAACCTAGACTCTGTTCTCTGACGATGGGTTAAAGCGAGCACTTACTGAAAAGCATTCTCTACTTAATTACTTTTCCTTCTTCTGGAAGCTATTTTTTTTTTATAGTCACATGTTAATTGTGTATTAGTAGGCCTTTCTGATTAGCTGAAAACATAATGAAACCTTTGTAAACAACAGGGAGAAAGGGGGAGAGAGGGAGAGAGGGAAGGATCAGGAAGGGGAAAGAGGTGCGAAGTAGGGGCTGGACTGGTGCGGGGGAGGTCAGTGTATTTTGAAAGGCACAAATAATACCAGTGGAAATTTCTTGCTTTTTGAATGACAACTTCCCTTACCCAAATTAATTAAGTTACTTAACTAGAAATGAGATGCATGGAGATGCAAATTGCTGTCGATCTCCAAAAACAGGATGGCAAAGGCAGCAAGTTGGAATGGTGTGGAGGGGGGCTGAGCCGCAGCTGTCCACTAACAAGTCAGTTCTATTTGCAAAGGGCACGGAGCTGAATAACGGTTTTGTTTCTGGCTTTCTCTCTCTCTCAGCCATAGGTAGAAATGCTGCATTTGTTTCATGTGACTATTTCAGCAAGATAGATGTCCCTCTCTTTCATCTCTCTTGCCCACAGTGCAGCCCTGCATTCCCCATGTACCCCAGTCTTGCCCTGATGGGGCAGGAAATTTGGATACACTAGGAACACAGGTCTCAAACAGGTAATGCCAGTAATTATTGAGTTATTTGCAAGTCCCTCTGAAATGCAGGATTAATAAAAAGAAAACAGTGCTTAGGACCCAATTCAGTGACGCTTAGAGCCCAGACAGCACAGATCAGATTCAGTGAATCAGCTGAATCAGCCCCCCTTCTCAGAGATGGTTGGTTTTTTTTTTTTTTCCTTTTCCTGGAAAGCTGCTCCTTAAACACAATTCACTTTGGTTGTTTTTAAAAGGACTATCCTCTGTTTGCAGCAATGGATTTTGAATGGGCAGAGTCTCCCCCCACTTCCAGTTCTCTGCTCCCACCCCCTTCTGTTGCTGCTTTAAAGAGCTGTGCTTATAGGGATTTTTGCAGCTCTCCGTGTGTTATTAGAAAACGTGTGGCTGGGACGGTTAAAATGGGAGTGCTACTGTATGCAAGAGCAATGTTCACTGTAAGCAATCCAAGGAAATCCTGCCAAGGCAGTATATGAACAGCAGCCAAACAAAACACAGGCGCCTTTCCAGTGAAAACCAGCACACTTCTGCAAATAGAGCAAAAATTGACTTTCTGATTTGGAGTATTTCTACAACTAAGAAGAATTACTGCAGTGATTGTTCTAAAAATATTTTTTGGCAGCATATACTCAAAGGGCTTGGGATGCTTAGCATTGTTTAATTATGTTTCTCTTAGGTGATCAATCTGGATTGTATGGAAATAAAATTGGAAGTTTTTAGGATCTTCTTTTAAGCCAATATTGGCATAATTTCTGCGTTGTTATATAGCATAAAACATCACCTGTTTAAGAAGCAAGAATTGTATTTTTACCTTTGCACTTCAGGAAGTATGACTGGATAGGAATCTCTCGCAACTTTATAGTAATATATTGCAATTTAACTGCTTAACCTAGAGCAGCCCACAACTCCCAGCATCCCTGCCTCTGTAACTGGTAGGTTTATTTTACATCTTTCTCCTTCTCTTGTTGTGGCTCCCCCTCCTCTGCCCCATATTTAGCCTTTTAAAGCTTCTGCTTGTTTTGCTTCTTTGTTCACTCAGTCCAGGATTTTCCTTTACAAGACTTCTGAGTCCTGTAGAAATCCTTTAGTGTAAAATGTGTCTGCAGGCATTCTGGCATTCAAAAAATTTCCATAATGATGGAAATTGAATAGCATTCCACAAATTTGTTTATTGCCAATAACAGATATGTTGTTTAAAAAATATTTTTTGGCTCGTCTCAACTACATCTTTTTCAGAGAATTCTTAATAATGGACTCTAAGAATGCAATCAGTTTATCTGAAGTGAACTAAAGAAATAAGACAGATCTACAGAGAATTATTATAATCCTTTTTTTACTTCCCAACTCCAACATAATATCAGCAGAAGAAAAAGCAACAGAACTGCCTAGGATTAATTTCAGTTTATGTGTTTGTCCTATATCAACTGTTTTTCTTTTAACTAAAGATGCAAAAGATGCTTTATTAGATATGTCTCCATTTATTTTTCTAAAATATTTACAGCAGACTTCTTTAGGCTTATAGCTGCTGTGAGTCAGTTCTGTGCTTTTAACTACACCACCACAAACCAGATTTATTCCTGCATTGAAGAGAGTGTCTTGAGACTAACAAATCCCTTCATGGAAGAAGACCCTCATCCAGAGCCTTCACTGAAGCTAGTTGAAAGATTTGTATTGAATTTGGTGAGCTTTGTTTTGGTCATATTAAACATTAATTTCCCCTTCTTTTTAACTACTCATTTTCAGGGTGCGATACTCTCTACTTAGAACAAATTTTAAAGTTGCCCTTATTTAATAATTTAACTTGTGCTGTATTTACCATTCAGGCAAAACTTCCAGCAAGGTCAATCTGTTGTATATACTTGGCCCAAGATAAGACTGTGTTTTTGAAAGTCTAGCTGAAATAGCTGGAGAAGCACAGACCTCTGCCCTGTGCTCAGTCTCCCTTCTCCATTGTATATGGTGCTGTATTCATAGGCAGTCTTACAGAGAGCAAATTGTGTATGTGTAAATATATATGCACATATATATAAAGAAAATGCATATACAAAAGTAAAAGAAAGCTTGAAAATGTAAGCATTTCTGCCTTGATTGTGAGGGATACCATTCACTGTGTTGAAATTAGGACATGGAAGTTGTGGCACATGCCTTGTGTCAAGGCACAGCAGTGAGTTCTGTGTCTTTAAATGTTGATGCGTAACAGTGAAACCAGGTGAGATCTGGCCCCAGGTGCTGGGTGCTGCATGCATTGCTGAACAATTTTTAAAGGATGCAGATTGGGAAGTCAGAGGAGGAAAAAGTAGGTCTTTTTCTAAACAGACCTATTTTATTTTTTTTTTTTTTTGGTGAAATATGTCGTAGGTTTAGTGCACTGATTAAAAAATGATCGACTTAAGCTTTGTACATTCTTCTAATAGCTTCTTGATATAATCCAGCCCAGATCTGGCTCCCCCTGATATGCAGTTGTCATGGAGCCCCAATTCTGCCAAAATGGGGGAAGATTTTTTGAGACCATGTAACTCATTTCAGTGGTGAGTGTGAGGCACCAATGCTCAATTAAGGGTTGTTCACTGAATTACTCTGAAGTAAAAGCTTGGATGCAGATGAGGTAAGGGCTGCTTTTGCTTTCCTTATCTGCACGTTAAGAGCTTACATGGCTTGAAAAACAGTTCCACAGCAAGTTTTTCCCCCATTCCTTTCCATGAAATCCAGCTTTGAATCATTTTTCCTTCAGGTCCATAGGTTCAAATTCTGTGGTCACAGAGATGGTAAATTTGCAGAAAATTTGAATAGTGGCCTATGCTGAAGGTCTGTGGCTTCTTAACTTAATTAGAGATGTAGTTTGTTGCAGGCAAAGATTATTGATACACAAGGAAGGTTTTATTTGGAGACATCTGTAGGTTGGCAGCTGTGCCAGCCATGTCTGTTGTTCTACGTAACGGAAGCCACACAGACTGGAATAGCAGTGTTTTGGTGACAAGTGCTGAGAGTATTGGTTGAATTGCACTATGAAAATATTTTCATTAATTTTATTATTACTCTTCTGCAAGTGGATTCGAGATACATGCCAGCCAGTGTCTGTGAGTGAGCGGATGAGGTGGAGAGGGAGGGCTGTTATTTTATTTTTTCTTTCAATCACACCTCCTTAGCATTTTGTACATATCAGCATTCTAGCCGAGCGATTTGCTAATTGCACTGGAAGACCCACTTTAAATTCAGGAATAGTGAAACTTTGAAACTGTAACATTTTGACTGGCGAGAATGACCAGTCTTCTTTTCTCTTTCACAGCGAGCTAGTTGAAGGAAGCTGGCATTGTCGCAGAGTGAAAGCTCTGCAGAAGTGCCGCAGGTTTTTCATATGGAAATGTGAAATAATGGGGTGATTAAATAGAGCTGTATATTAAAGTACATCTGACATTAGAATTAGCATAATGTGCTCTAGCCCTAGGCTGAGTACTTTATTTGCCATCTGCGTCGGACCAAAATCCCCTGGGGAAGCGCTAAAATATTCTGAATAAACTCAGCCCGAGTTCTTATTGAGAGTAAAATACCATTTGTGGCACGTCGTATTGATTCGTCTTAATTGCGGTGCAGAAAAGAACATTCAGTTGCTGATGACTTTTGTACTCTGTGACAAGTCGGCTGGAGTTATTCTAACACTGCAGTTGGTTAACCTGAACAGACTGTCGTGCTCAGAGAAGGAGAAAACCTTATCTTCAGTAGCATAAACTATGGTATCATCTCCTGGCTTTATTCCTTTCTATCTCAATGCACCATACTTTTTTTTTTATTTTAATATTGTTCCCTGAAAACAGCAGCCAACAATCTGAAGGGGAAACGGGGCTTCATTGAATCAGTCCAAGAAAATTCACATTCTTACCTAGTTATTCTCCCCAGTCTCCCTCCCCACACTTCCACCCCCACATCTTCTTAAAAAAAAAAAAATCCAGAAACATCTGACCAGCTTTCATCTAAGGGAGTGAAAATCAGTGGAACTTGTCCTTGAGGATCCATCTCCGGAACCATTAGTTCAAGAGATTTATTATGTATATTCTGTAAAAAGCTGTGGCTTCTCCTGTGCATAAGCCCACAGCCTTAGTTGACTGTAATGGTTTGATTTTTGTCAACTTTCCACTCAAATAGGTTGCTGAATACCTTTGAAAAAGTGCTTATAACATGCATAAAAGATAAATATTTCATCTGAAGGAAAATACTTTGATGCTCCATGCAATTCTGTAACATTCACAAGGTCCAGTTTTTACCCTATAATTGCCTATCATTATACACAATTTACATATTCAAACATTCTCTACAAACCTTAGTCTAGCATGTTTTTATTACAAATTCAGATCAAGGGAATAACCTTTAACTTCAGAGACAAATGAGACAAATTTACAAGTGCATGTCTGCTGTTTTCTTGTGTTTTATAAATCCCTGCAGACCCGAACACTTTTGCTATAACGCCACTCAGAACAATATACATATATTACTACTTGTTTGTAGTGCTTCGGTAATGAGTCCCCTTTGTATTAGATAACCTATATAATTCAGCATCTAGGCCCTCCATAACGTCAATTATCTCCTCATAGCTAAATGTACATTCCATTAAAACAAGATTTACAGCCTTTATAATACTTCTTAGGATTGAACATGGAGATTTTGTGGATTTAAAGAAGCAGAGATGGGAGTTAGCATTTGTTAAAGAATCAGTGCATTAAAACAAAAATGCTATTTCATTTACTAACTATGAATAGGCACCTAATACCCTCAAGGTCTAGTTGGAGACTGAAGTACTCCAGGGGAAAAACCACAGGAAAATTTGTTTTCACCCTTTGACTTTTTTTATTCTTTCGTAATTTACTCTTCATTTTCCCATTATAGGACATGGACAATTTCCTTTATGTATCATCATTTAAGTTTCTATTCAGATTTCTGAGAA
This sequence comes from Upupa epops, assembly GCA_013397515.1. NCBI lineage: Eukaryota > Metazoa > Chordata > Aves > Bucerotiformes > Upupidae > Upupa > Upupa epops. Next base: position 368,381 of record VZRI01002768.1, read on the forward strand.
TTCTTGCTTGTAAAATGAGAAAATGTCACCTTAGAAAAGTCTGGGGGGGAAAAAAATAGAATCCCAGCACTTGCCAGTTTTCAAACAAAACTACTTAGAGGAAACTGATTTAAAGGGAAGCTGCTGGCATATTTCATATGTTGTATAAAAGACTGACATTATTTCAAATGCATTGAGTATTTTATGCAAAGAAAACGGCCTAAAAGTGTCCTTGAGCAGTACAAGGGTTTCTCATGAATGCTGTAAACGGGATCCTATACATTAAACCATCAGCCATGGGTCATTCAATGGCCTTTTCATCTCATGTGAACTTCGCCTCACACTGCATTGCCCATTTTCACTGTTTTGTACATCGGGTTTGTAGCGGATGTCTTAAGTTCAGAGAAGCTAACTAAAAGACACAAAGTTGTTTAGATGCTAAAGGTAGAGTCAATTGAAAATGTTGTATCACAAAGGGCTAATTTAAAAGTTAACTTGTTCACTATTGATTTTTTAATATTGATTTTCCTGTTTGCTCCTTATGTCTCACACTTCTCCCTTTCTTTGCCTCATAAATGGCCTTTGTATTTTAGAATTTTACACCAATTAGAAGGAGGTGTTTACAAATAACAAGCATGTTTTTTATCTTCCATTTCAACAGTATTCCAGGGTCAAAATGTATCATGAGTTCAGATTTCTGCTATACATTTTCTTTCTTTTTCTGCACTATGTAAAGGCACTTCTTTTACTTCTGTAGGATGAACATTAACTTCCAGCTCTTCTAGGGAATGAAAAATTTGACAACCAGAAGGAAGTTGCCCAAAATGACTATTGACATTTTATACCTAAAAATATAATACTGCCATTTTGTAATGCACAGGAAATTAAACTGAGCCATGCATTTGGATCATTTATGTGTGTGTGGCAACTCAGATCTGAGGTATGATTAAGTCTCACAGAAAATGGGACTATTGAACGCAAGCTGCATCTTCAGCCAAAGGTTGCCTGTGTCCATTAATAAGTAGAAGCATCTGTTTGTGTTATCTGTGGCTGTAGTCTGCCTACAGTCTCCTTTTTTTTTGTAAGTACAAATGCCAGAGAGGACATGTGAAATGCTTCTGGGGAAAGTTTAATGCAAAAAAGAAGTCAGAATGTGGTATATTCATATAACCCTCCTTAAGATAACCTTATCCTTAAGATACCTGCTTGCAATAACCTGCTATAACTTAGCTGAAAAAACCGCCAGTCTGTCGTGGTGGTCATTTGGGCTACTGTGAATTTGTAGCCTTAGTTGGGCTAAGGGCATGATTTTAATGTATCATGCAGATATCGCAAACTCTTTGAAGAATTCTTGTTCCTTGTTCTTGAAATTATGAAAGGACAGACTGTAGACAGCATGACAGTCTGACTTCTCAACTGTGTGGTTTGTTTTCTAACAGTATCATTAAATAGATAATTTGCCAAAAAAGATATTTATTATTACAAAAGTGATAAACAGACAATTTTCAGTTCTATCTCATAGCAAAGGAACATTGCAGAAAAATACAAATGGCTTCAGAAAATACAATAGACTCCCAACAGTGTGGCAGCATTTAATCCGCCAAAGACAGAGTCTGGCAATTTGCTTTAGAATAGAAAGAATTAATAGTACATTACTAATAGTTTTGTAATATTAATATATTGTAATGTTGGAGTCAACCAGTGCCCTTGTAGATGTTTTTCAACAGGTAGAAAACACTCTTGAGAATATTTGCATCATTAATTAAAATCAGTGCCAGGAAAGAGAGTCTTATGGGGTTTGTAGGTTCTTTCGGCATAAAGCTTCTTGCATAATCTCTGTAGAGAACTTGCAGTCTCACTAATCAAGGTAGAAACAAGATGGGGAAAGCTGCAAAACATGCATGCAGTGTGTGGAAGAAGACTATTTCATGAAATAGTGATTTTTCTTTTGTTTGAAGTTGGAATTGGAGGAGATAGGCTATTCAAGAGGCAAGGCAGGTACAGGGCTTAGCATGGGAGGAAGAAACGTTCTTTTCAGAGAAGTAACACTTTTTTGTGACTTCTTCTTCCTTCAGACACAGTTATTTTCTATGCGCCTCTTAAAAACATTTCATTTTTGTTTCCCAGTCACATTCTTTCACCAACCTCATGCTGAGATTCCCCCATTTTTAGATGATGACTGGCTCTGTGGCCCCTCATACTTGAGCTCTTGCACCTAAGCCTTCATCTCCTTTTCTTGGCTTAAATTCACTTCAGGTTTGCTGAGTTTCACCAGAGATGATAGCTGTTTATTTGAGTGTATAATTGGAGGTTCTTAGGTTGTGAGACTGCAGGCCTTGTGGTGAGTCATAAAACCCAACTTTAGTTGCCAGTTGACTGTGCCAGTCCCCATCACCCTCAGAAAGATATGCTGGAGAGACTCTTGAGCTCTTTCTTTAGACAAGGCAATGTAGGGATGGATGCACTGCCAGCTGTGGGGATGGGTAGAGGAGTGGTGCTTGTTTTTTTATCTTCATCCCATGTTGTCATCAATGCAAAATTAAAATTAAGATAGGTTTAAAGATAAATGGTTCCTTTGTGGTTGGTATTTGAAACTAATGACTGAGATTGGACAGACAGTGGTGATTCTCACCCAGACTTGGACCCTACATCACACATGTTTTTTATTGGGACTGTCAGTGACTCTGAAGTGGAGGCAGCAGCATTTCCAAACCCCATGGTGAGTGCAGGGAGGACATAACTCTTGATATAAGGTGTGCTCGGCATACCTTTGCTCAATCATGAATATATGCAAGTAACTGTTCCTGTTAACTTGGGTAATTTAGAATGGTAATATGCTTTACATAATGTCTTCAGCAGAAATACCTCTATTTGAGATGTATTAGAGGTGTTTTTGCATATGCAATCAAGCATTGAGCATGAACTGATGTGTTCACAGTACAGATCTACACAGAAAACACCTGGAAAGTATTTGGCCCTTGTCTAACTGACCTGTCAAACCATGTATAATCATATATTTTCTTCACTATGAAACACTAAATCTTTCCAGTATTTAATGCCCTTCTTTTTAATGTCAGCTGTCTTATAAGGAGACTTGTTAAAGTAGTGTTCTCAATTATGGCATTTTAATTTAATAATAATTCAATTAAAGGTGTGCTTTTTATGGAGCATCCACACTACCTTTATTGGTGTTATTAGAGTAACCATCATAATAACAAGGAGTAATTATTTAAATGCTCATTAAAAATGGAGTGGTGAAGAGAGTAACATTGGTGGAAAAATTGTAGGAACCCGATGCTAGTCTGTTCCTGAGACGACAATAAAAGGTGCCCTTTCTTTAAAGCTTGCAAGTTTCTACTTTTCCTGAACTTCTAAAGGTGCAGTAAAGCAGCATTAAAATTCCTTAACATTTTTATTGCTGCTGTTGCAACTTTGTAAAAGGAACCAGAAACATTATATGGAAAGTATTGCTAGAGGTAAAGCATAGTAGTGGTTATGTGGACCTGACTGTAGGTCCTCACCGCAGCCCTGGCAGGGGTTATGGGTGGGGGATTAAAAAGGGAGGGAGTTCTTTCTCTATTACAGCTAATGGAATTATTCAGGCATGCTGAGGGGAGGATTCATAAGGCACTGGATGTCACTGTAGCCCAGCAGAAAATAATGAATTCTTAACAGTTCCTAAACTGATTATTGTTTGATGGTATCCAAAATAATTGAGAATATTTTGAGGGAAATTTATCTCTACAGCAAAGGTGCTCAGTATTCAGGGTATATAGAAAGTCATGTACCAAGTGGGCACAGCAGCTCTGTGTATCACTAAATGATTCAAGTCAGATGCAGGGAACAGGTAAGTCAGGGGATTCAGGGTGCCTGCTGCAGTGGGATGAATGTCCATAAACCCAGGCTAGCCTTGTTCTGGGCTGGACTAACTGCCCTTTGTTTTCTCAATTCCCTCTGTAAGGGCAGAATTTGAGAAAAAAGGCACTGAATTTAGCTTTGTTTTGTGCTGTTCATGAAAGACAAAAAAAATGCATTACTGCTCTGACATTGTGAACAGAGCATAATCAGTCATGTGACAAAGGAGGGAACGAATTTTAATATTTCTGGAAAGACCATCTTTTGTCCTGATACACAGAAAAGGCAAGAGTGCTCAGTAAGTTTATAGTTTATCATTGCCTGCTTGTGGAGCAGGTATTAGAAAGATTTTAATCTGTCGTATAAATACACAACAAGATCTGATGGTTGGCAGTTGAACTCAGCAATTTGAATCAGAAAGAAGGAAAGGTTTTTAATACTGAAAATGGTCAGCTATTGCATACAGACTACTTCAATACGCAGTGATTTCCCTCTCACTTGAAATGTCCACATCAAGTTGGGAGAAGGAGGTGCTAAAAGAAATGAAGTGGTTCCACTACATATCACTGGGCTGGATGATTTCTGTCCAGTATTCCTGAAGCTATACACCCGTGTGTCAGTAGAATCCAGCCCACACAAAACTGTGTCATGTTTAAACTCTGGTGGCAATATTCTTCTGGCTTTAGTGCAACCTTGAAACTACTATTGACTGTTCAGGGCTTGTGGCCTGGATGTCTTTGCTATATCTAAAAACTAATGTAAAGACAAAAAATTATACTTGAGCCATCAGCCCCCAAAATCTTGCTTAGTTACAGACTGTACGGGTGAATCCATGTGCAGTTCATTGAACAGTATTAATGAAGACTGAAGTCTTATGCTTAACCCTAAGCACATGAATAATTTCATTGCTATCCAACAGAGCACTTCAGCCTATGCTTAAGTTTCACTGATGTTGATTACTCACATTCTCAAAGTCAAGCACATGCTAAAGTGATAAAGGCTGCATATGGCAAAGCCTATATAGCTAGTTGTCATAAAGTGGGTATTTAGACAGACTTCAGTGCAGGTGGCAAGGGATTAAGATAGCCATATATCAAAAGTAGCCTTATAACAAAGACTTTTATAGCGTAGGTGCACTGCATTATTAAATATAAAGATAATTCTTGAGAAATACATGGCTGTTCTGGGTATGTTTAAAATATTTAGCAAGTGTTTGAATACAAAAATGTTCAGAGTAGATTTTCAAAGACTTTTTGACATTGTTCTGTTCTTAAAAGTGAGGATCTACACTGCTCAGGGCAACTTCCAAGTAAGAAAACCATGAAGTGATAATATGGAAATGAACATTAGATTATATTTTTTTAAATTTTTTAAAAACAGGGAGTCTAGGGAAAGTCCTTGCGGGTTGTGAAAGTTAGAATATAAGTATACACATGCATGAACACTTCAATGCTTGTGAAGCAGTTGGAGATTGGCAGCCAGGTAGCCTGCAGCCAATTTTGCATTGTGATGGGCTCTCCTGAAGAGGAGTGTTAAGGAACATAAAATCTAAACAAAAGAAAAAGGAAGAGAAGACTGTTTTATGAGTGTTAGCTTGTAAATCTTGGATCACTAATAGCACTAATTTGCTCTGTTTGAAAGAAAACTAAAAAGGAAAGGGATTTACTTTCCTCACTTGAATTTCACCGAGGTGAAGTTTTGGAGAACACACCAACCCAAATCATCTTAGTTCCATGTAACATGTAGTAACAAGCATCCAGCAAGCTGCCATTTTGAGGGTAATTTTTTTAATCAGCCATTTCAGTTTTAGATTGGCCTTCATCCTCAGCCCGCTCAGGAATTTTTCTCCTTACTTATGTGCCTTCGCTGAAGTAAACGTGTTGCTGTTGTATCCCTCATCTAATACGCAGCTGCTTTCTTCCTGTTGTCAGTTTGTGAGCTAAGCAAGGGGAATGCACACACACACACACACACACATTCACATCGTAAGTTTTTTTTAAAGAAAAAAAGGATAGCATAACAGAAAAGAATGCATGCTGTGACTTAAAAATTAAATAATTGAACAGCTGTGGGTAATAAATCGATTAATTAGAGTGGATAAAATGAAGGTGAAGGGTGCAGAGCAGTCTTTAATTTGAAGATCTATGACCTTGTAAGATGCTGCATTTCATTTGCTATTAGATCACACTTCAGAAGGGGCTTTATTAAAATTTGTTCTAGGGTGAGTTGAGGCAAAACATATTGTTAAAAAAAGCTTTTGACAGAGTATGTTATATATTTTAGTCTGCTTCAGTGATTTCTGTCACTTTTTATACCACACATGTTGCCGTGCAAGGAAAGTTAAAGGTCTAGACATTTTCATCATATTTGTGTAAGAAACAGAAATTTGAATATTTGAAGTAGTAATGGAAACTTTTACTGTTGCTTTGGCTGCAGAGTTGACATAAAACTCCCTAACTGCCTTGGTGCTGAGTACACTTTTAAGGAATAATGAATGTATCAGTTCCTTTTTGTGTTTGTATGTGGCTTTCATTACTGTCAATAGCAGCTACCGGCACTTTTTCCAAGCTGAGTGCAGTTCCCAAACTCGTGCATTTACCAGTAGTGGTTGTTAGTGATTAATCAAAGCAACTGGGTCTGTCCTGTACAATGGAGAGCCCAGGGCTGGGGCACAGGGGCCATGTCAGCCAGACAGAAATGCCTGCCGTGTTGTGTATGTTTTCTCTTGGCTGTGGAGGGCCAGCTTCTTCAAAATCAGGGTCTGAAGTTGCTATCCACTGAAATAGCCCTTTTAAATCAATGGGAGTGTGTGGAGCTGCACCACATTTATCACTTACTTTTGTAAATAAGTCTCGATCTGATAGATGCCTTTTCCTTTACGCTTTTATGGATTTTCATTCAGTGATAAGATTACATGGACTGACAGGCTGATAGGTAGGCAGATAGTCTAGCCTCCTTGTATAAGGTTTTGTAGGTTTTGTTAGCAGCAGCCGTTCCCGCAGTAGCCAGAAGAGGGGAATTCAGTCAGCAGCAATCCTGCTTTGCCTGCTGTGCCCGAGTTTAATTTTTTCTCCTATTTGGTTTTTTTTTTACTGTTATGAATCATCCCCTTGTACAAAGGGAGTTTCGATAATATGGTTCTGTTCACCTTATAAACTCTTTCATTTTCAAGGTCAGGCCACAGGGTTTTGTTAATTGCAGTTGGCCAGTCTAGCTCAGAGCTCCCGTGGGGGGGCTGAGGTCAGGCATCATTTGGGGCTTTAGGCAGACATGGGTCAGATGAAAAGCTTGGTTCAGGCTCTGAACTTTCAGGAAGTTTTGTACCTTTAGGTGCATCTGGGCTATCACTAGCCAAAATGTGTGCTTTCACAAACAAACAAACAAGCACAAAATTAATTTTAGATTTTCCAGAAGGGGTAGTTACTTTTTTAGAAAACCTCCCCCTCAATTAAAAAAAACTCACAACAAACCAAATGCTGGATTGTGATTTTCAAGTTGACACATATTAATGAATTTATCAGAGTCTTGCAGAGGCATTACAAAAAGCAGGGGGTGGGGGCATTCTGGGGGGAAGTGCTTTTTGAAGATAGCACATAGTTTACATTGTGCCCAGGACTGGAATTTTCTAGCTAGCAAAATTATGACTGTAGTGCAGACTTGTCCACACCTGTCTTTTATGTAAAGCTGAATCAAGGTTAAAGGAATGCTTTCCGCCTTCATGCAGTCATTCAAAGAGGCTAGCAAGGCAAACAGAACAATGTTTTTGGCTGCAGTGAGTGCTTCTGCATTGGAGGGCAGGCTCAGGCTCAGAAATTCTTGGGACTCAGTTCAAGTACGGCCCGACATTTGTTACTGTTAATTGCAACTGTGCTGTCTGCTTTGATTACCGGATGTTTCATTTGAGTGGCTTCTTGGTGTTTTGGCAAAAAGAATGTCAAAGTGGTTTATGCAAGGGTATGTTTTCCAAGCTGCTGTTCACTTGAATAGGGCTTGTGCAGCTAAATACCTACACAGTATTTTAAAAATGGAAGTGCTGGCATGACTGAAGCATGTATAAATTAAATTCACTAGGATCTCAGGGGACTGCTGCATGAAGTGTGTAAAAACATAAAATGAAAGGGCAAAAATGACACTGAAGCTCCTTGCAGGTGCTTGTGAAACCTACCACACTGCATTTTCCTTGTGATTTGTCTGTAGTCATAAATCCCTTGAAACAAATTCCTTTTTGTGGAGTAAACACGTGAAAGGGATTGGATCTTAATGCATCATAAAGGAACGTTTTATTTGCAAGTTAGAGGATATAAATGCACAGGGCACCAATGCCTTTGTGTGATATTTGTCATAAATGTTAAGAGAATAAGTGTGGTGAGTAAATGTGCTGTTCAACAATTTATATCAGTCAATACATTGCAATTAAATCCTTCTTTCAGAAATGCCAAGGAGGAAATGTGCTAGCAAAATAAAGCGCGTGCCAACTGTATTTAAATGTTCTCTGCGTTATTATTTTTTGAGTGTTCTTTCTGTTTTTCTTTTATAGGTAAAGATGAGCCTTCAAGCTATATTTGCACAACATGCAAGCAGCCTTTTAATAGCGCTTGGTTCTTGCTTCAGCATGCCCAGAACACACATGGATTCCGCATCTACCTGGAAACAAGCCCTTCAAACAGTTCCCTTACTCCACGCATCACTATCCCTCCTCCTCTGGGACCGGAGACTGTTGCACAGTCCCCGCTGATGAATTTCCTTGGAGACAACAACCCTTTCAATCTTTTGCGGATGACAGGACCCATCTTGCGCGAACATCCTGGCTTTGGTGAGGGTCGGCTCCCAAACACACCTCCACTGTTCAGCCCACCACCCCGTCATCATCTGGATCCACATCGCCTTAGTGCCGAAGAAATGGGGTTAGTTGCCCAGCATCCCAGTGCCTTTGACAGAGTTATGCGTTTAAACCCCATGGCAATTGAGTCCCCAGCGATGGATTTCTCCAGAAGGCTTCGAGAGTTGGCAGGAAACAGTTCCACCCCTCCGCCAGTCTCGCCCAGTCGCACCAACCCTATGCATCGCCTGTTGAATCCTTTCCAGCCAAGCCCCAAATCACCTTTTTTGAGCACCCCGCCACTGCCCCCCATGCCCCCCAGCAGCACTACGCCTCCCCAGCCTCAGGCCAAGAGCAAGTCCTGTGAATTCTGTGGGAAAACGTTCAAGTTCCAGAGTAACCTTATCGTGCACCGGCGCAGTCATACAGGAGAAAAGCCCTACAAGTGTCAGCTCTGTGACCATGCTTGCTCCCAGGCCAGCAAGCTAAAACGACACATGAAAACACATATGCATAAAGCTGGCTCCATGACGGGCAGGTCAGATGATGGACTGTCCACTACCAGTTCCCCTGAGCCAGGCACAAGTGAGCTCACTGGAGAGGGACTGAAATCCAGTGAGGCAGATTTCAGGAATGAGAGTGATCCTTCCTTGGGCCATGACAATGAAGAAGAAGAAGAAGAGGAGGAGGAGGAAGAGGAGCTGGAGAATGAGAGCCGACCAGAGTCGAGCTTCAGTATGGACTCAGAGTTGAGTCGTAACAGAGAAAATGGCTCCAAGTCGCTGCCAGATGAGAAATCCCTAGTCTTGGGAAAAGTCATTGAGAATGTAAGTCTAGGTGCCATCCAGCAATACAATGACATGCTTGCTGAAAAACAGAAGAGGAGTGGCTTCATGAAAAGGTCTTCTGACCAGCGAGACTTGTGCCCTCGAGACCTCTGTCAGAGAGATCCAGGTGATGAAGACTCAGTGGTAGGAGAGCTGGATCGCACTGAAGAAGGGACGGTCAATGGAAGAAACTTTGGCCCGGGTGAGCCCTTCCCAAACTTGTTTCCCCGCAAGCCAACACCTATCACAAGCCCCAGTTTAAACAATTCCTCTAAAAGAATAAAGGTAGAGAAAGATTTGGACTTGCCACCAGCAACGATAATACCTTCTGAAAATGTTTACTCCCAGTGGCTGGTCGGGTACGCGGCATCGCGGCACTTCATGAAGGATCCGTTCCTCGGATTCACAGACTCCCGACAATCTCCCTTTGCGACTTCTTCTGAGCACTCGTCAGAGAATGGGAGCCTGCGTTTCTCCACCCCACCAGGGGACATGCTGGACGGGGGGCTCTCAGGGCGAAGTGGCACGGCGAGTGGAGGCAGCACCCCCCACATCAGTGGTCCTGGCCCCGGGCGACCCAGCTCAAAGGAAGGNTTTTCAGGGGTCTAGGTAACATTTTATTTGTACAGTTTAACTATTGCCAACTGAGAAAAGATGACCTAACTTGCCTCCGTAAACATAACTTAGCATAACTATGGTAGGTGCCAGACTTTGGCACTTAAATATAACCTGTGTCTACAAAGTTCTATTAAACCCGAGGGTTGATTAAGGCAGTAAAAATTGTGGAGCCTTTTAACTGTGCAATAATTTCTGTATTTATTGGGTTTTTGTAATTTTTTGGCATGTGCAGGTACTTTTTTTTATTCTTTCTGTTTAAATTTCTTTTAAAATTTTGTTGGGTATCCCTTTTTAGTTTTACCCAGTCATAGCCTGAGATTACGT
>VZRI01002768.1:382180-408773 GCA_013397515.1 Upupa epops
CCAACACATGTCTCTTCCGGCCACCCCTCACTCACTGCTCCCTGCACTCTGCCACTGCCTTCTGGAAGAAAGTAATTTTATAGCAAAAAGTGAGAGCTGTTTCGTCCACTATGACATAAAATGGTAAAATGCTGTTGGTACAGCTGTAACCAGGTTGAAGTAAATTTGGTCCAGGCACAGCCCTCCTCCTCCCTGTCAGAACAGGAGCTACTCCATGTACAGGTCTTGCCAGTCCATATTATTAGCTGCTTTGCTGCTGTTCACTCCTAATCGTACATTCCATAAATTTCTGAATGTTTGAGGGACTGGGATGAAATCCTGTGCCTTTTGATTTCTCTCTTCTTTGCTGTTCTTTCTCTCTTTCTCTTTCTCTTTCTCTCTCTCTCTCTCTCTCATGCTCTCTCCCTTTTGGGTCAAGGGGAAGACAGGTGACAGAAGAGGCACTGATGCTCTGGTGAGTGGAGAAGGAGAAAATGCTCAGCACTCTTGCAGGAAATGACAGTAAAACTTAAACGAAAATCAACAATGAAAGTATTGCCATGCCAAATTATCCTACTGCTTTCATCAGTGCAGAACTGCTGGAGCAATTGGAGAGGCACGGGTGTGACCGCAGGGAGAATTTAGTTCAGCTACCTAACAGACATACATATGTCTTCCTGGCTTGAAAAAACATACCCTTAAGACTTTCGAACAAATTCTGGATCTCAAACTGATACAAATCAGGAATTATTCATCCCTCCTAGTCCTGGATTACTCCAGTGTAGCTGAGGCTAGAATGTGATCACTTAACGGCACATTTTCTCTTTTTGGCAAAAAATCAGATCTCTGGCATTCATATAAATCCAGAGTCATGTCACAGAACTCAGCAGAATCCCTTGGACGTGCATCAGTGTAATGAAGATCAGAAGTTAACCCTGTATTTTTAGTCTGCAATTTGTTAATTTAAGAAAGAATTTAATTTTTCATTCTAGTGTAGACTGCTTAGGAACTCGAGTCTCTCTCTTGTTTGTAATTATCCAGGATAGCCAACACCAGCAGTCATCTAATTTGGTGACTTAGATCACTGAAACTAACAATAAGTCACCCAAAAGCACAAGGGTTTTGTTTCTGCAGACAATAGTGATAATGAAATGGCCCTCCTTTTCTTCTTGAAGAACTGCAGTTTACCTAGGCCATAAGCACAATTTAACATACACATAGAAGTAGCTAGAATGCTGCCATAGTTTTGGTTTTATTTTTTTGTGATTTAGTTTTTTATTATTATTTTAAGGTTGAAATGTATTACTTTCATTGTGTCTAGTCCTGCTGCCTTTGAAGTCCAGAGCAAAACTCCATTTAACTCCCTTGGCAACAGGACAGATCTGAGAACCTGGTTTTAGAAAGAAAAATACTGATTTTTAAGGAAAAGGTCAAAAAATCAGCATTTCATCCCAGTCCTATGTAAAAGACAGTCCAAGGTTTTGTTTATCACAGGCAAACTCATTTTTATGGTGCTCTTTGTATTTTAGAACTGCAAAGCAAAGTAACGTTGATTTAAGTTGTTTGCATTTGTACCGGCAAGGCAAAATATTTTTATTACCTTTTTCTATTACTTATTGTATGAGCTTTTGTTGTTTACTTGGAGGTTTTGTCTTTTACTACAAGTTTGGAACTATTTATTATTGCTTGGTATTTGTGCTCTGTTTAAAAAACAAGAGCACTTTTTTTTTAATATGGATAAAGTGTTGAGATGGCTGGAGGTCATTTCAATATGGCTTAGTGAAATATTTATTGTTCCTTTTATTCTCTGTACAAGATTTTTGGCCTCTTTTTTTCCCTTATTGTCACAATGTTGAGTTCAGCATGTGTCTACCATTTCATTTGTACGCTCGTTCAAAACAACGTTTGTTCCAGTTTCAAGTTATAAAAATAAATTGGACATTTGACTTGATCTCCAAATCTTGTCTTTCCTGTTTTCTTGAAATCATGGGTGGGAAGGGGAAAAAAAGGAGTGAGGAGCTGAGGCTTTGGTACAGATGACAATGCTCATACCCTATTTTCTGTAATTTCTTGCAGGAAGGAGAGGATTTTTGTTTGGGGAGGACAACATGAGCACGTGCATGATGCTAAGGAGGTGCTCCAGTCCTTCTTACCTCCCTTGGACTCAAATATAATGTAAAGTAGGAGTCTTGAGAGAAAGTAGGAGAATAGTATTAGAAATAGTACATTTTCTCATGTGGAATTGTTACGTTTGGGTCAATTAGTACAGTTTTTGGAAGATGGTGAGAAGAGCTTTGTGCTTGTGTTTCTTTCCATTCCCATAAATTTAAATGTGAGCTGCATGCACCTGGGCTTGTTAATGTGTTTTGCTTCTTGGAGGCCAATGTAAATAGGGAGAACACATCGATTTAACCAGGAGTTGCATTTGGGACACAGGCTATGCATTATTATGTGAGAAGCACCCAAATGCAACTGCAACTAAGCATTTGCTCTTCCTCCTCACCCAGGGACAAAGGCACGCACAGTTAAAGGCAGAATTCTGCACAATTCACAGTTTGAGGATAAAAGCTGAGCTACAGGCAGTTCACTGTCTTGATACTCTTTATCAATCCAACCTGTTAGCAAATGTGTGGAAATCTTAATTGAGAAGATTGTTATTCAAACCATGCTCTGGAAAGATTTGGGGTGTTGGAGACCAGATTCGATTTCCTGGAGGCCTTGGTCCAACAAACGATGCAACAGGCTTGTGATTCAAAGCAGGTGGGTAACTGAAATTCATTTCAAAGGAACTGCTCCTGGACTTTAAAGTTTTTGGCTCAATTCAGAAGTCAGGAGGGGAACTTAAGTGGTTTGTGCTACAGAAGAGCTCCTACAAGGTCCTTTCTTGATCGCAGGCTCCCTGAATCTTGGTATTAGGTATGTGTTTAAGTGCTTTGCTGGATCAAGGTTTCAGGGTGATATAAAAGATGCAGGCTTTGAAAAGTTGCACTCACTCAAAAACAGTGAGAACGTAATCAGAACCTGCGCTTTACACTGCTGCCATTTTTGACAGCTTGGTGTCACAGGCCTTGCAGATGTTGATGTTGTTCTTGAAGATTTAGTGGCAGCAGCTGTCGTCATGCATCCTAGCCCATGGCTGGGAGGTTGAGGAGGCATGAGGAGGTATCTTTTCATTCACTGTCTGCTAGGAGAGGTGGAATCTGCCTGACACAGACCTCTTTGAAGTAGGAACACCTTAAGTCAATCCTGTTGGATCTGCTAGAGCTTGTCTGTCAGAGTCCTGATTACTCACAAAGGTTGCCATGAAGGAAAAAGTAGGATTAGGACCTTATGACAGAGGAAATGTGAGAAATCACACAAACAAGGCTGCAAACAACTAAACACAAATGAGTCTCTCTGCAGTATCCTTGAGTTGGATACCCATTTCACACATGCTTGTGTAACTCAAGAGTTCCATTATAATCACAAAAAATGTTTAGACAAACCTTTCTGAAATTCAGATTAAACCAATAAAGTTCAAACTTTGGTATGAAAGGAGAAGTACTTTAAGTCAGCCTTGTAGTTATAACAATGAAGAAATATGTAATGAGGGTGATGTAATTATTCCTCATATTAATTCTACACCATATTGCTTCTTTGAATTCAGTAGATTTCTTCCAGATTTACTATGGGATTCCATGGGATTGAATCTGGCTTAATGGCATTAGATACAAAAACATTTACATAAATGATAAGAATATATAGGAGAATAGCAGAGGTCATTGAAGCCTAACTCCATAATTGAGATGTTTCTGCCAGGAAGTGGAGATGAAGAGTTATATTTACCCTATTGAAGGACAGATAGATACCATGTGATCTGCATGTCCAAATAAAAATGCTTGAAAACCGAGCACTCAAACTGAAAGGTTTGTGAACAGACTAATAATTATACACCAAAATCATTCAGGAAATAATTCTGAATAATGAATATATTTGAGAAAATTGTGGTCTATTTGCAGACAACTTGTAAGCAAAAAAAGGCAACATTTGCCTAATAGTTGATTTGCTCTGAATTATTCTCCTTGCTCAGCTAAACGCTGACCTTTAGATACTCAATGACAATGTGCATTTGAATGTCTGACAGATGACAGGCCATTCTCTGGGATCACACATGTTAGAGATGGAAAAGACCATTCAGTCTTTCTGCCCATCCACTATCCATGCATGATACTTTCTTTCAGTACCCTTCCTAAACAGGATATTATGCAGAGCAGAATTAAATATAATTTTATACCTGTCCATTGGAAAGAGAAAAAGACTGGTAAGAAAAGGCTCGTCATCCAGTTTTGTCCCTGTCCATTTCCCATGGGTTCAACCATAGGATGTAACAATATTACCACATTTATTGAGAGCAAACACATGCTTCAGTGCTTGCTTAGCCTGTAGTTTGAGGGTGAGGCTAGCTCCAGAATATTTAGACTTCTATTTCCTGTACAAGGAGGAGCCCTTTGCATTATACAGACAATGTACTGATTTACAGATTACTTGTTCTGCACAAAAGTTAGATGTAGGTTTCATTTTATGTGCATTTTCTCTTTATTTCTTCTTCTGTCAGGGCACTTATGAAATGCATTCTGTAAAAGTAAAGACCATTTATATATTTTCATGTAGAGTTGACAGATGCTATTGCTGATTTTAGTTAAAGCCATGAGTATCATCAAAGAACCTCAAAGCTAGTAAAAATGTGAAGTAAATTGATAATATTTAAATGACTGTTATAAACTGTCTAGGAATTGTAATAATGCAAAACATACACGTTGCTCTTAAAACATGTTTCAAGCATAAAGAATGGATGTCCAATGACTAACAAAGTTATAGGGAGTGTGGTGGGTGTATGTGTGTGTGCATGAGCCAAAACTACGTATATGTCTCTGTGCATATAACTGAGATTCAAATTTTGAGTGTCTTGTAGAAAAGCAGAACATAATATTAATTCAATCTGAATTTCTCCTAATTAATGAGTGTAATACAACTTATTTTAGTCCACAGTGCTATAACCTTAGGGGTGCCAGTTTCTTCAGCAAAGCTGATTTAAAATGTATACTATAGTGATAAATGAAACCTCTTTGTGTGCCCTCAAGAAATCACCACTGGAGTAGCCAGTTCACATAATATTCTAGTAGCCAGTATTAAGGTCCATAAAATGCAATGTTTTTACCAGGAACTAATATATCATAAAGCAAAGCTCAGTGACTAGCCAGACTAATCTGGGGCATGTGAAGTTCCTACAGTACCAAAGTATCACTAGCAGGCATGTTTATAACTATTTATTAATTTTTATGGAATGATGTATATAACTACCTGTACGTGTTTGCCTATTTCTTTGCTGTAATGGTGATAGAGCATGGAAACAGGCTTCCCAGAAAGATTGTGGAGTCTCCTTCTCTGGAGACCTTCAAAATGCATCTGTATATATTCATGTGTGATCTGCACTATGGGATCCACATTTGGCAGGGGGGTTGGACTAGATGATCCCCAGAAGTCCCTTCCAATCCCTACCATTCTGTGATTCTGTGATTTGTGTTCAGGGATGTGGGGCTTCACTCATCATCTTCTACCTGTGTAAGATGCAGAGAGATTAGCAAAATTAAGACAAATTACAAAGGCCAAACAAACATAGAAACACTCCAGAACAAACTCTCATAATTTAAATCTTTGTGATGTGATGATGATGAGAACTTTTAGGGTGAAGAAGGAGGCCAAAGGAGTTAAGTGTTCCTATGATATATTCCCAATGTGAACCATGGGTAAAATCAGGGAACATTTATATTGATGCAATAGTAGGTTTCTAGTCAGGATGTGGCTGCAGCAATCGAACCAGAAACCAGGCATTCATCACAGAATACTTTGAATTCTTAATCACGATGTAACATAATGCAGTTTTACTGAGAAAAGCATCTTTCCTGCAAAATAGTCCCAAATAGCTGACAGAATGAACTGATAGAATTACAGAAATAGAAGAGGAGAGTGAAGATGATGTTAGGAAATATAAATGAGGGAGAAAATAATATTTCACATGGTAATAATGTTCCAATGAAAGGAATGTGTTGGAGGATCTCTGATGAATCAAGCTTGTTAGAGATTTCAAAACACCCAAGTGAAATGGGAGTTTAAATCCCATTTTACAGGTAACATGAGTTTTAAGATACACCAATTTTTAAAAAGTCTTGCATTTTCAAATTACTTTTGAAAATAATGCAAAATAAAATAATTTATTTTGAGAAGAAGAAATCTATCATAGAGTTATTATTCTGCTCACATTCCAAAGGTCTTAAGTCATTACTTTTAATGTCTGGTCATTTTTGAACATAAAAAATTGGAATACCAGATTCATCCTGTTTCAGTTTGTAGCTTAGCCTCATCTTTTGTAAAAAAGACACACAGCTCCTCACTTCCCATATTTAGGGTCTAGAAACCCCTCACTGTACATCAAACATATCACACAAATCTTGGGTAAAGAGCACATGCCCAGAACAGCAGTCTAATCATTTCAGTAGACCTGAAAGTCTGCAGAGCCATTTCCAGATCAATACAGCTCATAAGTATTCCAGTAGTCCTACAGAGAAACTCTTGGAATGCCATTCTCATGGAAACCTCTCTACCTGTAGGAGGTTCAATTTTTGATATGTAACTTGGCTCATTGCAGAGACTCTTGAAGTAATAGCATGAAATCACTGCTATTTAAAATGCCCAAACTACCAGTGACTAACAAACACTAACTTTCTGTTGAGGAAAACAGATTTTGAATCAAAAGTCATGTTTCTGTATGAAAAATGTTCACTGATAAAAAGCTTTCTATGTCTGTGCTAGCTTTGAAGTTTGATATGTGAAGTATTTGCAGTTTAGTCCTCTGCTATAATTTATACTTCTTATAAAAGAGCTCCAGGCTAGCTTTCATGAGTGCTACCCATCCACTCCAGTGCAAAGTCAGGTAGGTTAGCCAGTATTCTGCTGATAGATCAATGTAGTTTGAGGAGAGTACCTCAGCAGTACACTATCCATTGGCACATTCTGTTCTGCAATGGATGCTTCATCATGGCTGTAGAATATCTTGTCCATCCATGATGCTACAATACTGCACAGTAGAGGTAAACAGAACAGGGGTAATGACCTACAGATGTAGGAGTATATCTATGAAGATGGATTCTTTTTCTAGATGTGGATCTGAAAGGAGGTTTTATTTTTAGTAGCAAGTTAGAGAAATGCATTTCCTAATCCTTCCTTGTGTGAAAGCAAACTAAAGTGGAGCACTGCCTGCTGTAAATCAGCATTGTTCTGTTGTGCCAAGGCAGCTGCTTATTTGTCAGCTAAGAGTTATCTTCAATTTGTGATATCTACCCCAGCTTGGTAAATGGTTTTACTATCCAATCCATTTTTCAGAACAACTGTGATGTTCTTCAGGATTTTAAAGCAAGAAGTGCTTTCACTTAAGTTAAACAAGTTAACCTCGGTTAAACAAGTTAACTTAATTGCTTTGTGGTACTGTGACTTTCCCAGTAAGTCAATCCTAAAAAGAGTAGTAGAAAGCAGTAGATCTTGATAAATTAAGTGGACTGTGCATATCAGTAGTAACTCCTGTGATGTATGTGAATGATCAGCAGTCAGAATTAAGTGGCTTTTTTTGTCATCTCAGTCTGATGTAACTTCTGAAGCAATCTTTCCCAAGAGGATGTACTTGTCTTGATATGTAGAAACTCTGGCCACAGAGTTCACATGATTTTCCATTCTCAGAGACAGTTTCATTTGTTAGCTGTTATTCAGCTGTAATTTTATGTTACCACTTCAATCCTGGTGATGAGTGATTCCTCCATGTAAAACCAGTATGTTTATCTACACCATGCTGCTTTCCCACAGATGAGGTTTTGGGCATTTTTTCTCTGACCAGGCAAGACTGGACATTGACTTCTCCCTAAACTGTTAATGTGAACTAATTTGTACAGGTAATTGTGCCTCAAGGGAATCTTCTTGGTTCCTGCAAAACACTCCTGGCCCAGAGGACTGGTGGTCTGCTTCTGCAGGTTTCCCATATGATAGTTGCTTAAGCAAAATAGGATGCAAGAATGAATTCAGAACCTCTGAGCACACAGGACACCAGCACACACCTCCAAAACTGCTGTTTGCCTTGCCTCAACGTCTACCAGCCACGCATCATATTTCTGTTTGCTTGAATTCCTACATCCTCCTGATTTTCTCTTCTGGGTACCTTTTCTGTTCAGGAAGGGAAAAGAGGTATACAGCCTGAGCAAACAAACCTGCCTTGGAGGAGTCACTCTTAAAATGGAGCAGGTTTTAAGGGGTCAGTACTGAGAGCAGTTCCATGCAATTTTTCATTAAAACCTTAGAGGTTAAGGTAGAGACAACACTTACTGTATTTGCACACCAACCAAAGTGGGAGAGATCAAAAATGCATTCAAGTTTGTTGTTTGTATTCAAAGTGATTTTAATATCTCACTAAGTTCACTAAACAGCCATTGGTCACTAAAAAAGGGTAAAAAGGATCACAAGTGACAGGAAAGCCACAACACTCTGTTGAAAAAAAATGCAAGTAAGACTATAGGACCTATCAGCAAGAAAGTAGCTTGCAAATGGCATGATTTGCTCTCCACTCTGATGAGTGTTGGTGAAGACTCTGGGCATCTATTTGTGATTCAGTTCTTACAATTCAAGAAAAATACAGGCCAGCTGGAGGCTTGCTTTGAAGAAAGAAAAGGTTTTGGATTGTTTATCAAAAAAAAAAAAAACCAAACCCAAACCCCACCTGTTTTAAGAAGATGTTGCCCCCCTCCATGGGTTCATATGTCTAAGTGGTACCTGAATGAGGAAACATCCACTGCAACTTCACAAGGATCTTTGCTTTATACATCTCTCAAATCCTTTCCTTGGTAGACTTTGCCTTTCCCCACAAATCAGTGGTCATGGATCCCTTGACTTACATTGCATAAGAGCAATATTAAAAAAACACATTATTAAACAAGGTACCTGAGGGGCAATATCTGCCTTTGCCCAACATTTATCAAACAGGATAGAGACCTCCAGTCCAGATCCAGATCTGGTGTAAGCTAGTGCAACATAACCTCTGAAAGAGTTCCCCTTTATTCCACCAGACTTGAATTTAGCCCTTAATTTAACTCAGAAAAATGCAAATTAGCCTAATTAAATATACAGTTCAAGCAATCAAGGTACTGTTTTTATACTATATTGATGTATTTTAAAATACCAATGTAGGGCAGTTAAAAGCAAAGGAGGAATTAATGTCTTTTCCTGGAAAGGTGTGAAAGGCACCTGTCAGATTTCATTAAGTGTATTTACTCTTTCAAATAGTCCTTCATTTGAGCAGACCAGTATTCTGGGTTAATGGTAGCAGAAGAAAACAGCACTGCTGTAATCATCCTACACAGCAAAGGTAGCCTATTAGCAAAAGGGGAATTCTGAAAATGAAATACTTTATTACTGATGTCTCTCAAATACCCTACATGTCTATAACTGTTTCAGAAAAGCAACGCTGGAGCTTGCTACTTCTGGCTTTGTGTAAGACTTTATATCTTTGGGCAGCACACATAAACAGTAGAGAAGATATTGTCATGTTTGTGAATGGGGATCTGAAATGCAGAAATTTTATTGGTTCAATATTAAAAAATCTCTGTGAAGTAACCAAAAGTTTTGTGCAGATCTCCAGATCTCATGAATCCAGCTCTGGTGTGGTTTGATCGTGTTCCTCAGTCTGAAAGCTATATCCATGCATTCTTTGGTAAAAATGGCAAGCAACATCTGAAGGTGTAAGAAAAGTTGTTTTTTCACACAAGTTTCACACAGAAATTGTCACAGAATCATAGAATTGTTTTGGTTGGAAGAGATCTCATCAAGTCTAATCATTAACCCAGCACTGCCAAGTCACCACTAAACCCTAAGTGTCACATATATACATCTTTTAAATAGCCCTAGTGATGGTGTTTCAACACTCAACTGCCTTCCTGGCCAGCCTGTTCCAGTGCATTACAACCCTTTCTGTAAAAAAAAAGTTTTCTCAAATCTAAATGTCCCCTGGTGCAAACTGAGGCTGTTTCCTCTTGTCCTATCACTTGTAAATTGGGAGAATAGACTGACTCCTACCTTTCTGTAATCTCCTTTCAGTAGTTGTAGAGAGTAAGGTCTTCCCTGAGCCTCCTTTTCTCCAGGCTAAACAACCCTATTTCCCTCAGCTGCTCCTCACAAAACTTGTGCTCTAGACCCTTCATCAGCTTTGTTGCTCTCCTTTGAACCAGCTTCTAGTAGTGAGGTGCTCAAAACTGAACCCAGTACTTTAGATATGTCCACACCTGTGCAGAGTACAGAGAGATGATTACCTCCCTACTCCTGCTGGCCACTCTATTTCTAATACAAACTAGGGTGCTGTCAGCCTTCTTGGCCAAGTCAGCATAAGGTGTTGTCCAAGTTGGTGAAAAATCTCACACCGATTTCAATGGGTCAGCTAAAAACTGCAAGGGGTAAGGCTACACCCAGCTTTCCAGGAGAGCACAGCATGACTGTGTTGGACCACAAGGGATCAGCCTGACCTCAGGCAACCAACATACCTATGGGTCACCGGGCGAGTGAAAAGTTGCTGAGGGGACTTTTCCTACTGGACTTGCTTCTGTGGAACAGATAGGGCTATAGGCAATGGGCGAGGATGAAGGTCTTGGTGAATTTCCTGGATAAACCAATGCTGTCTGTCCTTTGTGTGTATTTGTGTGAGATCTTCTAAAGTGAGCACTGCAGGGCTATGATCACAGCCACACAGTTTGCAAATAACTAACAAATCTGAGCAGCCATAAGTCTCTAAGTTGTGACCTTTGATAGTGGAATAGATTTCCCTTGTGACGCTGAGATTCTTTGACAGCTGAGTCTGACTCCTAGTTTGCATATCTTGTCAGGACAGCATCTCTCAGGGTTTGTGGTTAGGACGGCCTTGGTGACAGTCACTGTTTTTAGTTCAGGCTATGAAAGAGACACTGGGATGCAGCAGCAGTTCTTCCAATATTTCTCCGGCTGAAAATCTGCACATCTCTAGGTGTGACATTTTCTTCTCAGTAGTTTTTAATGTTATATGGATTTTTAAAACATAGAATTTATGCCAGTGCCATTTAATCATGCACCTTTAACCAAAGATAAAACACTACCCATGTTGCATCTGATTTAGCCTTTTTGGCCTGGTTGCTGCAGATCATTTTAGCATGGGAAAGGTTGTCTGCTGTATGAATCCCCCAACCAGTGAAACTACTTTGTCTTAATTACCTCAGGACGAGATAGTGCCCCTGAAGCAATCATCTTTGTTTGTTAACACACCCTATCTGCTGCACTACTCTCCATAAATAAAACATGACCAAGATTACAATGTCATGTTCCCGTGGACTCCAGACCCTGGTAACTGCTCAAGTAGAATGCACAAAAACATCCCACAGCAACACGGTGTGTATCTGAGGGCATAGAGGAGGGATGTGTCTCATTCCTAAGCAACCACATGCATACTGGCTTCTAATATTAAACACGATGTTTTCTCAAATGCTAACACAACGTATAAGACATACTCTTTCTCGCATTTGTCTTGGGCAAACAGCAGATCCCAGGCCAGATCTATAGCTGCCGAAAACCAGCAGAACCTCCAAGATCTGGCCCAAGTGTTTACCCTCTGCTGATTGCCTAATTGGAGCCCATACCCACAGTATTAGCAATTACCATGGTGTTTGTAGGAGAGGGCTGTAGGTGATAAAGAAGATTTAAGGATTTGCAGGCATTTCCTCTTGGCTTTTCTGTTGTTTTTTTGTCCATGAGTGCTCTGCCAGCATTGCTGGGCTCCCAAGACAGGACAGCACACCACATGATGGTTTAGGCTAGGACAAATAAATACTATAATAGACTGGCCTCTTAAATGTCTGTGAGGGAAAGGTAACACAGTTCAGATGTGATTTTTTTCCCAAGCTTTGATTCTCAGAGATAAAAATGGAGGGTGGTGGTCACTCTTGCACTGAGTTGTGTCTTACTCAGTCTGATCTCACTAAAAAAGGGGCACTGCAGGACTAAAGATGGTTTAATGAAGGTTAAGAGAATGGTAGTACAAAATCACCTCCTCTGAGAACAATTTAGAGCTAGAGTGAACGGTGAAATGAAGCTTCCCAGGTAGTTCAGAAATGCATTCCTGGTCAATTAGGGGAAAAGGCATATTTCACTGTCATCCTTAAGAGGTTTTGGCTTTGGTGTCACAGCAGCCTGGACCAGCATGGTAAGCCATCAGGGAAGAAGGGCTGAGATCCAGCAACTTTTGCCTGTTCTACTGGGCTGCTTCAGAGACACAAGGCTTCAAAAGAGTGGAGGGATCTGGCTGTACAGGCCATCTCTGTCACAGAAACATGCTCTTAGGTCTGCACTGCATATATATAGTGCTGGGCTTAAAGAAGTTAATTCCAATGCATTCTAAACCTCTCCTACCATACTTTTCTCAAAGAAACGGTGATTTTGATTCTGCTACCTTCTGCCCTTAAAAATACCTGGCCCATTAGTTCTGATACCAAGCTGCTTGCCATTAGTCCACAGACCAGCCTCAAAGGTGTCTCCAAACCTCACCTTGGTGGTGTTTTCAAGTGGTTTAACATGGTTGTTAGTCAGATAAGACACACGAGGAAGACCTAAAATGTGGAAACAGAACAATAGAGAAAAGATCTCTTCAGACTATGAAAGGTTGTGATCTGTAAAATCCTGTGGGTGGATCAGGATGGGTGAAATTACATTAGCTGTGGAAGATTGGGAGTGCTTTTTTCACCCCACATGCAGGTAAGCTGAAGAACTACTTGCTGCATTTTTCTAATACTTCATATGCCTTAAAAGAGAGGCTTTGCAAGTTCATAGAGATGAAACCTCCTGATAATTTCTGAATAGGTAGAAACCATCTCTGGCACAGGATTTACCAGGCTGTACATGGCTAGGGACTGTATTTGTAGAAATATTGTGTATGTTGCCTTAATTTTAGGCGCTTCCTCTATGCACCTGTATTTGGGCACTGCTGGAGAAAGATGCAGATCTTTGTTCTGATGCCATAATGCTGCTGTGTTTATACTCAAGAGGCATTGGCCAGATAGGTACGGCTAGTGACGTAGGCTGATACATGCCCTTCAAGGTAACTTTCTAAAATATTCTGAAGCAATATTGAAAGATCTAAGTAGCTGGGTCCATCTCATTGTTCACTTTGCTACTGCGATGCTGTATTTATTCAGTCAGATGTCTCTTTTTCTTTGGTCTATATTGTAAAAAATATTCCTCTATGTCCAGTCAGCTCTCAGCATCTCTGCACAGAGAATCAGTCATGCCAACAACCCTGGTGGTTTTTGTGAGAGAGAGACAAACATCTCCTGCAAAGGGGAACCAACAGCTCTTTTTATGGAGGACACCAAACAGACATCAGAAAGGGCACACTGCTGTTTGACAGGCTGTTCTTTGGATTATCAAAGGCAAGTGCCTGCCAGTGCCTTGACCTACTATATGCTTTGGTCAGGACACACATTTAATTCATTTGTGATTTGAAAGGTGCTTTTTGAAGGCAAAAACTCTTTTCTCATCTAGTTGCTCTAAACGCAAGACTCTCAGTCTCTGTAGAATACTCCAGTGCTTTTAATGGTTTGTGCCCTGTCACTTACGGAGTTCTCTCTCTTCCCCAGCAGTGCAATAAAATATTATTTTCCTCTCTTATGCTTTCTTCTTACTGATGTACTTTCAAGTTTTGTTTTGTTTGTTCAGTGTTGTCATGATAAATTCAATATTGTTCTTCCTGGTTTCCTCTCTCACATTTGACTTCATATTATTGTCCTGATTTACAAAGATCTGCTTTATTTCTTGAGCTTAAATCTCTCGATCTGCTGCCTTATCTCTTGTGGTTAACTTGTTTCTTCAGATGCATCCCTTGCTTTTATCTGGCATCTCACAGCCTCTCTTAGCAACTTTCTGCTAAGTGTCCTCTATTTCTTCATTTGTAGCACCATTATTCAGGCATGTTTTGCTGAGATTTGCTGGCTTTCATCAGCTGGGATGACACCCTTCGAGTTAAGTAAGTACACAATTTTTGTATTTAATAGGTAGCACGTTAAAATATGTACAAACACCAAAAAAAAGGGGGGGAGGGGAAGGATGGGAAGTGGGTAGTGGAAAAATGGAATGACCAAAGCAATAGTATAATAGGCAAAGTTTTGTGCAGGAAAAATCTGTTGGGTATCCTTTGTAGTTCACAGATACATACAGAGTGGGGGCAAAGGAAAAATGACATGTCCACACTGCATCAAATCAGTGTGGCTCTAAGTCTCCCCAGCTGAGAGTTTGGCCCTAGCTGTTGATTCATTTGCCTTGTTCAGAGACCTATCATCTGCAGAATATTTCAATCGTTTTGCAGCTGGGGAGTGAAACCTGTTGGGGCAGATATATTTGTCCATGCAGAGGAGTGAGGATATTGTGAACCTGTGCCTAGGTGTGTGATGCTGTGGGTGGAGCTCCTCAGCTGCTTCCCTCTCCCACGGGTAGGTGTGTGGGCAGTGGCTCTGAGGGATGCCTGAGCTGTCTCCAGGAGGGATACAGGCTGCTGCTGGAAGAGACTGCTGGTAGATAGTTCTTTCTGCCCCAGGTAAGGGGCAGGAGTGGGGTACTGTGCATCTGAGGTTATCTCTGAGCTGCTCAGCTTCCCAGGGCTGCTCCTGGGCTGACTTTCTTTCATCATGTACTGCTGTCCTAGGGCTGTGTCTAGAGGCATAATCTGAGCCATAATTTGTTGATGAAAGGCTCTCGTAACACAGAAGGTCTCAGTTACTGACCTCTAAGTCCTGTTAATTCAAGGCTGGTAATCCAGGAGAGAGGAGGATCTAAAAAAAATTCAGATTTCATTCTGTACAAATGTTGGCTATCAGAGGCCTGAGTTTTCACACACTGACACTAGAGGATACTACAGACAGAGCAGTGGAGCGAGCAGACAGAAACTGGCCTTGTAAATCTAAACTGCCAGTTTTTGCAACAATGAACAAAAATGTAATTGTTTAACCAAACGTATGTGTCATAACTTGGTGACCTCAGAGAATGTGCTTTAATTAAGTCCTTTTGTGGCTTTTCACCCATCTCCCCTCCAGCAATTCCAAGTTTCTGAAAACAGCCAAACAAAGTCTGTTATGATTGTCATGTATCTGACAGAACTGTGAATGATCCACAACTATAAAAACACAATGTAGCATCTCCCATCTTTGGCTTTCAGGCAGGACTAGTTGTAGCCATTACTGGGGTAATGAGAACTTCTTAACTCTCAGCGTAATGTGCTGCAGTCATCCCCTGGGGTGAAGGTGCCTAGAAACTGTTCAGCTGCTCTGTGCCTGCACGATGCCCTGAAATCAGGGAAGCCAAGCTGATGCATATTAGCTCCGGGTTTGGCCCAAAGACATTTGCTGTTGCCTTGGGAAAGGGACAGTCTGTAACTGTACCATTCCAGTTGGGAACCTGGCCTAAAGACACAAAGCACTGGAGATTAGAGGAGCTGCAGGTGGAATGGAAGCCCTTCAAACAGGTTTGAAGGAAAGGTTCAGAAGCCTGGGTGATGTGGAAGATGCAAATGAGGGCATAGACAAAAAGAAGCAAGGAGAGAATGAGGAATGTATGGGAACAAAATCCAGCCCAGGGAAATGGGAAGGCAAGAGAAAAGAGCAAGGCTTTGTGTGAAGTGAGGGTCATCAGAGTGGTTAGATGGGTTTCTGTCCTGGATACCTGAGTGGGAAGTGCAAGAAGGGGAAATATGTGGAAACTGGAAGTTATTGTTTCCCAGTTGGAACAACCAGGCACAAGATCACCAGATGGACTCAGAAAGTTGGGAAGTGTTATGATCTGAGGCAAAGGGCTATGAGTAGGGCTGGTGAAGTCTGTTTGATTTTTCATTGCAGAAGAAAGTGGAGAAAGGAGGTAATTTCAACATTCTTTGCAGACATTGGAGAATTTTCTAAGCTCTCAATTTAGGATCACAGAGAGGCAGACCATTGAAAATAACTAATTGGATTACCTCATTCCATTATTTTTAACTCCATATACTATTGATAATTAATTAGTCTGACACAGTATTGATTTTCTGCCTCTTGTTTTATTGTCAGTGTGTTGTTTACAGTATATAACTGATAAAGTTACAGTTAACCCGTATTGCCCTGTCTAAACACATCTATACGTTTTTAGGAACAAAACATGAACATGATGTTTGCAATGTACAGTAAAATGCTTGTATCAGTACTAATGAAAAAAGTTATGAGTTCCTGGTAGAAGACAGCTAGAGTTGAACTATACATGGTTATATTGAGTTTTGTCTGGGGGAGACAGGAGATATTTCATCATGAAATTATTCCTGTTTCACCTATATCTAGGACAAAAGAGCTCTACAAAATATTTTTCTGTAGATTTTTACCTAACTGATTAGCATTTCTAAGGGAATACTTGTGTTCAGGCCAAATCAGGATACTTTGCTTTGCATTTCTTAAAAGAACTTCCCTTCTGATAATGTTAAAAACCTTGATAAGCATATGCTAAACATGTGATACTCTGTTGTTTTTTTGTTTTTTTTTTTGTGGCCTGACATTGTTTTCTTTGTCTTAAATGTAAGCTTTCTTGCTTCTAAATTAATTCTGTTTTGAATCTTCAGCATAGCTAATATGCATATTTACACACACACACTCCCCTCCCTTTGACTTACGTTTTCAGTCACACACTGAATTTCAGCCACCAGGAACAGCCATTCCTTTGGGTAGTTTGTGGCAGAATAACAAAATCACTGAACTCAAACAAGTAGCAATGCCCTCCTTTGTGCCTTGGCTTCTGAACCACCAGTTCTGCATGACAGAATGACTTTGCTTGACTATCAAAATACACTAGGTCTATCCGGAGACAATCCCTGAGAAGTGGGTCCCCAGTAGTTATGAGAGTTCTCACAGCCCCGTTCTCCTCCCAGCTGTTCATCCTCCTGCAACTGAGATACCTGGACCCTCCAAAATGTTTAATCCATTTGCAGTTTCCTTGACAACTGCCCAAAACTGTCCTTCCTGGCTGCCAATACCTCTCAATATGTCCTGGACAAACTGACTAAGCATCCTCCTTCCTATCATATGCCTGGAATCATGGCCATGCAGGATTGTCACATCTTGCAACTGCTCCTAGATTTTACATAACATTATAGAGAGTTGGGTCCTCAAGTTCATTCTTACTTGTGAGTAGGTCTGTGGTTAGTGTTGGTGTGATTTGTGCTCATGCTGGCATGAGGAAAGTAGCATAAGAGCCACGCCATCTGATAGGATAAGTAGGCTTCTAGCTCTGAACCCCCAGCCTCTGAACACATGGGAGTTCAGTCTTAAATTAGTCACCAAAGTCACTCTCTTCTGAAGTTAAATGGTGTGAACATTTGTTGCAGAGGTTGCTTTGGGTGTTAAATTAAGCTACAGTATTTTATCTTGTTGTCATGGCTCATAGCACGAGGATCATTAAGCTTAGTCATTTCAGATCAGAAGTTGGGTCCAAGCCACAACACCTGAATTCAATTCTCAGTGGAAGATTCGAGATTTGTCCACAGAAGTTTGCTGAAAGCTACATAAATGACATTCTGGTGGTGAACACGGATAGTGATACTCATTTGGCTCAAGAGAACACTCTTCCATTGAGGTAAAACCTGTCTGTGAAACAAATACAGCTTTAGGAAAGTTCTCTGTTAACTAAAAAAAAGAGCTTAAGAAGCTTAAGAACCATTACAAGCCTCACAGGCGTCCAGTCCAAGTGCAAGACATGCTTTGTGACCTTCCTTTATCCAGTATGCAGCAACATGTGCAGACAAAACCAGAGGGGGGAAAAAAAATCCCTAGGAAAACAAGTGAGGCCTGGCGCCACATACTCCTCCTCCATGGGGAGATGAGAGAACAAAGAACATGTGATGGATTTGAGACACATCACATAATGTATTGTCCTCAGATACTCAGATGAGCAAGTATCCATGTTTTGATGGGATAGAAAGACACCTGAATTCCTGCAACAGATTTCAATAGAAAGAGAAGATACTGAGGTGAGTGTTTTGATGCCACAGTACTCTTCTTGCAGTGAATGTTCATGGATCATCAAGTTTAGTGGTTAGTATAGACATGTTTTCTTCTGGACGTTTCATGGCATTCCTGACTTTATTAAAATCATGTGTTGTACTGCTGTGCTTTTTTTAAAATTTTATTCTTCCTTGTATGTAGAATGTCCTAGTTTGACTGCTGGTCCGGTGGCTATTTTCCAGGAAAACTGTTTTGTAACAGCTGGCGCACGTTCCTTGACTTTAGCTCATAGACTATCAGAATTGAAAGTCTGCCTGTAATCATGTAATGGAGACAAGGCATGTTTTTAACTTACATAGTGAGGCTGAAGCTATGACAGCAAATATAACTTTCCTTACAGTGAAAAGTATAGTTAGGCAGGGAGGAAAAAATAATTGTGACCTAAAGAAGAAATTCTTCAGTTCTACTCCCGTATCAAATGAGTGAAAGTCTGTAAGCGCATATTGTAAGCACCTGCTGTGGCTACTTGCCTGTGGTTATGTTTTCACACAGGAGGATTAATGATAACCAATTCCAGTACTTCCCAAAATGAGGAACTGTTTTCAGTGGGGCAAATGAATACCTTGGTTGCTTTTAGGAACTGGAGCTTTGAAGAGGATCCTTCTGGAAATTATACTTCAGAGAACCAACAGTCATTTAATACAGGGAGAACTGAAATGATAAGAGGTCTTTGGAATATGCTGTTCATAAACGTCAGACATACTAGATCCAACTTTCTGCTACTGTATGATTATAGAGATTGTTGAATGTGACACTATTTACAGGTATGTATAAGCTGTCTTACTGATTTCTTCGGGTGTACGGTAGAGAGTGGTTTACTGTGCAAGACTTGTTGGTGACATGTTCAGGGGAAAAAAATTAATGAATTTCTTTGTGCCTATGGGTGTTGAGGTTTGGGGACATACCTAGATGGAAGACCTGACAGGGTTACTGGTTAGCAGAGGAGCTGCCTGTCTCCTTCACTTTCTCAGATGATCCCTCCCACATGACTTACATTGTTCTGAAAGGACAGACCAACAATTTAGAAAATATACAGCAGTTTCCTTGATTTGAGTCAAGATGTGGCAAATTCTGAGTTCAGAAGGTTGAACATGACTCTAGTTGCTGTTTTTGCTGCCTGTGACTGAGAATCAGGGGCACTGCTTACCTGTAGCAGTAATGGCCTTCAGGGCAGACAGATAATGTGTATCCAAATCTGCTCACTGTGTTTGCTTTGTATTTGGGTCCTCAGCCTCTCAGTCTTGTTCTCCTGTGTTCTATCCTCCCCTGCAGAAGCTAGTTTGCTTTTTGGGAAACACCTCCAATGAGACATGCTGTTCTAGCATAGATCCAGTCAGCCTAGTATAAAGATTCAATCAGGAAATTGGGTTTTAAGTTACAAAAATTAAAAATAAAGATAAAAGTTATTTAGACATGAATTTTAGTAGAGGAAAACTGTAGTCTGAGCATGTGTTTTTAGCTCACTGCAAATATCCAGTGGCTGTAGATACATGGAATTAATCCATTGGCTTGGCTTCCTCTCGGTGGTGGGTGCCTTGATATGGTGTGTGAGCTGTACGCTCATTTGACATGTAGGAGTACATAACCCTGCTGAGCTGCAAAAAATGGGACACCATAAGCAGTGGGATAGTCATCTGTCTTCTTGCAGTTTGCATATTTTGTTCATTATCAGCTGGGCTTATTATGTCAGGTTTAATGCTTTGCTAACTCTGGTTGAGTGGAGTGTGGTTGGCTTAGCACACTGGCAGTGTTTGAGCCTACCCAAAGTACTTCCCAAAATACAGACATGCTATGAGATTGTTCTTATGCTGGGCAGAGGTTAGTCTCAACGGAAAATTAATTCAAAGTATTGGAATTTTCTGTTGTAGTTAGTAAGAAATGGAAGTCTTAGATTTTGGGTCACAATGTACAAAAGTCCTATGAGAAACAGCATGCATTGTTCCTGCAAATAAAACCAAATAAACACAAAAACAAAGGCCCACAAGAAGCCAAAGGAGATGCTAGAGAGAAATGTGAAATCCACTTTAAAGAGAAGAAAACCATTAAGTCAGCACAACACTAACAGGTAATGTGGAAGGTAACAAGTAACATAACTGTTCAGAACCCCAGAAAATGCCTTACCTTTTACAGCTGTTGTCATTTAATTTTGAAGGACATTAGTAGCTTCATCTTTACTGGGCTTATGGGAAGAAAGATGAAGGGGCAGCACCCAGAATTATATTTCCCTGAAAACAAGTGGTAAGGGTTACCAGGTAAGCTAAAAAGTTGAACTGAAAGTGATGTCCTTGGTGTTTGAAGTTCAAGTACAAAATGAGAGAGAGTCAAAGTGGTGCATAGTTCAAGTTTTAGTATTTCTGCATGTCTAGTGTGCTCTTTATGAGGCTTTTCTTGAAAGCAGAGATTTTGTAGTTACCAGACAAAAAATGTATCATGTAAGCAGCCTATGAAAACACAATACCTTTCTGGGAAAGCCACCTTTCCTAATGCACTTTCTACTGTACTTAAAATAGTAATATTAACTGTGATTAAAAGAACTGTCTTATACAATTAAGATTGTCATAAATTACATAACTTTACATCATTTCACAACAAGTTCTTTCATTTATGGTTTTTGTGAGCTTCCAATTCACTTGAAGAATGAAGTTGTTTTCTTCTGGGTTTAAGAGAGTTACTTTTTCCATGCCAGTGTTGTACAAAGTCTTGTGTTTACCTTGCAGGCATCTTGATGTTGGTGCCAATGCAATTTATTCTTGTGATGATAAGAGACTGGATTGTACTTGGTTCTTCTGTTAGCAAGGTGTTTTGAAAGTCTGTTCTGATGTTTACTGGTTGTTTGCCTGCTATGTTCCTTTCCACATCCTGCTGACTGAGGCTCAGTAACACCTTCATGTTAATGCTCTGAGTTTGGAACAAGTACGTATCTGTGATATTTGTGAATAATATGCCCAGCCACTGCTGTGTCACATGATTGAAGCTTTATCTGATCAACACACGTTTCTTCTCCACAAATATATTACTTTTCCTGAGTTTACATTTGATCCCAACAGGGTCTTCTGACAGTGGTTTGGAGATGTCTCTAGTTCATCAGCTATTGTATGCTTTGAACTTTGGAAGCCTCAATTTTTGTCTTTCTTATCCTTTCACTGTTGGCTCTAATAAAGCTCTAACAGCACAAAGCCTATTGGCATGTATCTAGATAACAGCCTGGTAAGATCTTGCATGGGAAAGATCCTCTCTATTTTTTCCTTATTGAGGTTTTCTGTAATAGGCTGGAAATTTTTTCCTTTCTCTACTTGACCAGCTTTCACATTTCCTGGTAAATTGCTCAAACTCATTGTGAACAAACTAGTGTCTATTGTCTGAAATTACACAGTGTGGGATAACATCCGTGATGAAATGCTTTACTGCTTTGTTTGGGATGGTCACTGTGGTAGTGTCTGAATTTAGCATGAGCATATCCCTTGCTTCGACCAGATCACTTTTTCTTAAGATGCTGTTCTCTGCAGTGCCCTGGCCAGACTTTGAGTCATGGAATAATTTTCTGTCTATAAAAATCCCTCTCAAACTTGCATACAGTCATGCCCTAATGACTCTTAATTTGTCAGGTTAGGGAAATGTCACCTTAAAATAATGAGGAAAAACTTGAGATATTTAGTCCTTTTAAAAAATCATTCTAAATTTTGAGGAAAGAGAGCTTTTATTGCAAATCCACAAAACATTTTGGAAAGCTGAATATGTCTCTCCTATTTTTTGACATTTGCTCTGTTGCAAGCACTGCTGTTTGTGCTTCTATCATAGTACTGAACTCCTACTACATCTTATACATCATGTTTTGCACTGTAATGAGTTAGCAGTTTAAAAGAGCTTTGTTCAACAGAATTTTTGACCAAAAGTGCAATTAAAAAGACTATAAAAAATTAAAATTCTTACTTCTCATTTGTTCAGTTTTCAGGTTTTGTTTCCATGTAAATCCTTTCAAAACAAGATTTTATCAGTTTTCTCATTGCATAACTAAAATTGCCCAACCACTTCCAAAATTTGAGTAAAGGTTTGCAAAATGCCTGCAATGAAGAAAGAAGATAAGATTTATGAGTAAAATTTGGCTGGTATTTCAGCAAAGATCCTATTTATCAAGGCTACATGGAATCCGTACATGGAAAAAAGCCACAAACAAATGCAGGTTGGCAGTTTCATGAGAATAAACAGGGAAGCAGGAAAAGTATGTATGTATTGTACTGTTTGAAACAAAATAGTTAAGGGTTGACATGTTATTTTTTGGAACAAGAAAAATGGAATTAGTGACAAGTCCCTTTGAGATCCTTTGGGATGCAAGATGGCACTTAGTGGCAGGATGCACAGTATTTGCTGTATTATTATAATCTTTCTAATTGTTCAGAGAAATAAAATGTACTTTGCTTGCCATCCTATTCCTCAAATTTCCATCCCCTCTTAGAATATGCATTTGAACAGTATAAAATGATGCTTTGGCAAGCCCCGTTGAAGATAATTACACAGACACTTTATTTAGGTCAAAGCAACTGGGACTATAGTTTCTTCTTCCAAGTTCCTAGAGATTGTTATTTTTGCAGAGGGGTCATCTGCATAAGTTAGAAATGAAGAGGCCCTTGCATTATATATGAGGCATAATTTGTGTTTTGTTTTTTCATTTTTTCTTTTTTTTTTTCCCTCATATTTGCCTTTGATCAACAGAGTATTCTGTGGAAAATATCCATCAGTTTACATTTTGGAATTATATGGATTCTGATTTTGGAGAATTGCAGTGTGCTGGGAGGAAAAGGGAGAACTGGTTAATCTGTAACACTTTCTATATGAAAGGAAGGAACTATCTTAATAGCATATTGCTACTTGTGTGTTGCGTGTGCACGAGTGTGTGAGTGCATGCATGCTCATGCCTCCAGCTCTGTGGTTGGAGTTGGCATAGAGAGCCTGACTAATAAATAAAACTCTGGCGGGTTGTGTTAATCATTGCTACTTTGAAAAACCACTTTTGTAGGCTTTAGTTTGTAAATCTCATGCATTACTCAGATGTTTAGTGCTCTCCTTCTGGGGAAACATTTTGTAAACCACATGTGTCATTTCTCTTCTGTAAACAGAGGAGAATCTTATTTTGGGGTTCTCCAGATTTACAAGGTAAATCTGCAAATTTGCAAAAGCCAGTGCCAGGCTGCTCACTAAAAGCAGCAATTCCTGGTGGATCCTAAACAGACCATAAGACTTGTTTTAAAATGAAATTGCCAATCTATGAACCTGTGTGATGTGTAAACATAGGAAAATGTTTGGCAATCCACTCATCATCCAAATGTTCCAGCAGAGGTGAGCTCTTTATTTATGGTAAAATAACTGCCTAAAAGTGGTTCATGTTGATAGTTTCCAAATGAGTTAAGAACTATGATCTCTTAATGCTTATACACTAGTATATCTGATGTGTTCCCTTCAAAATTATTAAGTAGCAGGATATCATAGGCATGACTCCTTAGACCTTGACATTAGAGTAGGGAATCTTCCTATGTTTTTATACAGCACCTATGGAATACTTGTATACTTATTTGTATTTGTAAAGTCATAGCCATCTACTTCATGTGCATATCTGTACTTGTAAAAAAAATGTTTATATGATAGATTAGAATACTTCTAATTAGAATACTTCTAATAACAAAATGTCAGAAAAGCTCTAGTTATCTTGAGAGTAGAAGTGGTAAACAGAGTTCTCGGTATTGTCATAGAACTGCAATAATCCTTCTGTAAAATTGCAGCTGTGTGGTGCTCTCTGGCTGATAGCCTGTGCAGTGAAGGGATGGCATCAGGCCCCTGCCATTACACACCAAACCATTCCCTCCTTGGATTGATGCTGGGAAGATATTCTTCTTCAGTTATCCTAGAGACTGTAAAATATGTAATATTCTTAATTAAAAAAATAAAATAGAAGCTTTTTTTAAGCAGAAGCAGGGGGAAATCAACATATAATTCATTAAGGTTATCTTGGGGTGCTAATTTTTGGAAATGTATGTGCCATACTGAATTACTGTCCTGGTTTGCTTTCCATTTCTATATTTCCTACCTTACTATAGGTGTAGAAACAGAGCAATCATCTAAGACCAAAAGGAGGAGAAGAAAATGGGAAAAAAACGCCACTTTGCTAAGGTCGTGGAAGTTTGTACAGTCCCTTATTTACTCAATCAGAGGTCCTGTGAAGTGGAATCATTTAATTAGGGGATGGTACAAGTATTCAACCAAAGTGTTACATCTAAAGTCTGTAATTGCCACATGGAGCATCAACTGTGCCTTCTTGTATGCTGTCTACTCCTATAAGATTGCATCAGTATGATCTATTGTGCCATCAGTAGTCTCATTTTCAATGGGAATTCCAGTGAGACTGCAACTCTGTGAGGCACCTGAATAACTTGGTGTTGAGTTGGTTACAACAGAATCAAGTATTCTAAAGGAAAATTTTTAAAAGAATTGTCTGCCAAAATTAACTTTTGACTAGCATCCATTTGTCTCAGTTGAAATATCCCATGATCCAAAAAGACTCTGCTTTAAAATAGCAAACAAAATTCAGTGGTGGTGACTGCAAAGGAGTTATTTAGAAGGAGCAATCCTTATCTGTTCATGCTTATGTATCTATGGACAGGATGATACAGGTACCCAGAGATGCTGAAATAATTTTGGAGAGTTGCTCAAAAGGATCATCTTAAGGAACCAAAGGGAACATTAGGAATGAATAGGTAAAGACAAGAGAGAAAACTGTAAAGCATTATTACACATGTACATGACATAACTCTTATGTCAAATACTGAATGCAGTTCTTCTATCTCAGAAGGGACAAAGGTAACCTGAAATGGTACGTAGGAATGTGATGTGTCTTATCAATGCAGAAATGCCTGCTATAGGAGATGTACTGGAAAGAGTAGGAATTTTAGCTTGGAAATGCACTGAGGGAGTATGACAGAAGTGTATAATATAACTAATATTGCAGAAAATGTGATCAGGCTCTGTTTTTCACAATCCAGTGAAACAAACAATTTTTATTTTTTTTTTTTTGAGCAATGCAGAACCGAAACAGAGAAGAGAATACAGTAGAACTTAGAAATAAAAATGAATTAAAAATAATTAGATGTATTCCTTGAAGTCCAGCAGTGGCTGTTAAGTTTCATGTTTCAGAATTAAGCACTGCTTCACAGGATCTTTAAAACTGATTGGCAGAAGCTTGGCAGGTAAACTGGAGATAAGGCCCAGCCTAGTGCTCCATCTCCACTGATTCCCTACGCATCCATTGCTGGGCATTGAACGGGAAGGTTGCTGACTGAACCAGGATGGATTTAATGTTCTTACATGTCTGGTGCTTAGAAATTTTGACTTGTACTGTATTTATTATTTTTATTAGCCTTTTTTTTAACCACCTTGAGACATCTTGTGTACTGTTTTTCTCACCCTCTTAGAACCAAGCAAAAAAATCTGGGAACAAATCCCTGTGCTAATGGGCTTAAGTACAAAAACAAGCTGTGGGAGAGACCACAGGAGCCTGGAGAAGTGACTTGCTCTTGCTCACACAAGCACTGAGTGCTAGTCAGGAATAACTTTATCTATCTGTGATGAATTCTTGACCTTGTTAAAATCAATGGCATAACTACCTTTGGCTCCAAAAGACTTAGTTCTTCACCCTTTGTAATGAAAATTTTGTAGACATTAGTATACTGTATTCTGAATTATTATATATATTAGGATAGGCTAGTCTAGGCTAGAAAAGTAATTAGAGAGTGCTCTTTCCAATTAATGGAAGCCTATTTACCTTACCTTTCAGAAACTCTGAACTGCTTCCATCACTGTGCGTGATACTTATCACAAACGGCCTTGGTGATTATCCAGCAAGCTGCTGCAACTACCTGAGATCTCTGAGAACTCAGCAAAGGCAATGGACATCCCTTAAGAGACAACATGCAGCTAGAAAAATCAGTTTTAAAATAAGGTCATCCTTTTTCTTCAGGTATATAGATTCCTGCCTGGCATGTTAGTGTTCCAAGTCTTACTTTGTCCAAATTTTCTACTACCTGAGTTAACTTCAGTATGGAAAACCCCTGGGGAATCTAGCAGTGCCTATGAAAGGGGGACCTGGATATTCTTGATTACAAGATGCTTATCTCAAATAGAGTAGGAATGATTTTAATCCAGATTATGATATTTTGTATTCTTTTCAAGTTAGTCTACATAAGGAAAAGCTTATTAACATCTGAAATCTATGGTAGAAAAATGATTTGCCATTTCAAGATAAAAATCTTCATGTTAATTTTAAGTGTTACTTTTTTTTCTTGGTTTGCTTTTTCTTTGTAAGATTTCTTTTGTCTCAGTGTATTTAATGAACTATAGTCTCAAGTCTTCAAAATAGACTTGATGTGAGGAGGAGGTTCTTCACCGTGAGAGTAGTGAGAGCCTGGAATGGGTTG
>VZRI01002768.1:408813-434720 GCA_013397515.1 Upupa epops
ATCCTGCTGTAGCAGGGGGATTAGACTGGGTGATCTTTCCAGGTTGCTTCCAGTCTGTAATGTTCTGTTCTGTGACTTGGTCTAGGTGGTTCTGCTGTAGCAAGGGGATTGGACTAGATGATCTTTTGAGGTCACTTCCAATCCCTGATGATTTTATGATTCTATAAATAACAATAGCACTTAGATTTTCTTCCACATTAACTGGACTACAGTTTTTGAACACATGCTAGAGATTTGGAGCCACATCCTTGTGAAAACTGAATCAAAGGAACTTTGTTGATTTACACAGTCTGAAGATTTTTCTCTGAGTTCTGGGCTTTGCTGCTAGCCCCAAATTTCACGCTATGAAAAACCATGAGTGTTTTCATCATCACTGTGTAACTGGCTCTGTGCTTCCAAAAGCTAGGAGGCGAAATACAATGGTCTGGAGAATATTAGCACTAAAAATTGTTTTGATTTTAGTAATACAAAGTTAAAAAGTGCTTCATTTATGAAACAACAACAAGAATTTCTGCTAGAAAAAGGACAGTTATTTAGACAGAAGACAGATCAATGTCTGTGTTTCAAACATTGCAGACTAATATATAGAGATGTGCCTGAATCATTGGCAATTATATGTCTGTGAAAAAGGCAAATTAAATCCTGGTTAAAGCATATCTAGTAGAAACAGCAAAATATTAACAATACTACATATGGAATGAGAAGGATAGCCTCTGGAATAGGGTGTACAATGCAATCCTCTTCACTCTTATTGAGTAAACGTTTATATAAATTGGGGAAAAGTGTTTAAATGAATCTACTGGGAAAAAGACTGGGGAAACAAACCCTTTTGCAGGAAAAGAGATGGAAATAGCTCAGCAAGAGAAGCTAATGTTCTTCCTGAGAGCATAATTTCTAGCTTCACAAGAAAAATAGTATAAAAAACACCCAGATCACCATTCTGTGATCAAAAAACAGCTGAGTGTTATATGTAGACCCTAAAAACAATTGCTTCTTATGTCTTTTGAAATTTAACAGCTTGCTTTCTCACAGATGAATTTTAATATACGGATAGGTCTTCTTTAGGTAGGGAAAGTAGCATATAGTACGCAACTCTGAAATTATTTCCTATCTGCTATCCATATGGATGCTGTCAGAGTAAGCTGCTTCACATAAAGATATTCTTAGTGGGAGCACAACAGCAGCCGCGTGGGGATTGAACAGGAATTATTTCTCCTTAACTGTAGGTGCCTAAGGTGCTTCACATGGAAGCCTAGTTGTATTCACTGGGCAATCAGATCTTAGGTGGGTTGGAGCACCCTGGGGAGATGTCTCTCTCTTGACTAGATAGTGTGATTTGGCACTTGGTTTTGGTCTCTCAGTGTCTCTGTAACATCTCATAGATGGATCCCTTGCCTTCATGCAGCATTGCTGGTGTGCTGCAAATTCTCACCTCAATGTGAATTGACTTCAAGATGAATATGAAGCCAGTATCAAAGAACAAAATCAATGGTTGCATTGTTGCTGATTTGAAGGCAAGAGTTTTGGGTTTAAATTAACATTCTTACTCAGGACACAGCTTCTTAAATTGTATACTTTGCCTTGAAGAAGTTCCTCTCAGGGCAAGAATATGGTACTTAACTTGTTCTAAGTTTCTTTACTGGTCCCTTCTCTGTGATTAATTCAAGCCTCTGAGGAAGAATTACTTCCAGGTTGACTTTTCCACCATTTGGAATTTCTCCTGTCAGGATTATGAAGCTGTCTCCCACACAATTTAAAAAACTCTTTGATGTACCCTGTATCTTGCTTTAGCTGCACAGAAAATATCTGGGAAATTAAACTCCCCAATGGGGAGGTTATCCTGTGGTTACAAGTATCCTGAGAGTTGGTCCAAGAATTATTCTTCTTTTCCTTCAGTCTTGGTGATCTATAGCATTTACCTCCTGTAGATTCCCCTTTGATTTTCATTCCTTTTGTCTTTATCCAAGAATTTCACTGCCCGATTCTCCATTTTCATATTGTCGTCTGCTGGCACTGGAGAAGTTTTTCACATACAAACCCATCCCTCTTCTGTCTCTTCCCATTGAATTTCTCCTATATAAATTGAACCTGTCCGTACTGATATTCTGGTTATGAGAATCATTTCACAAGGTTTCACTTGCACTCATACTTTCCATTATTTAGTGATACATCTAGTTCTTCTTGCTTGTTTCCCATACAGAATTTCCATTTACATAAATGCATTTTATGACTTTAGTAATTTTATTATTCATCTTCTGTTTCAGAGCCTCAACTTCTGTCTTATTTGGTGTATTAAAAGCACACGCTTGATTCTCTGCATTAAGTGAAAGCTTCTCTTTTCAGCATATTTTAAAGCCCACATAACAAGCCAATTTTGTACCTGAGAAGTTGTCACTGTTTTAGGAGAGATCCTCCGAGTGGAGCAGCCATCTTTCTTCACAGAAGATAGCCAAATGCTCTTTGATTCTAATTATTTTCCTCTCTGTGCTAAGGGAGAATACAGTGATCAGTGTTTTGTACCTGTCTTAGTATTTCTCCAGCAAGGAGAAATAAGGCTCTGTTAAAAAAAAAAAAATCACCTAGTTGATTTCAGCTTTGTTTCTTCCCCTTTTTCTTTTCCTTGATCTCTGAGGAGGTCTTTCATCTTCCCTAAACAAAATTACAGTTTTTCCTTAAGTCAGAGATTGCTTATCAGAAAAAATCCCTTCCTTCTAAATAAATGAATAAATAGAACAAAACTAGATGAATATGTAATAAATGTTTCACATCGCTGCAGTTATCAGTATGGTAATGTCCATACTCTGCAGTATGACTGTGAAAGTACTGTGGTATTACTGTGGAAACAGTGAAATGATGTGCTAAAAGAAAGATGATCTACTGTCAAGTGGCGGCCAAAAAAACCCAGGGTCGATTTCTTTATGAGGCTTCCTATTAAAAAGAACAGCAGAACAACCTAAGTCCAATCTGATTCACATTGCTGCAGATTTTGAAGGCTGAACTCAAGGCATCGTAACAAAATTGCAGCCCCAGCATGCTGTGAGATGTTCCTGGACTGTGCAGGATCACTGAGAGGATAAGCAGAAATATTATTTGTATTTTAACAAATAAATGCAATTTAGCTGTTTTCCTGGTTTAAAAGAGAATTTGAATGATGATTCCTGAGTTTCTCTGAGGTTGGTTCACTTAGCAGCACTCTTTGATATTTGTGAAATGCCAGCTTTCTATGAATATAGGAGTTTGGCAAAGAACGAGAGAACTATTCATTAAAATTCAAAAGTACATAAATGACAAATAAGGAAGTAATTTAGAGGATGTATTTGGCATGTGGGGTGTGGAAACCAACCAAGTAGCCTACTGCAACTTTGACTATATTTGAAGTTATGTATTTAACTCATCCTTCTGATCCCAGGCTGGCTGGAGTCTGCAGGGGAAGTGTTTTTCAGTCCTATGAGAGGCACCAGGTGTGCTTTGTACTGAGGTCAAGTGATGGCCTCCAGACATAGCGAGGGTAGGGTAAGGGCTGAAGAGCTGGGCCATCTGCTGCCTGTGTTCCATGGGGCTGATGGAAAGTGACAACACGGATGTAACCCAATGACAAATAGGGTAAATACAGTGAAGTAAGCAAGAGCTTAGGCTTTTTTATATCTATTGCCACAAGAGACCAGGAATGGGTGTTGCCCAAATGATGGCAATTTTTCTCAAGAAGGAACAAAGGGAACACGTTATTATCTTTCCACAAGGATTAGAAGAGCTTGCTTTGTATCTTCTATGCCTTTGAATATCAGTTTGAGCAGAGCGACTTGAGAAGGATTTTTACCTCACCTGGGCTAGAATCCTGAGATGCTGACTATCTATTGCTATTTGTACTTTGAATAGATAGATGAATACTATAATGGGATCACATCTACGTGTCAATTGCACTGTTGTCATGTAGAAACAGTGATTTCTAGTCAGGCACACTTTGTCAACGAGGCAAAAAACGTCTCAGAGACATCAAAGCTTTCTTTGCACTACCAATTGTCTTTGCATACCACAATAATTGTGCAGGCTGCGTTACAGATCTGTGTTGCTGCACGGAGTTTGCAAACATGCCTTAGCTCCCTTTTCACAGGCAGTTGTTTATATGGGAAAGAGCTAACTAGTTCAGATGCAAGAATGTATCAATCCTACTAACAAAGAAAGCAAAATATCAATCTATTATTCCTTCTAATAGTCTCAGTGGTACATGCTAAAGCCAGGAATTACCTTTACTGGCATGCATATAATTTTAAGGTACAGAAACCGCTCGGTATCTTCATTGTTCACAACAGTAATTAAGTCATTGCATTATCTCATCACAGTGAGTCACTTAACTGGCATCACAGTTGCAAGATGGGAAAATATACCAAGCTGAAAAATTATGGGTCAGATTAACTCCTAGTGTAACATTCAGAAGTATTATGCCCTGAATACATTTGGCCTACACTGTATAAATTAGATTGTGTTTAATGTCCTTCGGAGGGGAGATGAATCAGAGCTGCTGTTTGAAATAAAAAAAGGAGAAAAAACCCAAAAACCTGTCTCATTCTTTTAGTTTGCCCATTCCCTAGGGCAAATGGCTGCTGAAGTTGTGGAAATAATCCCTTGTTTTTTCCAGAAAAGGCCTACCTGCAGCTTCAGCATTGGATCACCGAGAGAGTTTATCTTCTGTACCGGGTCATAGGAGTTTAGCACGCAGTTGTACAGTAAAAAAGCATGCCTGCAGTCTCTTAAAGACATCACACTGCTGTAAGTCAGCCATGCACATGGCCCTGAAGGGATATCTACAAGGTATTTAAAGCTATAACATCACACAAAGGTCTGAGATGGGAAGTGAGTCTAAAATATACAATTACTTTTGGAACGTTTTACAACAGACCATGCACACCTGGTTTTGAAAAGCCTCTGTGATTGACTTTTCCTTTTGACCACTAAATGTATTTAGAAAAGAAGGAAAACAGAAAGAGTTGATACTATAATACCTTTTCACTGATGACTCCCATTATCCCTGAGCAACAGCTCCTTCATTCAGTTGCAGGAAAATATGGACATCATGCCCAGGTAAACGCTCATTAACTTCTCTTGACAACCCTTTTTAAATTAAAGGAGGGAAAAAAGACACTTCAAGTTGCTGCCAAATTTGGCAGCTCTGATCTTGTCCTGACTGTAAGCCCAAGGAGCATTTACCAGGCTTCATTTTCAAGGCCACTGGTGTGCTCGAGGCAAAGTGGCTGCTTCTGACTCTGCAGGCTCGGGACTCTGTTGGACACTGTCACAGTGGTGGTCCCAACTGGGAACTGTGTGGTGCAAAACCTCTTAGTGGGTGCAGAGTGGTGCTCTCGAGGTTTAGTTTTGTGGAAGGAGTTAAGCGTGTAAAGATGAGGGTTCAGGGAAGGAGAGTCTGAGCCTGTTGAACTTGTTTTTCTCTCCCCCAGAGCTACACAAGTTTATAGTCTGTGGCGCTATCTGTAGGGCTTCAGACAGCAATAAAAGGGAGGCAGAGAGGTTCCCTGACAAAAGCCTGAAACCCTGATATCTCTTTTGTTTTCACCCTAGTCTGTGGCCACTGACATTACTCCCTTACACCACGGATGGATAATAAGCCCCCTTCTCAGGAACAGAAAAGCTCTTATACATTTTAATGTGACCTTAGACAGTGCTTTTCAGAAATCACAGGCACATCTGACTACACTTGAGGTTGAATTGAGCTAATGGCATTCACCTCATCTTTAGATGCAAAATTGGAAGATAAAAAGACCTTGATGTGAAAAGGAAAGGGGGGTTGTAGGGAGCGGGGGTGGGGGGAAGAGAAGCAGATTAGAGATATTGCTTAAAAATCTTATGATTGCTAGTTGATAACGAAATGTCTCCTTCTCTTTCTAAAAACCCTATGGGCTTGCAAGATGTCCTTGTGCTTTTATTTTTAATGATAGAATCTTTTTATTCCCTGGCCAAGGAAATTTCAATGTTGCTGCATATGTGGCCAGGAGATACGTTGACCTTTAGCAAATCTTATTTTAAAAATCAGATGGAACAGTTATTGCAATATTCCAGTCCTGTAAGATTAAAAAAGAGCTTTCTTCCTCCGTAATCAGACGTGGATTAAATTTATTAAAGGTGCAGTATCTCTTTTTTAAATGACACTTGCCAGTCATCCTGAATTCTAATAAGCCATTTGAAGATTTTGTATCCTCCTGCTTTTATTTTTTTAATTTTTTTTTAAAAAAAGCTGAAACCAAGGCATAATAAAAAGAGTGGGATAACTTATTTGACTAGCAGAGAAACTTGATGTTAACAGAAGGGCAGCAGACAAAAGAAGGCAGATGAAACATTAATGAATGATAACGGTGAGCAATGTAACATGCAAAGGAGAATGCGACAAGGAGATTCAATGAGGAAAATACAGTTTAAAGACCAAAGTAAATCTACATGGTGAAAAGGTGCAACCGGCACAGAAATGGCTTAAAAAATAATGTGGTGAGTTGGTTATAATAATTTCAGTTCTATTCCTGAGCAGATCTGTCTGCCTGTTGGGTGCATATGCACATTTGACAATGTGAGACCAGTCACTGCTGTGTGAATGTGTTTGTATTTGCTAAGTATGAGAAGTTGCTCGAGGTTGTCCAAAATATAAGTAAAGCCATAATCTTTTCTCTTGGGAGTGTACAGACTGACTAAATGGGTTGCTTGACACTGTTGAAATTTTGAAAGCAAATTTAGAGAGTCATTC
Organism: Upupa epops; assembly: GCA_013397515.1. Taxonomy (NCBI): domain Eukaryota; kingdom Metazoa; phylum Chordata; class Aves; order Bucerotiformes; family Upupidae; genus Upupa; species Upupa epops. Next base: position 415,562 of record VZRI01002768.1, read on the forward strand.
AGCAGCTTCTATTAAAATGAATCTATTCTGAGTCTTCCTTGAAAACCTTAACCTCTTAAGTGTGGGTGCAAAAACACTGATAGCACAGGAAATATGGAGTGTACAAGGATACTCAGCAGAAGTTTCTTGTTAAGTATATCCATCCTTTCAAAATAATTAGTAAAATCCTCGTTAAGAATTGTGATTTGTGCTCTCTGGTTGTACTGAGCAAGAAAGTCTTCCTATCTGACCTTCCCTACTTAGCAAAAATGTTTGGTGGTTCCGTTCCTGCTTCCCAGAATCAGGCCGGTTGTGTGATAATCATGGTGGGAACCTTCAAAGTTGGCACCCTGAAAAAAAGCAAAAATTCCGTTTTGCACTCCAAGGTTACTGCCCCTTTCACACCAGTGCAAGGCCAGGAGCTCTCAAAGCACCTTCCAGCACTCAACCCAGACTACCTGGTTCTCCTTCTGGTTTCTATCTCTTATTCCCCAGGAGATACCTTTCACTGGAATGATATGAGATTGTGTGATATATAGGGCCAAATGTATCCACAGGGTAACTTTGCTGACACTAGATTGGTGTGTGTGATAAATCGGGTCATTCTTGTCTTTTTTATATCGGGTCATTCTCTTCTTTTTATCTCTAAATAAATACTAAATAAAATTATACATGCATAAACTATATGAAAGGGAAAAAATCCTACCTAACTGCTCCTGCATCAGCAGTATAAGAAATATCACAACAGCAAAAGCTAAGAAATTAAGTGATTCAAGCTAGTCTGAAAAATTGAAACATCAATGCCAACAAACAGGAGCTGAGAATTAACTACCTGACTGCAATTTGTTAGTCATATTATTCCCTTATGATTTTCATTATACATAGGAAAACAGCTCTACTTCAAATGTGTGATTTTTTAAAACCCTCATGCTTTAGGAGCCTTAAAACTTGCAAATCAGATCCAGAAGGTATTTTTATCTTAATTCTCTCTGTTTTTCTCTTTTTCTTACTCGCTCATTCTCTTTCATTCTTTCTTCTCTTTCCCTTTTTCCCCTTCCCTTTCCTGTTTTCTTTTCTTTTTTTTCTTCTGTTCCTCTCCTGTCTTGTGCACTCTCTCCTTTTTTCTTTTTCCTCTGCTGTAGGTGATGGGTGTGCCTAACATTAAGCCAGTGTTCTTGTCATAATCTTCTAAATAAAACTTATTATTATTTGAGGGTGGTCCATTATTTCCTATGTTTTAAAATGTATTTTAAATTGGTTTTATGATTTTATATAATGCCCCAAGCCCTTCAGTGGAGGAGCACTTTATAAATAAAATTATTGTTATTATGCTTAGTGCACATGTCAGCAAGTGTTCGTAAGAAATAAGTGACTGGTACCCTTGCCCTCCAGAGACTGAGAGCCTTATTTCTTTAACTTGACTTTCACTGGCCTGAAGTCTGGGTAAGAATTAGAGTCACTTCTAATCTTGTTCTTCCTATTGGCACAAGAAAATGAGCTGTCATTGAGTAGCACTGGCAATGAAGGGCCATTTTTATAATTCCTTCTACATCATGTGCTGTAACCACATTCCCCCTCTTTTAATTTGAGGATGTATAGTTGTCAAATGAGAAAAAAAAAAAAAGAGCTCTTTCAAATTTCAAGGGGACCTTCTGGAAGATTCGTGTGTGTTGTGTGAATGGAAGCTTGGGTAGTCTGTCAGAAAGGCAATAATAATCTTAGATTGTGTTAATGTTAAAGCTTAATAAGCACCCTGGTGCAGTATGTGGAGAAGGTGTTGGTCCTATGTACTGATTGTGTAGTTTTTGAAATCTGCAGTTCTTTAATAGGTAATTTTTTCCCCTTTAGATGAACTTTAAAGAAAAATGATAATGTAAGCACTGCTAGTGACTCTAGGTTGGGATTTAAGATTACAGAATTTAGTAAGATTATATATTTGATGAACAAGGCGAGGTGGTGTGTGTCAGCCTTTGAAGGGGTTACCTCGCTTAGGAAGTGAGTATTAGCAGCATCTCAGCCCTACCAAGATTAATGTCAGTGGAATCAAAACTGGCATTAGCAGAGCACTGTTGTCAGGAAGCTCACGACAGTTCAATAACTTTAACACACTGGGTAGATTTCAGTGTGTGTTTCAAAGACTGGTACTGCTTAAAAAGGCATGTGGCAAGCAGGAAGTTTTATTATAAAGATCATGGAAGATTTGAATACCAAATGTACAAGTGTTGAGTTATTTGTGGGTACTTGGAAAAAAAATTAAACTTTTCTTTTTTCTGTTTTCCCCCTTCATGTTTTTGGATTTTTTGTTGTTGTTGTTTTGTGGGTTTTTTTGTTTGTTTTAGATGGGGGGTTTCCCATCTCTGAAGAATTAGTACAGGGGTCTAATACAACCTGCATATGTAGCATATATATATATAAAAATAATCATACATAGTATTATATACGAATAATATATATAATAATACTTAACATATATATGTACGATATCTATGATTAATCATATATAGCATATCTATGATTAGCTATATATTTAATGAGGAAATACTAATGATAATAGGAAGAATATGTAGGAGAAAGATGAAAACTGCTTTTGATGGGTCTGTTAAACATGATGATGCTGTATGCTTCAGGTTTGATTTTCACTTACTTTTATGTTTCTTTACTTTTTCTGTAAGGAGTTCAAGCACGACCCTTTGCTAACTACAAAGGTCCTTCCTCATCTTTGAAGCCAGAGGAGCGCTGATGAAAGCCGCTGATAAGTATACATAAATATATTTTTAGGGGCACTTAAATAAATGTTTTTTAGGGGTCCTCTTTGCCACCTCCTACCCCGAAGGAAGCACCAGCAGCCGCGCACGGTCCAGCGCCTCGGCCACACAAACGCCGCTGCCTCGCGGTGGGGGCTCGGAGGAGCGCGGCGGGGTCCGGGTTAGGCGGGAGCTGCAGGCGCTGCCAGGCCCCGCCCGTGCTCGGGGCTTGGAAAATTGGAACGGGGGTTGTTTGTGAACCATCAGAGGAGCTGCTTTGCTCTGCTTCCTCCTGGCCAGTTCGCGATGGGGATTGCCTGGCCGTAGCAGTGATGCAAACTAGGAAATATTTTGTTTTTCGGGTGCCGGCTGAGACCGCAGAAGGCTGTGCGCGGCATGACCGCTCGCTTCGGCGCTGGTTTGTCTATATCCGTGGGAGCAGTGCGAGCCGTGTTCCCATCTGGGAGCTGCAGATCCACACAGACACAAGTGCTTCTTGAAGAAACTCAGGAGTAATTGCTGTGAAACAGATAGCAGTGTAGTTTACAGGTCAAATACATATAATAAGTATTTTGTAAGAGTAGGTGTCTTTGGAAGTGGAAGAAAAAGGTTGGAGAGGTTATGGTTAGTGTCCATGTTAATTAATCCAACTAAAATACAAAATCTTAGGAAGCTAAAATGAAATGATAAAGGGTTATAGTGTACTTGCTTGCCTCTGGTATAGCCTTTTTATAAATAAAAGAATTTGGCTGCAAGTGATCTGAAGTAATATTTTAGCATGCCTTAAGCCATACATTATTATTATCTGTCCCCATGATTCTCTTTGTATCTACAGATATTTTTTGCTGTCCTTGCTGTTGTGGAAATGCAGTCCTTGTAACAACTTTCTCTTCTACAAGTTACTAGGATTTGAAACTCTAAATCTACTCCTACACCCCTCCTAATTTTTTAATGACTGCCTCTGCTCTGCAGTTTGCTACTGAAAATCCAAAACCACTGGGAAAGATAAATAAATAAATAATGCTACTTGCTTTAAATGTGTGAAGTGTTCCAATAATTTCAAACAGTTCAATTTAAATTTTAAACTGCAAATCTTCAACCTCTAATCACTTCTAAACTGAAGTGGTTTTAACCAAATGTGAAGTGCTACATAGTTTGAAATGATTATGCCTGGAGCAGATGACTGTAAACTTTGGAGAGGGTTACAAAGGTTTTTGTTTTTTTTTTAAACAGGCACTTGCACAGTATTGAACTACTGCTGCAGAAGGCAAGGGGCTGAGATAGAAGCTCCATTAGTGCTGCAACACCAAGGCAGTGAAAGGATTGAAGTATTTCAAAGTTTTCAGAGTTCAACACCAGGCTGAGGCAAACTTCCAAGCCTGAGACCCCAGCAGGCTCAGGGATATACTGGGCTGTGGGTACAATGCAGGGATGGCTCTGGGTGGTCTGTAGATGCCACCAAGCTCCACCATCTCTGGGCACTGTGCTGTGGGAAGGTGGGCCTGGAGGAGGCTCTATGGAGAGGAAGGTATGTGTGTGCAGCCGGCAAGCGGTTAATGCTTCCAGATTCACAGCTATGCTGTTAGGATTCTTTCCAGCATTAGTTGCTCTTCAACATTTTTATTTTAGGGCTTTCAGGTTTTGCATTATATGTTTTTCCTGTTTGAGGGATAGAGTAAGAAACTTAAACTAGAATTCAGAAGCTGGTTCAGGACTCGTCTCCAGCTGGAAAAACACATGTGCTGGCATTCAGCTCCTGTAGCCTTCTTTCTGAGTATTTTGAATGCTGGCATTGTTACAGTAGGCAGGGGAACAGCCATGATAGCCCAGGGTGACAAATTGCTCAGTCTTGTGCATATATGTTTTTTGCCTGGCTGGTTTGTATTAGCATGTAAGCATCGTCTGTGGACTGTGCATTCTTTCCCTTTCGTTTTCATAACCCCAACCAGTTCAGACGACTGACAGATTCACTATGTGACTTCCAGCTTTTGATGATTAGCTTTCTGACAGTGGTCCTTATCTTTTGTTTAATATTATTATGATGATTATAACAGGACTACATGTCAGGCTGCCTGGAAATAACATTGAGTTCTGTCCAGTGTTGATTTATAAACAAGGCAGAACAGAACTTCCATGGATTAAATGAGGAAAGAGACTGACAACTGCTAGATCTGACTGTTTGGGTTACTGAAATAGGTAGCTTTTTTATGCCCTGTTTCTTCAAGGACTTTGGTACTTATTTAACTTTCCTCAGGCAAGTAATCCCATTGATTTAAGTGGGACTACACATATGTGTGTAAGGGCTAGGGCCTTATTATGCAGAGAGGATGTAAATAAACATCAACTTTTCCCCCCTTGGTTAAAAGGAGAATCTTGTAAATGAATGAAACCAAATGAACAAACAGAAAACAGATGAAAGAGAAAACATCTCTTCTTCCTGAAAGAAAAACATTACATGCATCACTTCAGATTTGGCAGCCTCTTGTCTCTTACATGCTCTGTTTTTGTTTGCTTAGAGATGGCCAAATTACTATTTTGGTACCACTTAGGACCATGTGCTAGAAAAGGGTTCTCCTCAAAGCCTCCCAGTAGGGCTGGACAAGATCTCTAAAGCACGTGCTCAGCTCTCCTGCAGGGACAATGGGGAAAAGCAGCAAGGGGTAATTTTTGCTGTGCAGCCCCTCTTTTGGATAGGAATTTGCATGAAAGATATAAACACACTTTGCATGTACTGCATGTTGGGCGTTTGCTGAGGTAAAAGGATTTGACTTTTCAGCTTGCTTTCAGTGCTGGTCCAAAAGTGTCTTGCTAGTGCAATCTTGTGTCCTGCAGGTGGTTATTACATTATCCATGTCTATTGCTCTATGTTATAAGTGGATTTTGTTCACTTTTAGCGTCTTTCCAGGGGGTAAAGGACACTAGATGCAGACCAGTTTCTTTTTTTACTCCAACATGTGCTTGGTAGGTGACTACCTCTTGAATTTCCCTGCTGTCCTTTCTTAAAGTCAGTTAGATGCTGCTTTGTTGCTTTGATTTGGAACAGATGCTAAGGGGTCTTCGCCACTGATATGTCTCTTCCCTCTCTGAGTTGCAGGGAAGGAGGTGAGTTTAGCATTAGAAAATGCCTCTGGGTTTTTATGCCAGTAGAAAACACTCCTTTGCTTTAGGAATTCAGTAGTGGCAAACAATGGAGGCATCATAAGTCTTTTTCAGTCCTGAAGTATTGCAAAGGGATTGAGTCAAGGCAGAGTCCTGTATCTCTGTTTAGCAGAAGTTCCTCTTTCATGCACTCAGATTTTCCAATCAATAGTACATTTCATGGTTGGACTCAAGTAAGGCAAGATAAAATCAGTCCTTTCAGTGGGTGGAAAGCCAGTCATGAATGTGTGAAAACTGTCTGAGAACATCTTCACTCTTCATTAAGGTCTTAGTGTATACTGAGGCTGATAAAAAATCTGCCATCTTTTCTAAACTTTGGATCAGGCTTCTACATGGATTTCAGTGATCAACAGAGGTCTTGGACTGCTGTCTTGGCTAAATGCTGGAGGCTGACCTTGAAAGGTACAAGGACTGAATGGTGACAGTATGAATTAAGAAACTGGGTTTTTACTACCCTGGCTGAAGCAGACTCTCATATCCTATAGATCAGCTGCTGAGGAGGACGTTTAGCAGACTGTGCTTCTCTGTGAATCTGGTTGAAGCTCTTGAGCTCAAGCTTTTCTTCCATTGAAAGCACACTTGTTTGCTGGCACTGAGGCATTTCAAAGGAACAGGCCTATTCTGACACATCTTCCAAACAATTTCAAAACCGGACAGCGAAGCACATTTTCACCAAAACGAACCTGACTCCTCAGTGCTCCCTCTCTGCTGTCCATACAGTGGGTTGTCTGGGCTAGGGTGGTCCTGGACTTCATCCCTGCCATTGGTGTGAACCTTCTGCAGTTCCACAGTATCCTGGCAGTTCTTGGTGTCAGGCGCCTCTGTGGCATCAGCTTTTGGGAGTCCTGAATATCCTGCTCTGATAGTCTTTTCTGCTTGTAGAGCCACAGCTGAGCAGAAGGCATCTGTGCTTGTGCTCAGTGCAGAATCTGGTCGCAGGACTTGTCACTAAAGCATGGCAATCATTTACAGTGGTTTTCCCAGGCCAAATTTTCCTTTTCATACTCAGCTCTGAAAGCTTCACTCTTCATTCTGATGTTTATTTTTGGTTCTTTCAAAATTGCAAAGTTTCCGCCAGAGTGATCACCTTGGAGCCAGCTTTGGTCACGATATGTACCTGGCTAGCATGACCTTAGAAGATAAAGTGAGAAACTTGTGTGAGAATGTGGAGTGGTAAAATGAGAGGGGAATTTTTTGGTGTGAGAAAATAGGTAAATAGTGCCTCAGTCTGCAAACACTTACTGTGAAGTGCTTATTTTAGGGGTCACCTAAAATGAGGCTGTAGCCTTGGAATATATGTGGAACTTTGGAACATGACTGTGTAAGGTAAACAGAGCATTAAACTCACTTGTGGCGAATCTGGCTATTTTGTGGGTGGCTTCTGCAGAACTTAACTTTTACTGAGGTTTCATCCCTTCTCTTAGGGCTGCACCAACAATGCATGATCCTCCTGACTTCTGCCCGGCCAAAAAAATCAGATACCCTCAGTAACTGGGTACAGTGGGGCTGAGGGAGCTGGTGTTGGAGAGGCATTGTGGGCAGGGCCAGCTCTCAGGAGCATGTCAGAGTTCAGCATTTTCCATTGCTGCTCTTTTCCATCAGGAAGATTGAGTTTAATTTGCTGGCTGATCTCTGGTGGTGAAATGAATTTCAGTTCTGCCTGTTTATACTGCTGTGACATCCACTTATGCTCGTGTCCACTGCACTCCTTGGCTTCCAGGTGCTCTGAGTCGAGCTGAGTGAACAAGGGTGCTGATGCTAATAGGTGCTTCCTCCTACGCTTGGCCCTAGCGTGAAGAGACTGGGGTCTGCTTGAACATACCTAGTTCTCACAGACAGTCCTTGTAAACTCATCGCTGTGCCAGTGTCCATAATGCTGGAGATCTGAGATTGCCTGAGTTTTGTCCTTCCCTTCACGAGTTTTAGCACATAAATCAATGTGATTGTACCTTTCCTTTGCTGTTTTGTTGCTTTATTTTTCGTCATAAAATTTTCTCACATGGGAAGAAGACTACAGATGAGAACAGAAGGAAAAGAGGAATGCATTCTGCTCTTGCTGTCATGGGAAAACATCTCAGAACTTCTGCATCTCCTTCAGTATGTTGACTCTGGTTTTAATAACTTTTAATCACTTTCCTTCTTAGTCTGATTGTTCATTGTTCAACATGCTTCTTTTAACTACTTATATACCGCACAAAGAAAAGTGCAGAGAGAGCAAACTGATTTATTAGTAAAGCAGAAGCACATGGCATTCCATATTGGGCAGATTTGTGATGAGCAATTAATTATTTCTATTTTCTTCCTTCCCAGTTTAAATCAGTTTAAGTTGTTGATGTTAATATTATCAAACCAACATTTTTATATAATTTTCTATGCTTGACAGAATTAAGTGGATTTCTTTAAGTGATAATAGACATAATTAATTTGGTATATAAGTTGCTTTGCCACCTTTGAAGTCATGTAAAACAATGAGATGTTAAGACTGAATGAGTGATATTTAATTGGAAACCATTATGAAACATAAACTACCTACACAGTAGTTCCATGAAACAGAAGAGAGAAATTAACAATTTGAGGTTGATTTTTTTGCTTTAATAGGTGTAAAGGTGGCTGTAGTGATTGCAAACACAATTGAGAGAAGGCAGAGTGACACTGAAAGGGCAGGGCTGAGTTGTTTGAACATGATTGACAAGAATAGTTACGTGAAATTTCTTTATGGGTCATGCAAACAGACAGAATAAAACCACTGCTCTTGGAGACAGTGCAAGTGTTTCATTTTCCTTATTTAATCTGTTGTAGTCCTATAGTAAATAGTGGTTATATGCAACATTGATATCTTGCAAAGGATGTTAGGTTCAGCCATGAGCCTCTGCACCTGGCTTAGTTGATATCTGGAAGACAGAGGGTGTGGGCATGTTTAATAGCTTTTAGCATACAGCACTGCTTATCAGGAGCCAATTCTGAATAATGACATTCCAGAGACCTGGCATTCTCCTGTGCATCAACTGGACAGCTAGGAAAATCTAATCTGTGATACCAGTATTAGATATTGCTCTCAGATATTATTAACTGATTACACAGCTCAGTGTAATGTAAAATGTTTGTTTATTGAAATGAGTAGGATTCTGTCCAGACTTTTATGTCAGAAACAGTATAATTTAGGTCTTCAGCTGTTAAAAGAAAGTTCTGCTTTATTTTCATCTATGAGATTGTGTGGAAGGAGAGGAGAAAGGATGTAGCTGACTCCCCTCAAGTGCAGCAAAGCCAGCCTAGTAAAATCTGTAACTTCACCCAATAACAGATTTATACAGGGTGAAAAATGGTTGCTAAATATATTCCTATACTGTTGTGGTGGACTGGATGCTTCAGTTTATACTGGATGCCCGTTAGGTAAAGCTGGCTGCGGAAGTGAAAAGATTACAGCAGTGCTTACAAAAGGATGAAAATGAAAGTTTTTATTCCGACTGAATTTGCAAGGAAATAGTGTGGATTATAATTCCAAAATACCTTTCCCCCCCCCCTCCTACACCTTTGTTGACAGTGAAGACACTCACCAGGTTCATTCGTGGTCAAGTATGTGCCCACAGACCTCTCCAATCTGGGTGGAAGAAAGAGGGGTACTGTTCAGAGTAAACAGAAGATGCCTGTGGTCACCTCTAAATTACTGTTATGGTGAAAGGTGCTAATAGCTGCTGTCAAGTGAGCCTTTGATCCAAAGACAATAATAGATCTCATTAAAATCAGCAGGTTTGCCAAATCCTTTTTTTCAGGCTCTGAAGGCAGCAGCAACCAAGCCTCTTTAAATAGCAGAGACAATGGAGGGATTTCAGACAGCACATGCCAGGTCAGAACAGAGCATGTAGGCAGGGGAATTTCCTTGGTGGTGCACAGGGAATGGGATATTTGTTTTGTAATTGCTGAGCACAAAAGCCACCTGAAATCCAGGACTGGTTGGGAGCAGGATGGAGGGTCTTGGATGCAGAGCTTTGAGGTGCTGGGTGGTAAATTCTGGGTACAGAAACCCCCCTCCATGTTCTGGAAAACGCAACTCTGGTTTGGCAAAAAAAGGAAAAGTCAAAACACAACCTAGATAAGATCACTGTGCTTTGCCACTGTTTTCTCATCTAGAGTGGTCCTGGAGTAAATCGAATCCTGTCTAACTGCTAAGGCCAAAGGAGCAATAGTGATGCACTTGAAAACCAGTGAAGTCTGTGGAGGACTCCTTTTGGCTTTTGTGAGCTCTGGTTCAGGTCAGGGTTGCCAAGAGTTTGATACTGCTAAGATGATTATCTCAAGGGGATGTTTCTGACGGAACTGTTCAGCGCGGGAGACAACACTTGCTTTGCCTGGTTTTGACAATATGTCACATTTGATGGATGCTCTCTTCACTTTCCAGCTTTTGACAGGCCGTAAAGACTAATTACACAAACCCACTAAACTCACATGCTTCCTTCAAAGGAGCACAAATTTATCCTGCAAATAGTTAATACCTACTATCATGGGTATGTAACTAGTCAGTGTGATATAACACATATTTGCAGAGCCTACTGAAGGCAGATATTGCCAATTAACACATGATATTACCAGTCAGTGTTTGTGCCATTTATAGAACATGTTGCTTTGCTGCTACCAGAGCATCAAGACCCACAATGGTATGAAAGTTTTTTTAAAGTAGGATTTTGTGTCAGAGAGGGAGCAAAGCTCTGTGTTGTTGAAGAAATGGAAAAGCATCGAAGGGCTGAACTCTAGGGAAACATACAGATAGACAAGGTCTTTATCCAGAAGGTTTTGCAGTCTCAGGCCAAGGAAATTATGCGTCTGAGACATCAGAGGATGGCAGTGGGAGGCAGACAAGGTGATGTGTTAAAACACAGGTGTGCACCCTGGAGAACAGTTTTTTGTGTTGTGCTTTGTCAGCAGGTTGCAGAGGTAGAGGAGGTTTCCATCTCATGGGCAGCATCGATGGAAGGTGGCAGAAAATGAAGCGGAGGAATATGGTTTGCAACAGTAAGGATAATAAATAGGAAAAAAGCCATTTTCTACTACCCTGGTTTTGGGCTGTCCGGGGAAAAAGACGACTCCTGGCCCAGAGAGTACTTACTTCAATGTTGGGCATCTGCTCGATGCTATTTTTCATTTTCTCCCCACTCAAGAAAATGATATCTCCTTACCTTTTCTTTCTGTCCCTTTGCTGTCACAGCTGGCCAGATAATTTTCCAGGAACTCTAATCAGTGTCTGTGGCCAGTCTGATATTTTCCTCTGTCCCCAGGTGTAATCAGCAGCAGAGGCAATCCTGTGTTTGAGGGACTCAGAGTGGCAGCTGAGAGGTTAATGAGAGAAAGACAGACTCATTGGTGAGGAGACATATAAATATATGTACTTATACATGTAAATGATCCATCTCCCTAAACAGCCATTGTCTCCCATAACATTCTCATTAGTGAAAATCTTTTCTGGGCTCCTCATTCTGAGAGAGACAGGAAACTACTGGAGAGAGTCCAGTGGAGTGCAACAGAGATGACTGGGGGTCTGGAGTATCTCTCTCATGAGGAAAACTTGAGAGAGCTAGGACTGTTTAGCTTTGAGAAGAGAAGAATAAGAGGAGACCTGATCCACATCCATAAATACCTGGAGGGTGGCTGTAGGAAGGATGGTGCCAGACTGCTTCCAGTTATGCCCAGTGACAGGGCAAGGAGCAATGGACACAGGCTGGAACACAAAAAGTTTCATTTAGAAATAAGGAGAAACTTTATAGTGTGACTCACAAAGCTCAGGAATGGGCTGCCCAGAGAGGTTGTGGAGTCTCCTGCTTTGGAGGTACTCAGATCCTGCCTGGATGCAGCCCTGTGCAATGTGCTTCAGGCAATCCTGCTTTGTGGGGGCTGTTGGGTGAGATGATCTCTTCAGGTTCCTTCCAACTCTGATGATTCTGTGAATCTGATTCTGTGATACCCACATACGGATGTGTTATGGACACATGTATAAATTATAGATGCAGACTTATAAGAAAGGACACTACAGAGAAAGAATGCACCCTTAAAGTAGTTTGATATACAATTTCTCATGAGGCAATAATATATGCATTTTGCATGCATCAGGAGTAAAATGGAGACACTACTTTAGATTGAAGCAAAACAAACCAGACCTAGAAAGTCTAAGAGTATCATGTCACTGTTTTCTTTACTATTTCCTTTTCTTGGAGGGAGAGCTGTTGGTACTTTCTGATGCAGTCTAGATATTGGTATAAGCTGGTATTAGCATGTCATGAGGGATATCTTTTTATTTTTTTTTCAGCTGAGGTACTGTCCTCTTAGATTTTGTATTTTTGTGATGCTAAATAATCACATTGTTCTCACTCAGCTTGTCAAGAGCTTGCACTGTAGCCTCTGAGGTGACTGGACCTGGAAAGTTGCTAAAAAGAAAGAGGTGAATAACTGTCAGGGGTGTTTTAGATGTGCTTCTGCCTCCACTGTAATTAAGAAAGCACAGCTTAGGGTTTATATAGATGTTTACACAATCTTTTTTCTCATCTTATTTATTTTTAACAGGAGAAGTCTGAGTAGTGCTCCCTTCCTTCATCTTTTTCGATTTTTCTAAAAAGAAATAGAAAGGAATTGGCAAAGTTAAGGCTGAAAATATGTCTCTCTCATATGTCCATACATGTGAAATAAATACATAAGGTACAGCACAACCATACGTCTCAGATGGGGTTTTGCCTCAGTAGTACCTCCTTAAAAAAACCCACAAACAAGGCAAAGAGATCTTTACCAAATAACATTGCACTACAGTGGGGTTCCACCTTTTTCTTTCATTGCTGGTGAATATTAATGCTGAGATAACAGCATGTAAAAATTTGGTGTGGAAGTACAGAGAAAAACTTCCACAGATGTTTTATTTTTCTTTTAGGTAGTTTCCTCTTAAGAGAATAGTCTGAATTGCAAGGTAGCTTTCTAAGTTTTGTGCAAGTCCTGATTAAAATGAGTAGCAGTTTTTAAATAAAATGCTGTTTGCTTTTACCAAAATTCACAGAAGCAGCAATTTTCATAACCTGTGACAACACAGGAAATGTTGAAGATCACACTTGTCCCTACTTCCATATAGCTGGGGAAAAATAATAGACATTTGCTGAGCTTTACTGAGCACATAATGTGCTGTTTGGCCTTGAGTACAGCATTTCAAAGTATTTGGATCCAAAATACCTCTCTGGGCTATACTGAATGTTTTATCCTCACTGTACTGGCCCCATTTATGAGACTGCGAACTATGATATTGATCATTAGAATTTACATATTGCTAACATTTTAGCCACATACTTGTTATAACTAAAAAAATACCACCGCACCCCCCACCCCATGCCCTCAGCTCTTCCCTCAGGTGGATTGAAATGCATATTTTACAGATCCCTGATGAAATTTCTGAAGTTGCATGAGGTACATTAGGTTTCCTTTTAAACTTGAACAAAAAGCATTTTTTCAGTGTTAATTTATGAACTGTTTTACTTTCATTTGTGCCTGCCATTTACAGGATAAAGCATAGCTGAGGTACACCTTTGTTTTTCTTCCTCAACCCCTCCCAAAGTGCAGAAATCCAGTCAATCACTTTCACACACCCACAAAAAATAATGGCTTGACCTGCTCGTGGCCAGATCTGACATGCCCTGCTGTGGTGGGAAAATTAATTCACCTCACTACACTGCAGTCACCCTCAGCTGAGTCCTGCAATTATTTCATTATGATCTAACTAAGGCTGATAACAGATCTCATTTGATACTGCCAATGGCTGGGGGGCCAGCATGGGGGTGGGAAGTGGATGCCCTTACATGTCAAGCCCTTGCATCTAACCAGCCAAGCTTTGTGAAGCTTTCTTGCCTGATGGAAACAGGGGTGATTAAAGACATGTTGTACCCGTCTCTGTAGCTTCCACATGATTTTTCTCCCCTAGATGATGCACTATGCAGTTAGCATATTTGAAAACCTAGAGGCTTTCTATCTTCTGCAGTGGGAGGGAAGGGTATTTTTGATGGACTGGCTGGAGGACCACACTGAGAGTCCAGTGTTTTATGGAGAAAGGATCCATTATCATCTTTCCTTTTTTCTTTTTTTTTCTTTTCTGTTTTTTTCACCTGTGCTGTGACAGATGGACGAAGAAAGCCCCAGAAAAGTGTTAATTGCTCTTTTTTTCATTCAAGTGGTTTGGAAGTTCAGGAGATCTTCTAATTAAAGAAGATCTGTGACTGAGCTGGGCATCTGGCCTCTGCCATTTTAATCAAACTTGTAATGTGAAGAGAGGGCAATGGTTGTCCAATTACTTGACAGCTTGAAGATATATATATATATATAGTAAGCAAATATATTTGCTCAGAAGATGCCAAATTGTCACAACAACAAAGTGCTTGCTATCTATTTTAAAAAAAAAAATTGGATAAACATGTACCCCATCCCCATCCACTGGATGGACCTGTGTGGGATACAAAACTCTTCTGCATGATCTAGCATCCACAACACAGAACGCAGAATTTTTGTCATGTATGCAATACTGAGTCAGAGAACAGTTTCTCTGATATGAGAAAGCTACTGAAGTTCTGTATTTTCAAGTCTGCTGTGACATATCTAATTTCACTCGTTTCCCTACAGAGAGTTGCCATTCATATGACTAAAGAGCACAGTTAATTTTTTCCTGTTTTTGAAAGGATCCAAATCCTAGCTCACACACTTGGAATTTATCATACAGTGTATATTACGACACCTTCATGTTAGTGAACATTATGTTGAATATAAAATGATGTAGTGCTGTTTTCCTGAATCTGATGACGACCTGGAATAATTGCTGAGCAATGTGAATTTTGCAATTCTTCCTAAATGCTGTTAGCTCTCTAACATAAAGATGAATGCTCAAATACCATTTTGTTACTTAAATATTCAGGATCTTGTTGAATCAGCTGAATTTACATTATTTCACCATTTGTCTTTTTAAGGGGAATAGCTAGTAAAATGCTTGTTGCCACTAACTACATCCAATATCCTTCACGGTGAGACTCTAGTGTCAGTGTAAACAAGGCAGATGCCTCTTAAATAACTGTATAATTTAGATTTGTATATTATTAATTAAAATATCAGCATGAAGATACTGATGGAAGAAGTTGCAAACTTTAGAGTTTGCTGCAGAATTCAAAGGACCTTGCTTTGCATCACACATATTCTGTGAAATATAGATGGCTCAGTTGTTGGCATCTGGTCACTAGACTTTTTTCTGCTGACTTTTGACTCAAGATTCAGCTCTGCATAACAATAGACGGTATTTTTATTTTTTACAAACTAACCAGGCCTATCATCTCTAAAACTCATCTTCACAACTCTCAGCTGGGTTAGAAATCTCAGCAGAAAAGCCAGTATAGAATGGACTGTTAGACTCAGCATGGCTCTCCGGAGCCAAAGTTAGAAGTCTCTGGTTGCACAGAGAAATGTCTTCTTCACCCCTTTGCAGTGCTTCAGTTATACTTTCCCAGTTCTCAATTTTCTGTTTTTTGCATACCTGTATCATTAATCCCGAGTTTTATTTTAAAATTTCCTCCACCAAGGGAAGTCCCTTTCCACTGCTTGCTTGCATGCAACACAGGGCGCTAGCAACTGCCAGTAGTTTTATAGCTGGCCGCCAAACCATCAATTTGAATGAACAAAGCAGACTATTTTGTCGTACTTGTAAGACCTACATTTATAGTATCCACATGCTGGGGTAATTACTGCTAAATAATTTAATACTGTAAAAACTGACATATCCATTTAGGTGTATGCCTGTTATATTGTTAAACTGTATTGGGGTTCTGACCTCTATTAGACAGCAAATAATCCTACTAGAGACTGGTCATTCACTCTCTCTCTCTCTCTTTTTCTTGCTCTCGTGGTGAATTTTATTCATAAAGCTTAAGGTTTTGAAGCTCTTCTCATGGTTGCGCGATTAGTAAGTACACACTAGTGACAGCACTAAAAATTCAGTGCAATCACAATCATGTTTGATTACCAATTTAGAAAGATCTAACTATCTAGCTGCAAGGATAATTTTGCTCACTGTAAACAGCTCGGCGAATTGTGTGCAATCATGTTGTGTGACCAAAAAACAACAAAAAAAATTGAATTAGATTATTTGCTAAATGCCAAGGCACATTAAATATTTTTGACCACAATGAAGATTCTTTGTAAATTGTAATTAGACTGGAAATTATTGCACAGAGCCTGCTTCTCTATAATCCTTTTAAATCAGAGTAGTTGTAATTGGCCTTAGAGACTCAAACTGTTTCGTGTTTCATTTTTTAGAAGTTCCACTTCTGCATATGTAATAGCAGAATCCTTTGTGGATACGATACAATAGACATGTGTGTAGGGTTAGTTTAGTTTATTTGTTTTTGTAGTGAGTCAGATAACCAGTGAAAAATATAGAAGAGAAAACATGCCGAATGCTCCTGGATATAAATGGTACTTACGTGGAAAAATAAAGCACAGAAATCATAATGGCTTAGATGAGGCTGAGGTAAGCAGTGTAGCCCTGCTGGTTAATGTCCTCCAAAGGACTAGACCTATATTTTGTTTGTGGTAATCAGAAAATCTGATTATTTCAGGAAATCTGATTATTTGTGTGTTCCTGAATAGAAAGCTGTGGATTTTTTTGCAGATTCCAAAGTCCTTAGAGCTTCCCTTTTGCATTTACAATATTTTTTTCTTCTAGTTTCAGATTAAGTTGAAAAGAAACTTCAGGAGAGATTGTGAAAACAGATGGATGAATTCTGCTGCAGCTATTCTACATCAAAAGAAAGTCCTTTGCAGCAAAAGATCTTTTTGCTAGCAGTGGTGCTGGAGCACAAGCATGTCTGTGTGTTTGCATAAATAATAGCTGAGGGAAAGGGAGTGAGCAGTGGCAGATAGTCAAGGAGTTAAGTGGAAGTCAAAATTAAGTGGGAATTTTGAGGCTTATTTGATGTAACGTTTGGCTTTGAGGATGGAGGAAGTTGGACTTGAAGCAAACCTGCAAATTACAGCACAACCTCATTAGAAATTAGGTGGTAGTAATCAGAGAGACTTAACTGAGTGTAAAAATATCTTTAATCTAGAGATGTGGAATTCCGTTGGGTGACTGTTGCTTACTCTGTTGTAGGCTAAATTACCCAACAAAACCAAATCCGCCAATTCATCCAATATAAATTTTCAGCTCACCTCTGCTAGCTGTGATTTATTTCTGATATTCAAAATGAAGCAAGGTTTGTCTTGGAAGGGTTTACACAGGACCAGTATTCATGTGATTGTGACTGTCACTGAAATGATAATAACTGCTAGTCTATAGATGTGATGAGAAAATAATGTATCCAGAGCCACATCATCCACTTCATATATGGAAATTGGAAACCACAGTCTCCAGTAAGAATCTGGGTAAAACTGCAAATTTTAGAACTATTGAATTACTTTTGTTTTCCTTGGCTAAATAGTGGCCTACATACATCTTTTTATTCTTTTAGTATTTAGTTTATACTCATTACTCAGAAGTATAAAGCTCATCTGCAAATGTGTGCTTACTAACAATCACTTGTGTCCAAGGATGAGACATTAGTTATAAATATACAGTAAAGTAAATGGCAAAATCCACAAGAAGGGTCTAGAATTCTATGGTACAAACTTGATTTTTAGGAGATTGAAAGATTAGAGTAAAACCAGTGTAAATATCTGTCTTAAATGCTTCAAGGAGATAAAGAGTTGCATGAATGAAATCCATCCAAACCAGTGAAAAAAAAAACATATTATCTGCAACAGGTTTCCTGTCAAATACAATGAAAAAGCAGCTCAAACGATGTCTTTATCAGCATTGATGATTTGTGCTTATTTATTTCCATATCAAGCTTTTCTTTCTCAATAAACCAAGACCTTATCCTAAGCAACATGTAAACTTATACTTCTTTAATTCAAGATAGCCACAAACTTTTTGTATTCTGAAACTAGTGAGATTCTTGGATCAAGGTATGTGATATGGTGGAGTAATAAAGACATCTTTGGCAAAGGCCTTTTTTTTTTCTTGCTTCAGGTCTGCATCATTGCTGGCTGAACTAGCTTACTGTAGAGCATGCAGATGTGGGAAGTGTTGAGATGTCCCAGAGCTGGAAGGACAGGGTTTAAACAGATGTGAGATGAAGATGGATCTTTGAGAGAGGTATTTGACTTGTGTTGCATTATGAGACAGAGCACGTGGCTCTGAAGAGGCAAACCAGATTTCAATAAACACTAACAATCTGAAGTCCCAGTGATTGCTGCAAGCTGGAAGAAGAGCCCTTGGGCAGCTCACTGGTGTGGGAGAGTGAGGAGACCACCTCAACCTATAGCCTGTATGTGTCACAGAACTGGGAGTAAGATGACCCAGGGCAGGCTGCAGCACTTCCCCAAAGCCTCAGTGTAGTAAGAAATGGCTTATTCTTTATGTGTTCCTGGGGTCCCTGCATTACACCCTGCTGGCCTAGCACTAAGAAGCAAGAGGCTTTACATCCTCTTGTCACCACACTTCAGAGGCCAAATCCTATGGACTTTGTTTAAGCCTTACTCAGATGAAACACCCACTGAGTCAGTGGAAACCTTTTCCAAGCAGTGTTTGAATAAGGAAGTTAAAGAAGGTGGATGGACCAGGTGACCTAATCCGCTTATCCAATCACGCTTTAGTGTACAGAAAGATTCCATGTGGAGGCTGGCAGTGTGTTGGGTAAGAGGAGCAAACGCATGCTAAATAGCAGTTCTGGAAGGCATCAGGGCTTAGGGAGTTTTAATTATCCTGATGTTGCTGCTGGGAAGTAAATCTTGCTTCATCAGTGCACAGGTCCTTTCAGCCCACATCATGCTGCAGGTTCATAGGATCATAGGATGTTAGGGGTTGGAAGGGACCCAAGAGATCATCGAGTCCAACCCCCCTGCCGGAGCAGGACAAAACTATCTAACACAGATCACAGAGGAAAGCATCCAGGCGGGCCTTGAAAGTCCCCAGAGAAGGAGACTCCACGACCTCCCTGGGGAGTCTGTTCCAGTGCTCTGTGACCCTCACAGCAAAGAAGTTCCCCCTTGTGTTGAGGCGGAACCTCCTCTGCTGCAACTTACACCCATTGCT
This sequence comes from Upupa epops, assembly GCA_013397515.1. Taxonomy (NCBI): domain Eukaryota; kingdom Metazoa; phylum Chordata; class Aves; order Bucerotiformes; family Upupidae; genus Upupa; species Upupa epops. The sequence goes on from VZRI01002768.1 coordinate 434,573, forward strand.
CCTTGTCCTATCACAGGGAGCAAGTGAAAAGAGCCTGTCCCCTCCCTCCTGGCCAGCCTTCAGGTACTTATAAACATTTATCAAATCTCCCCTAAGTCTTCTCTTCTCCAGACTAAAAAGCCCCAAGTCCCTCAGCCTCTCTTCATAA
>VZRI01002768.1:441061-522910 GCA_013397515.1 Upupa epops
CCCCCACTTTCCATGGAAAGGAAAGCAGGAATGTAGGTTTGAAGATCTGAATTCCTTGGTGTGCTACAGTGGCTTCTGTGGCCATGGAAGCTGGATGCTTCAGGATTGAGTGGTACAATGCTAAATCTGAGTAGCTAGATCCAAAAGTAATTTGTAGAGCTCTCACCTGCCCTCATACCTTTGTTTAGTGTACAGCTACATTTGTTAAAGTTACCACAGGAGCTTAACAAAACAAGCATATTTGTAGGGCTCAATTTGCATCCAAAGAAGAGTGAAGGAGCTGGTGAAGGGTCTAGAGCACAAGTTCTGTGAGAAGCAGTTGAAGGAACTGGTGTTGTTTAGCCTGGAAAAAAGGAGACTCCTGGGAGACATTCTAGCTTTCTACAATTACGTGAAAGGATATTGTAGCAAGGTGAATGTTGGTTGATCTTTTTTCACAGGTAACAAGTGATGGGACAAAAGGAAATGGCCACAAGTTGCACCAGGGGAGATTTAGGCTGGGCATGACGAAGAAGTTCTTCACTGAAAGGGTTGTCAAGCATCAGAACACATTATTCAGGGAAGTGGTGGAGTCACCATCCCTGGAGGTATTTAAAAGGCTTAAGGACACAGTTTGGTGCTGGACCTGGCTGTGCCACATGAATGGTTGGATTTGCTGATCTTAAAGGTCTTTTCCAACTGTTCTATGTTTCTTGGGGCCAAATTCATTCTTGAAGCGGCCAGCTGTTCTCTGGAGAGAAATATGAGCAAGGCTATAAATGTTCATAACCTTTTTTTGGCAGTTTGGACTCATCTTTGCATAGACAGACATAGGTTAGTTACTTGATTAAACTTTTGGATTTGTTACTGAAGCTGCATGCATGTATAAAAACACCTAGCACTGGAATGCATTGTCTGCCATCAGTAGAAGTAATGGAAGATCCAGTGTTCAAATTCCTCATAAAGTCTTACAGTGTTATCTGACTGAAGGTGTGTTAGGTTAACATTGTGGCTTGACATCTTCTATTTTCATGAATATTGTTTAATCATATATGTGAATGATTCACTAAACCAATTTTGTTTGCAGAAAAAAGCTTGTTTCCATGTAGTTCTCTAAATACTGTAACTTTTTATGCGTGTGTAGAAATGTTAAAGTTTGAAATGCAGAATGTCCCTATTCTCTGAAATAGTTTCTGTTTGAAATGTGTATCATGCACATGCAGTAGATGTGATATATAATAATACATCTGATATGGTACTCATATCCACTGGAGTATCATTCTATACTTTTATATAGTTATATAGGCTGAAGGTTTCCAAAAAAGACAGAATCCTTCAAGATTTTTGTCCTTGTGGGTGCAAGGTTTCCCAAGTGAGGCTGGAACAATTTGTTATTTGTGCTTTTTGTATGCAGTTGGATTTACTTCATGGAGAGATGTGACCCTGTCATAAATATTAATGAACCTAACCTAAAGTAGTCTTTAATTGAATTGTATTATGTCTCTCACCTTTAACCTATCACGGTAATAGTTTTGAGGAAACTTGCTTTCCTTAGTCTTTCTCTGAACATGAATGACCAAGTTAGGAATCTGTTTTTTCTAAAAATTCACAGAGATGCAGGCTCTGCTGGTGAATGATGGGTAGGAAACAGGCTTGTGTTCCTCACCTTCCTGAAGATGCTGTATTTAATTTGGCTTCACCAATTAGGCCCTACACTTAGCCACTACATGTGGTAGAATGAGTTTCACCAAAGGCTGCACACTGCTGCTGGGGAAACCAGGTTCTTGCTCATGAGACTGAAGAGATGGCTGTCACCTCTTTGCTTCCCTGTTACATGAGGGAGCTGCATCGAGGTGACAGCAGGTATGTCTATCTGTACTAGAGTCACATCTCCTGATTGCAGCACACAGCTAACCTTTGTGTTCAGGAACAAATGTGTGACATATGTATGACATACCTATCAAGTGTTCCAACTTTTGCCCTAGAGTGTGCTAGTAATTGTATATGCTAAATACATTACCATTTATGAAATTAATTATCCTTTACTCCTGCATTAAATATTCTATGGTGATCCTATCAGTCTAGTGTCACTGTGTTGATAATCACACAATAAGTTTTAAATCACACAATATTTCACATTTAACTGTTTTTATAAGTTACTTACCTTTCAAATCTGTTACATGTAAATATTATTGTGATGCTGGGATCAGTCTAGACACAAACCAGTTTAAAGGCGGGAACCTTGTATTTGGATGGGAAATTGTTAGGTTATAGGCTGGTAAATATTTTTGCTAATAATGAAGTCAATTCAAGAGAGTAATGCCTTAGAAAAATTCTAGAGATTGGATGATGACACTCATTGTTTTTTCCCCAGTTGTAGAAATTTCTCTATAATATTAAATAGCTCAAATCTAATGAGACAGTTACCACTTACACACAGCCAGCACATAATCCTGAAGTGTTATGAATCTGTAGGACTGCATTACATGATTGCAGTTATCTACAGCATTTCAATTGCCTTCAGGAACATGCTATAACTCATAAATCTAAGTTTTCGTATTTGTAGAGTTTCACTCTCAGGAACAGCGGTTTTGGAAAAGAAAACAATTTTTTGAGAGTGTGTAAAGTACTTGAAAATAAAGGAGTTCTTCTCAACCTGGAGCACTATGACTGAACTCAGAAACTGGATCCTTTAACTTTTGAGAGCTAGTAGGTTAATGCCTCATTACTCTCCAATAATCAAGGGATTAACAGTGTTTCCATTACATGCTCCTGTTTTGAGAAGTTAATATCTCAGCCTATAAAAATTTGCTGTATGCTGAAACTTGGCACACAAGGTCTTGGCACGGGAGAAACTTGTTTTTACAGAATATGTTTTAAATCACTTGGATATTTTTAAGTTACAAGAACCCTCCCTAAAAAAAGAAGGAAAAAATGCAGAAGTTTGTGGTTTCACACTGGGATTATTTATGATCCTAAAAATGCAATACTAGCTTCAACTTAAACAATGTAATTTTGCACACTGTAAGCTATTGCTCCTTATTAAACAGAGTCTTGCAAATGTTGGCTGTTTCAAGTTCCTCACCACTTTTTTACCCTGTTTTCAGTCAGCTTTCATTCTGATTAAAGTGTATGTAGAACTCAAAGTAAAACCAGACTAAAGTTGTATTGCATTTTCAGAAACATTGTGTTTCAAAACTTCCTATCAAGATTTCTTGATGTTATATAAGCGTCACTTAAAATTAATCTTGAGATGCCTCAGACTCACCTCATCATTTCTCTCCTGATGTTAACATGCCCACAATTGTATTGATGACTCTCCAAAGAATTCAGTAAGGAAGGGAAGAGATTTTGTTGACCTGTGTGAAAAACGTCTAAGTGAGGTTTAGCTGTTTAATTAGCTGCTGTTCAGAGATAAGTGGCCATTTATCTTGCCATTGACAGGTTCACCTCTGTTTTTTAGGTCAAGTTCTGCAGGATCTACAGCTGCACTACTGAGGCAGTAACATAGGTGGCATGTATTTTGTAATAGGAATCAAAACTTGTTTCTACTTTAACTGTTGGTGCATATGATGTATCTTAAATTCTATTAGTTATTCTGGCATTGCCATTCACCCTACAGTGGTTAAAATATCTTACCCCACTTGAGGAACTAGCATGGAGTCTTTAAAATGTCCTTATATTGGAGATTTAGTATTAAAACCATGAGCTTAAAAAATGATTATTCGAGAAAATTTAGAGGGAATAGAGAGTTGGACGTCAAGTGTAGCTAAATCACATTAAATCTGTGATTTCAAGCTTTTTGTATATATTTCAGAACTTAAAATAACTTGTTTTTTTTTACTTACAATACATAAAATCATAAAATGATAAAGATTGGAAGAAACCTCTGGAGATTATCTAATCCAACCCCTCTGGTTTTGAATGTTTCCAAAGAAAGAGAGTCTACCAGGTCTCTGGACTGCCTGTTCAGGTAACAGTGCTCTGTTACCCTCACTGTGAAAACGTTCTCATGTTTAAATTGAACCTACTATGTTCCAATTTGTGCCCATTGCCCCATGTCCTGATGCTGGGCACCATCAAGAAGAGCCTTGTCCCGTTCTTCTGACAGTTGCTCTTTAGACACTTATAAGCGTTTATGAAATTCCCTCTCAGTCTCCTCCTCTCCAGACTACACAGACCCAGCTCTTTTCACCTGTCCTCATAAGGAAGAAGGTCCAGCACCCTAATTATCTTGTGGTTCAGTGCTGGAATTCCTCCTGTACCTCCCTGCCCTTCTTGAACTGGTGAGCTGAGTGAGATAACTGGTGAGATGCTGTGTTCCAGATTCCTGGCCTAACCAGGGTAGAGGAGAGGGGGAAAGTAACCTCTCTTACCTACTGGCCACACTCTTCTTAATGTTGCCTTCCCGGCCACAAGGTCACACTGCTGGTTTGTGGTCAGCCTGTGATCCACCAGCACCCCTACATCCTTTTCCCTAGAGCTGCTATCCTGTAGGTTAGTCCTCAACCTGTACGGATGCATGGAGTTGTTCTTGCAGAGATGCAGCACTCTACATTTGAGCTTGTTAAGCCTCATAAAGTTTCTCTCTGCCCAACTCTTCAGACCTATCCAGGTCATGATGGATGGCAACACAGTCCTATGGTGTGTCAGCCACTCGTCCCAGCTTTGTGTCATCAGGCACTTTGTATCATACAGCACATATGCAAAAGGTCTACAAACTGTCATTGAGACAAACAAGAAAATGGATTGAAAGATCCTTTGTGTTTTTCTTGTGTGAGGAATAGAGCTGGGTTCTGTTACAGAGCAATGTGTGTTTCAAACTACTTCAAATAGCTGAGATGGAAAGAAAGTGCTGCAATGAATTAATTATTCTGTTGGTTTTTTTCATATTCACTTCTTTGCACATTTTCTCAATGGGAATACTTAGCACTCCCAGTCAGTTTATGTGCTGTTGCTGATCAAGTGACATGACAGATTGCTTTTAGGAAAATCAAAATGAGTTTCAAAGGTAGTATCGACAGACGTGCACTCGCATGAATCCAGTTAGATTTGGTGATGGCACCATGGATCTCAGCATGGTCCATCTATCCTGCAAGACAGCTGAAAGCTGACCTGATTGTCCCAATGGTACTGCAGTTTGTGGCACTGGCATGCATGCATCATAACTCCGTGCCCTTTCCCTAGAAATGTTAAGCACAACTGTGTATGTATATATGCAGATGTAGCATATGATATTCATGATGTAGATAACAAGAAGAAGTGAAAAGGATGCTGTTAATCATCAGCTGAGTCCACAGGAGTCAGACTATATTGGATTTAAGTTTTCCTGTTTTATCTTTTTAGCAGGCTCTTTAGTAATTACATGAACTGAAAAATGTGTTAAAAAGGAGAAGTAGATACATTTCCCGCTGAACTCTGTAAAATTAATCAAGATTCTGTTACAAAATATGTTGTCCATAAGAGTCTTGAGACTAAAACTTGAGCTTCTAGACATGTGTACTCTTCCTTGTTCATGTCAGCAATGAGGTGGGAGTAATTGCTCAGTAGTAATCACTAAGACCAGAAATGAATGACACCATTGCACAAAAAAGAGGGAGTTGATGTTGCATGCTGCTAGTTTGCAGTCCAGCTCACCTGGAAAGCATTTTATTTGCCTTAAAGAAAGTAAAAATAAAGATTTATTTTGTTGGTGACTAGTGTGAAGTGGAAAAGAGAAGCTGGGAAAGCTCAAGAGAATAATAACAGAGAGAGACAGCCCCTAAGTGCCAGTGTTGGAAATAATTTTCCATCAGTTTATAACTCTGCCAAATCTGAAGACACCTTCACAGGGTGGGCCAAAGACACCTCCCTAGCCAAAAAAGCTACTCCTGTGCCAAGTTTCACTCACAGTCTAACTGCAAGCAGTGGTGGTATTTCAGTTCTCTGATAAAAGATGCAAGAAGGCATGGAATCATGGAATCATGTCCTAATACTGTGCTCTAGTCCTAATTAACACATTTATAAGTACATGTCACATGACAACTTTGTGGAACTTTTTCAGCTGAATGTTACAGTTCATATTGCACCTTTACAATGTATGCTTTTACTCAGAATGCTTGAGTAATTTCCCACGTAAATGTGTGTCACAGAAAAGTTATTGAAACCACAGCCCAGCATCCCGATTTTCAATAACTTTTCCTTTTTTATGTATTTAGGAGTAAGTGTTTTCAAGGTTATAGCCATTACAGCAATTATTTTTCCAATTCTACTATAGAATGACATACTACTCCAAGACAGCTTAGTGAGGAACAGTACTGCCAGTGATGTGAAAGGATTTAAAAGGGAAGGAAAAGGCACAATTTTGGAAAGGGATTTGTGACTTTTCTAAGTATAAAAATAATAAATATGGATTAGAGTCTCCATAAAGGAACTGTAACATTCAGTCCCTTGCCATTTCAAATGATACAGTATTTTTTTATATCCCTTTTTGTCCTAATCTCTTTTGTGACGTTGTTGCATTGTATTGTGTTGTGTTGATAAGAGACTATCTTGGGGCCAGCAAGGGATAAGATGTTAATAATATTCTTGTTTGTTGTTACAGAATCAAACAATTTAAGTGTAGTCTGAGGTTTCATGTCAAATTATTGCTGGCTTCAATTTGTGTCAATCACAGTGAGAAATACCTCTTAACCTGTTATGAGGGCACAAAAAAAATAAAACAATCCAGGAATCTTTCAAGATATAAGGAATTAAGTTTAGAGGGAAATTGCCCATTTATTTATTTTCTCTTAAGCAACATCAAGCCCTTTATGGGGAAGTCCTTGCTTGTCAGCCTCTCAGATGAGATGACATTTAAAACTGATTGAAAAACTGCAACTTTTTTATCATCAAAAAAAGGAAGTAACTGCAGTTCCCGTGCAATCAAAATGCCAAACTTTGATTTGTAAGAGAAACAAGCCACATTGTTACCACAATTGAAATGGACAAGTTTTCATTTTTTTTTTAAGATATTTTATTTATTGTATCTGACTTATGAAAACTTTGCAGTTTTACTAGATAATTCTTTTCTTATTCTCCAGTCTCAAATTGAGATAAATTTCTTCTCATAATTAATCTGACAATCTGCAGGAAATTTCCCATGACTCAGGAATCAATCAAGCAATTCTTTTTCTCCCCTTTTGCAGAATTAAATAGTTAAAATTCTTTAAAAATAAAATTAGAAATAGTTGAATTTGTCTGGAGCTATTGCTGTTGCAGCTTTTTAAAGAAGAAAAATAAGAAGCATGAATAAATAATAGCAATGGCGGAAATCACAGCTTCCCTTTTTCTATGCATACTTTTGTGAGCTTCTGAGCTTTGGAGAACTTACACATGCACAATAAAGGGTCTTGGCAAAAATTTACCAAGATATTCTTGTTTAATGAACTGTGACTCCTTGCATTTCCATTTACAATTCTCAGACGTGATACAAAATATGAATTTGTTTGGCCCCACTGACACAGGCTCTTTTTTAGACAGACAGAAAGGTATCATGGTTGGACATGTTAGAAAAAAACTAATGATTTCATCCCAAATATGGCTTAAGATTTAGTTAAAGCCCACAGATGTGGTGGTGTCATCTGTTTTCAGCCCACCTAGTGAAGATATTACAGGTAATCAGCAGTGCTGTGGTGAATAGCCCTAGATACTAGCATGGCTGGCAACAGCCTCACTGGTAAAGCTAATTTCTTCAAACAATCCATATGTCATTGTTTTCTTCCGCAACTGCCAAATAAATATTGTGAAGAAAATAAACCATCTCACAAACATGTTATTAAAGTAATCCAAACAAAATACTTTCTGGTGATTTGAGCTGCATGTATTTTCTCCTATTTCTACACTTGTCATGCCACGTCCTGACTTCAGTAGGTAGACCAAGGTCCTTTTAGCTAAGTTACTTCAATAATAAGGAGGCAAAATTGACTAGTTCCTACTATCAATACTATTTCAAATGACATTGAAAAAAAATAAACGTATAAGCTGGACTCAGGTAACCTTGGCCAGCTTTGATTGTAGTTCTTTATGTAGCAGTTGTAAAGTTACTCCAAGAGGTAACAGCAATTCAAGGCCTTGTGAAATTATAGAGTTGTACAGAAACTTCAAGGTTTGCAAAGAAATGAGATGCTCTGAGAAAGAATATTTATTAATGTTAGAAAACATTGAGGAAAATCAATAGTGTAGAAAGGAGTTTTATTGTATAATGATGAGTAACATAAATACAGGAATGCAATTAATACAAACCCACCATTTTGCATCATGAGTATTTTAAATCTCGAACATATTTTCAGGGATGTATTTACAAATCTTGAAACATAATTTGAAACTAAAAACAGGGAAAAAAAATCAAGGCAAATCCCACAAAATGTCTTTCACACAAGGCTCAATGAAGTTAGGTGATATACACTCTACTTTAAGATGTTTAGCTTTCCAAGAAAGAATCTTAAACATTCTCCCATCTCCTAACCCTCTCTGCTCCTGATTTTGACTCTACTGATTTACTGACATTTAATAATAGCATTTATTTGTAAATTTCTTTATAGAGTAAACACCAGTACCATTTGTGGTTGAGTTTATTTTGTTTGTTTTCCTTTTCATGCCTACACAATTTTAGATGAGGAGCTGGGAGTCTGCTTATACAAGGGAAATAGCCTGACAGTGCTATGTATGAGGAAACTGGGTTAAAGTTTCTTTCCTTATTGAGTCAAAATGTCGCCTTGGTTATTCCTCCTTCTTCAGCTTCCAAGGTCATCTCCCAGTCAGTTTGTCCCCTCCCCTCAAAATGCAGGTACACAAAAGGTTTTCTCCTTTGTCTACAAAGTCTACAATACCATCTTTGGACATAGTAATGCAATGTATGTAAAATAATTTAAGTGACTTTCCATCACACTCTCAGAAACTAAGCCATCCATGGTTACATGTATACATCTCAAAAATTGTTTGAATCTTGTTTGACAAAGCAGTGATGTGACAAAGCTTTTGGCAAGTGCTGCACAAAGACTCTGGGTATTAAAGAAATTAAATGGTTTTAAAATAAAAGAAACCCCATGGTAATGTGTTCTTCAGTAGTGGATTGCATACTGGTCAAATTCAATGCCTCTAACAGTTCTGAAAAAAGTAGAATACACATAATGTCAGATATAAGTTGGTTGACACAAAAGGTTTCTATCCTAACATTTGCCTTTTATATAACTTGTTAGTACAGTAATAGAATTCTCAGTAAATTTCAAATGAAAATTTTCATCTAAAGTGTTTTTGGAAGGGTATTATTATAGAACTTCTAATTTCCACTGCAGCTAAGCATGTATTAATAACAAGGAGGGCTAAGGAAACTGCTGGTATATGCAGTAATGCTTGACATTTAGTAGATTAATTAAAGATTACTGTCAAATAGTTTTTTAACTAATAACATTAGAATCTTTGTTGCTAAAATTCACCTTTTCTTTCTTTCTTTCTTTCTTTCTTTCTTTCTTTCTTTCTTTCTTTCTTTCTTTCTTTCTTTCTTTCTTTCTTTCTTTCTTTCTTTCTTTCTTTCTTTCTTTCTTTCTTTCTTTCTTTCTTTCTTTCTTTCTTTCTTTCTTTCTTTCTTTCCTTTTCTTTTTTTCTTGTCTTTCACTCTGTCTTTTCTCCCTCTCCCTCTCACCTACATCACATATATCACATCATGCTGGACTACTGAGAGTCACTTCGAATAAACTCCTATCAAATCAAAATTTATCCTTGGGGAATTACTATCCATTATTGCATAACTTGGGCTAAATTATGTTCTCATTTACACCCCTACTGTAAGTCAATGAGGCTGTGGGAGTAATAACTGGGAAGCATGAGCCAAATTTTTCTTTCTGTCATATCAGTGTAAATCTAGAACAATTTATTTGAATTTAATAGCCAATTATGATTTACCTTGACATATCTTCTAAAAGAATTAAGTTATTAATCTTTAACCAATAGCTATATTTTAATTGAAATAATTTTGGGGAAAGTTTCAGAAAAAAAAGATTTTAAGAAAATTAAGAAGTATTTTTGTCACAATTGGGGAACACTACAAACAGCTTTGTAAATCTATGATAATTAAAATTGACTAGGAAAAGGAAAGCATGCTTCATGTTTCATTGTTGCCATTCAATGCACCTATTTAATGTGCGTATTTTTCAAAGTGTCCTGTTGTAATCTCTTCCCATCTCCTGACCATGTTTCTTGGCATCTATCTAACAAAGAGCACAAAGCAATGCTGAGATCTGTGCTATTGCTGAAGTGGTTAATAATAGGATGGTTGTCAACCAACTCTGACAGGAGTTAAAGTAACACCACCCAAGTGTTTCACATCTTTCTCACAGTATAGGACATTGGAAATTTGTTTGTTTGGTTGTGTTCTTTTTAAATACAATTCGGGTTTTTTTGTTTCTTTTTAGGTAGTTTTTGCTGTCCAGTTATTAAACTTGCATGTTTCTTTTAAAATATGATGTTTTCTGTGCAGGAAAATAAAGGTGTTTCACAGAGTTTCTTTAGTGAGAGATAATGTCCAGAATAATAACTGCACGTCAACCAGTTTTCTTGAAGGTTCTGACTATGATGACAGACAGCAAGAACTTTTGTTTGCTTTTATTTGAAGATGTGGGTGGAACAGTTGTTCCTGTCCTTGGCTCAGCCATGTCCTTCACAGATACTTGAATGACTTAATTATAGATTGTTAACTAATGACATAACTATGCTTTCTGAATCTCACAGAATGACAATTCCTGATCAAAATACTTCCTATTCATGCATTTGCTTATCAGCATGAAAACCACTTGCTACACGTACATACATACAGAAATCCTTTTTTCTTTCTTGCTTGCTTTCTGGGAGTGGCTTCTTTCCTCATAGAACCTTATGTTGCTTTAGTGTCCAAGGGTGCTGCCACATGCATTTTCACTTTAGATATTTTTATGTAATGTTTGTCTTAAAAATCAGTTACTACTCCCATGCAGTTATTATGCCAATGAAAAAAACCTTGCAGCATCATGTTCTTGTTATTTACATGCCCCTTCCAACTCCTACTCTGTGAATTTACAGTTCTGTGAGGCTGTTTCTCAAGCAGGAGAGAAATTTTCCAGTTTCTAGATGAGAAATTCCCACCCTTGCATGGGTAGACAGCTTTAGGAATGTTTGCAGCTCATATCTTATTCACCTTTTGCCAGTCTTAAATGTACAGATTTGGACCTGTTTTCTGCAGAAAGGGTAGATTTTATTGCCATAGTTAGACATGAGACATCCTCTTCTCTAGTGCAAAATCAGATATATTTCAAGCTCTCACATTTAGCCCACCAAAACTACTCATAAATATTTACCTGTGAAATTGTTTTGGCAATTTCACAAAAAAATACCCCTAAATGACTGATCAGTATGATAGATAAAACCTATCACATACTGCAGCTTTCAACCTGATGGTGTGTCTTTCATTCTTTCAGCTTCAGCTTTACAAGTGTGATCTAGCATCTGGTTATTTTTCAGGGATGAAATGGGTACATGTGATGCTACAGGACATAGCTTTCCTTTTTTTTTCAACCTCATCTTCTATAAAAGGAAGAAAAAAATTAAGAAATTTTTTTTACTTATTTTCTAGAAGTTTATGCACTCTTTAACTGTGAAATGGCTATACTTACCTTAAATGGCAGCAGATACAGTAGGTGATTATTTGGTTAGAGGTGGTGAACTTTAACACTTATTTTCAGATTCCTTTCTTACTCACTTTTTCTCATTTTAATGCCCTAGAGAAAGGCTCATATTACTGATGTGATAATCTAAACAGTCTGATTGCAAAGTACTGCATTTGTGGGTTTTCCTGACTTTGAAAGTCTTAGTCAAGCATGACATTTTCTTAAATATTCTTAAAATTAATTCAGCCATTATCAAGAAATCTATATGAATAGAGTAACAGCAGTTGTTTAACATTTTATGATAATGTTTTCCATTTGTGTAACCAAATAAGTAATAGAATAGGTTCCAATCCAGTGCTGCCTATTGCATAATGCAAGGGTTCTTTCAAAAATCATTCATAAAACGCTAGATAGCAAAAATAGATGAAGACATTTTTCTAGTGTCTGAGTATAAATATTATCATAGAATGGCACTAGTCCATTTGTATAAATCATGAGGTACTGTTCAGTTCAAAAGTTTCAGTGAGAAAGGAATAAAATCTTGGCATTCAGACTTCTAAAAAGCTTTTGAAAAGATGTAAAAATACAATTTATAAAACTTAAGAATGTGTTGAAATGGTTTTTTTTATCCATTTGCAAATACTGAAGTATGTTTATCACATTGTATAGCAGGGTCCATGCATACATGTCCTATCTCCATACATTCACTAGCACATGCAGACATAAACACATCACGCAACAAGAAAAGTGAGTTATGTTACTTGAAAGAATTGTAATCCATTCTGAATCCTAGGACTGTATGGATAAGACTTAGGAAATATCTGTTTGGGAGTTAAGGATGTTGCACAATGTGTACTGAAGGGGAGGAGAAGGCAAAAATTCTTGTGATATGAATTTTAAAGAGTTGTGTGGAAAGAGTTAAAATGTTTTAAACTAGCTGTGTGTTGCATTCGAGTGATTAGGTGTAACTCCCAATTAAAGATCAATAAGGACTTTAAAGTGATTTATAAAAATGGATTAGTAAGAAATGTCCATTTAGAAACTACTGTGAGTAAAATCACTATACTCTCTGTCATATTGATCGGGCCTTTATGTCTAAACACGCATTAACTGGAGCAGACAATAAAAATTAATCCTCTTCTTTCATAAAATGGAAGGTCATTTTCCCAACTGTCCCTGGGGGAATGATGTCATTAGGCATGCTACTAAGACATTTTATTAAATCTGACTAGGCTGTTTGCATAAAAGTAAATTAGAGCAGTCAATATTAGGAAGAAAGGAATTTTAAGGAACAATAACTACATGTATTTATTGTAAGTGCATGATACAACAGATGCATAATTACATTCAAAACAAGTCCATTACAATAATCTTGGGCTTGGCTTAAAATGACAAAAGCCATAGTTTTCAGAGACTTAAGCATGGCCTCATGTACCTAAGCATTTCAGGGGTCTGCCAGCAGTAGGGGATTTGACATACCATAAGTGCTGAAATTCTTTGCTCTCTCCCCTCCAGCATAATGTTATTTATAAATAAAGGCACTGAGCAAAGGGGTAAAACTGGTATCACCCTGGCTGAATCAGTGTCCTCAATCAAACACCTGCCTTTTAGGTTCCAGCATGCAAACCTCTGTATGCATGTTCCCTCAGATAAGAAACACTTCTCAGTACCAGAAGAAAAAAGGAAAATAGGAAAGTAATTCAAGATTGTGTTCTGCTGAAGGCAAACTGTTGCTGACAAGAGCAAAGGGGGAGAATTTACACCCAATGTAGAATCTCTGCTGTTGCTCCCCATGCAACCATTTGTGTCTGAATGCACCCTACGACCACTCCTGAGTAAGAAAAAAGTTTTTCGAAGGCTAAAGGTAGGATTTCAAGTTGCAGTTTTGTGTGTCCTTGTGTGGTGCAGACCTTTGGTAAGTGCATTTACCTCTGGATAAGTGACTTCCTTCCCATACCTTCTGCTCTGAGGCCTGTGGTTGACCTTCTCTCTTCTATAAAATATGTCAGCAGTGGTTAAGTTGCTGAGGCCATGGCATATCATATTGACCACATAGGACTGACTGCATTATCTCTTCAATCTCTAGTCAGCTAATGCATCAATTTGTTGTCTCTTATCTCTATAAGTGAGATTATAGATAATTTGACATATGGGACATCTCCTTCTTAGCACTTTATCATAATGGAAGTCTTGGCCATGGCCAGAGGAGTGGGGTCCCATGTTAATTCTGAGAATGTGCAACCCAATACTGCCTCTGTTATTACAGAATGGTCTTGGTGAGCCACCATTGAATGTCTCCTATATTTTGCCAAGTATTTTTCTTTCTATCACCAAATATACTAAATTAAATCAGAGCAGTAGATGAATGTCAAGTCTGAATAATTCACCAGAGTTTGGAGATAAGACACAATCTTGAGATCTGGGTTTCATACTCATTTATGTCATAGAGAGCCTGTGCCCTGAGGTGCCTTGTGGTGGCACCTGTGTAAGTACTCTAGAAGGAAATCAGTGGAGGGAGGTCCAATGTCTAACCTGTTGGCAGGGCTAAGGACAGAGGATGAATGCCATGGGCATAGGAAGAAAGCTGTTCATCATAGGACTTAGAAACATGGATGTAGAACTGGACGAAAAATACAGTAATAATGCTCATTATTTTAGTAATCCCATGCCTACTAAAACATGAGTTTTTCCATTTCTGTATTTTGCCCAAAGAATAAAAATATGAATAAATCCAGATTTTGAGAGAAATTTGGCAGAGAAAAAAATGTTCAGTGCTATTCTGACCATTAAAAAATCTCCTTGGAGTAAAATTGTTATAACAATCTTTAGACATTATTGATTAAAATGGAGAAAATAGTAAGTCCATAATATCTACCTGTTTCCTAAACTGTCTGTTGTGGGGTTTGAACATATGCAGACTTTCTGTTTCATTACTTGAAATACATTGTTGACAAATGGATTAAACAATATGATGATAAAACTTTGACATGAGAAGAAATACAAGGTTTAATAAATTATTTGCTAGGTAAATAAGTTCACACCATGTATCTTTTCAAGGAAAATGTTTAAGCCACTCTTATACATAGCATACAGTGAGCAATACGTACAGAGTCAGCTCTGCAGAGAATACATATAGCGAGTCTCCAATTTGAACGTGTTAATGCAACCTAAGACTGTTTTGGGTTTTTTTTTCCTTTCCACCGAAGCTTCAATATGCATCTGATCTCAGGATATTGGATTTTTCTTTGAGGAAAGAAATAAATGACTTATCTGGGGAATAAACCCAGTCTTCTCTCACTGTATTGCTCACCATATATATTGTGCTAAAATAAGGTTCACTGATTCTAATGTAAATCTCTGAAGCTGAACCATAATAATATGAGTTTCTGCATTTTATGTGGTAGGTAAGTAGGTTGTATCTTCGAAAAAAAATAGTGAGAGAGATTAGTTATTGTACCTAAGGAGAAAGAGAACAGGCACCAATACCTCTAGCATCTGAAACTCCTTGACAGACTAGAAACAAACTATTCAAACACATTTGTTTTGGTTTAAAATCGAGATGCATCTTGTGATATGACTGCTTCTCCTCTGTTCCCCATACATTTTGTGACATCACAATGTTGCCTATCTAGGTGATTCATACCAGTACAAAACAGCTTGCATCACTACTAAAAAATTCACACCTGCGAGACCTCATCCTTTAGAAGGCCATAATTGTCAGCTTTTCTGGGGGATTTTCATTGTTGAAGAAAGAGGAATTAATTTATCTTCCAAAAACTGTGGTACATAGTTGTCTAACATGATGCTCTCCCACATGGCTTTGCTGGCTAACCCCAAATGTCCAGTCTGTTTATTGAAATACCTTTTCCTGGTCTGAAGTCGAGGTAACCAGATGATAATTCTCTGCTTGCAAAGACAGCTTCAGCTTCTTTGCATATCCAGAGTGTCTATCAAATATACTTCACATGCTCCTTCATGATTCAGTGTCCCAGGTAGGTTGTGAATCACATCTGTCCCTGAGACATTTTGAGTAGTCAACAGTACTTACTGTAGCAGTGTTTGGGAGAGTGACTGGACAGCATCAAGGTTCAAGGATTCTTGTAAGGAAAGAAATGAGAAAGATGGAGCTGTTCTCACATTTTGCATTGCTACAAAAAAATCTGGCAGCATTTCAGGCTGGCAATACCATTATAGACTTGACTCCAGTGTGATGCCAATGGGATCACAGTAATTGAACAAAACCTCATTTTTTTCAAGATGGTATGCTTGACAAACAAGAATCTATTCAATGTTTAATCACCTAGCTGAGGCTCTGTAGATTGATACAGTAATCCTGGCTAGCATTCCCATTGTCACCCATCTTTTGGTTTCTGGAAATGCTTGGGATATCAAGAGCATGGGAGAAATGACTGTAAGCATTGTAGCACTTACAGTGGTACTATGCTCTGTAATACAGACTGAACAGTTATCACCAATGATGGATGTGGACATACTGCAAAGAACTGAAATTGTATAATTTCTGAATTCTCATTCTATGCCCTTCCTGGGGGATCCTGAGAACAAGCTATTATAACTGATGAGCCTTCCCACTGTACAAGGGGCTACCTCACAGTAATCTCATCACTGACAGCTTCCCCCCCATCTTTCTTATCAAACCATGTGCCAGCATCTGAATCAGAACAGTTCTAGAGCATCACGTGCTAGAAGGCAAATAGCTTTGTGCATATAGGGTACTCTAGGGTCAAAATTTTGTATGGAATATTGTCTAGAAGCTCCCAGGCAATTCTCAGAAAATTGTTGGCCCTAGCTGTTCTGATGAGCTTCTTTGCCTAGTCTTAAAGTACCTGAGAAAGACTAAGGAATTCATAACATTAATCATTACTATCTGAACACTGCTATCCCTTGCTCTGAATAATAGATCAGCTAAAGAAATTCTGATTTTAAAAACATTTTTATCATCCTACAGGTGCTTTCTGTTCTTATTCTCTTGACTTCTAAAATGCTCATTCCTCTCTAGACCAATAAACTGCTGTTTTTATCATAGGTCCTTTTGTGATATTCATTGGGATGATGATGCCCTCACTACACTGCACACCTCTTCTAATTTGCCCCATCAGTCTTTCCTCAAGCAAAACTCCACTGAGAGCCCAGAATTAGAAGCCAAGGAAAAACTCTCCCTGGAGTGTATTTTTCATGTGTAAGATTTTATTATTTACATTTTCTTAGCTGTAAGCTTATTTCAGATGCTATGATAGTAGTTATATTATTGGACCAGTGGGGACTGTATTTAGTTTAAAACCTTCAGGAATGTAGTCATGGCAGTCATGGTAGCATAATAGTGGCAGTAAGTGATGTACATAAGTGTGCTGTCTCCTTTACATTTAATTTTTTAGTGTACCTTTGTAATGATGGTCATCTTTCTCTGACAGTTTTCTTTAATTGATTTTTCCAGTAACTCAAGGATTTAACAATCCTCATTTTTGATCTAAATTATCCCAGTCATAGTTTGTCCATATTGCATCCCATATCTGTACTTTCTTATGGATATAAAACTGTAGTCTGTTCCTGTAACTGCAACTCAGAGCTGTCTAGTTCAGAAGGGTCCATATATGTTGATTCCTCACACTCAGGAAATCAAGTGCTTGTCAATATAACATAACACATTTAAGGCCCTTAATAGAGACTGGGAGGGAGTTGGATAACTCTAGAGCATTGCTAGATTCTGCTGTGGATTCAGTTTGTGGTCATACATTGTAGTTCAATGAAATGCCTCAACACTCAAACAAAAGCCAACTACCAGGAACACTGAATTTTGGGATTAATAGCATAATGTGAATGCAGTGCAACTCCCCTTGATGTATCATGACATAATTTAATCCAAGAATTCACATTATAAGATATAATTATTTTATCATGAAGTTTCCTCTCTTATGGTTACACAATGATTCTGTAATTCTTTTCATAAGGTAAGCAATGTAAATCGGAAAAATATCTGAAAGGTTGCTGTAGAGATTTAGAAACCTATGTCATTTTTGTGAAAATTTGTAAATGGTTGATTTTGATCTTTTGATCTCATTCTGACATTTGACTTTAATTCAACACNGTCCCTATATAGCCAACTCCTTTGGTAATGACCTGGCATGTTTAAAAGGCAGCCACAGTATGTGAGTGCTTTATCAGGTTGATCGACCTGAGGTTTCACAGAAGACAAGGAGTTCTCTGGGAAATGATGCATAAGGGTCCCTGGGACTGGCTGGAGGCTCTTATGACTGCTTCTTGGGGCATGGAGCTACGAGTACTAGCAGAGACAGGCAGGGTAAGGCAACAGTAGGATTCATGTACCTTAGCAGTGTTTCCACCTTCTGTCTTGTGTTGATATCCATGACTAAAGGGAAGATGGTGGGAGGACATTGTGGCATAGACAACTATTTTACTGAGGTTCAGCAAGCATCATTGCAACTGTGCAGCATTACAGTTGCCATGTGTAGAGATCACAGTAGATTGAGAATGGAATGCCCAAACTGTGTGTTTTGCATTGTAAAATAAATACTCTTTTTTCAGAATCTCTTTGTTTTGGAGTAAGTTTTTGTTTGTGGCTGTGGCTAGATGGAGTTGTTGATGTCAAAAATGAAATTTGTTTATGTTGTAGAAAAATCCAGGGGCTTCCCTGACCTTTGCTATGAGATTAGATTTACTTCAGGAGTGCTTTAACTTAGCTCTCAGAAAAAGACTCTAACAGCTATAACCTGTTTTCTAGATAGGCTTTTGTTTCACTCAACATATCCTGCCAGTGGCAGTCCTTGTACCACTTTACTTTGTGAAGATTCCCTGTTAAGCAGGTTATTATCAGATGCCCTCTATCAATTTCTTTCTGATGCCAGAATGACTGAATGACTCAACAAAATTCAAAATCAAACAGCAGCCAAAGCTTAAAGACACCTACCTCTATGTGGGTCACCGGGTTCCTCTTGAGTTCTTGTCTCAGGTGGAGAAAATGTGAGAATTGTGTCTCCCACTTCTTTATAATAATTTTTAAGTAGCATATAAACTTTGAGTGTTTTTATTCTGTACAAAGTATTCTTTTTTTTCAAAAACTGAGAAGGGAAAGGCACCATTTTGAATTCATTTTCAGAAGAGGAGTGTGACCCTCTCTGCTATTGCGTGGCTTTTTGTTTGCAAAGCCATGCACACAGGGACGTGCACCAAATGTGAGGCTCACATGAGGTGAAGAAGTTATGGCATTGAGTTGTGAGAATATGGCCTTTATCTTCATTCTGGGAAAGGTTTTGTTCTGCACTCTCTGCTACATGACGAGGAAGGACTAAAAAGCCTGGACATCCAGACAAAAAGAGGGCCATTTAGCCTTTTCACTGAAGTCTAGGATCCTTGCTGAGGGATTATTTCATGCGGGCCTGTGTTTTGGCTAAGGGGGTCTGGTTTTTACTCAAAACCATGCAGCAGATGTCAAGCCTCAGAATTGCTCACAAAATGATGACCTTGCTGGGTCAAGGCCTATACAACCTGCTTTGCCTCAAGCTGTGTCAAACACAAGCAGTAGAAAGACTTTCCCCAGGCAGGCCTGTCTAAGCGACCAGCTATCCCCAATTTTCCCTGTAGACTGGATTCCTTGTGAAATACTACAGCTCTGAGAAAAAAACCTCCTGACAGTTAACTTAGCTTTTTCTTTTTATTTAAGTAATGAATAAGGCAGTGAAGGTTTTTTAGGGGGTAGAGGTCTAACACATTATTATGCTGTTTTGTAGTAACAATTTATATTGTCAGGAAAGTTTGTTTGGGGTTTCCATGTGTGACTAAAATATGTTAGTACAGATAGTGTCAAATATAGAGATGATATGCTCGAAGAAACGATGTGAAAAAGAGGGCAATGTATGAAATGCAATCTATGGCAAATTTGCATTGTGTATTGGACGTAAATATCTTCAGTGTGATGATCTTTAGAGGGGGAAGAATATCTACTGTGATTAAGAACAGCAAATTATATTTGCTATAGTTATTGTCTTATTGGGAAATATTCACAGTCAAGGGTTTAAAAATGTAATAAAAAGTGGATCAATATGTGTTTGAGGATTTCATCAATTGCATATTAACAGTACTAGTCCTTCTGACCTCTTTTCTTTGAGCTATTCCCTTGATCAGAGCAAAAACGATCTAATAAATTACGAGTCTATTCATCCATGTGCTGAATTCTGTTTCATATTTCTTTTCTCTTGCCTACAAAATTGAAAAACACTGTGTGGTTCCTGAATATGGTTCTCATTGTTAGAGAGATGGATAAGCATTGCATGTCTTATAAGCAAATACTTCAACCAAATTTCTGCAGAACATAAATGTGATGGTTTTGTGCTATATCAGAAGATTATAACACTTAAGTTTACACCAGTACAGCTTGCAAATAAACAATCCTTTTTGCACAGCTTAAGAAAGTTTTGTGTTTTGTTCTGTCTTTTGTGCATTTATGCATAAAGGTCACTGTGAGTGTTATTCGCTGAACATCGCAAATCTGATCTGCCTGCTGTGTTTGTGATGACCTGCTTGTGTCCCTTGCTCTTGGTTCTGTATCCCAGGTGGATCACCAGGATGGTGTTCCTGAAAATTAAATGTTTTGCAGTCTAAGAGCACTAAACTGACTTTTTAAGATCAAATTGAGGAAGAACATATATGAAAGATATTTCTGTTACCTTTATTATTCCCTCCAGAAGAAATTAGGCACAACTCACTTTACATGAATGAAATTGTACTTGCTAGCAAGTCATCTATAGAGATACGATTTCTTTTGCGAAGAAGCAAAAGTAGAAGCAAAGAGGCAGACAGAGACTGATTGCAACATCTTTTGTTTTGAAATAATTCACAATTTGTGAATTATTAGCTATGTAATTATTAGCTATGTAATTATTAGCTATGTAATTATTAGCTTCATGTAAAATTATTTCATGTCTAGCTATGATAGCAGTGACTCAGTGGTGAATTGGAACAAATATTTACATTCATATTTAGACAGGTAAGCTAAACATTAATGAATTTTTACTTGAGTGTATTCTGAGTTGCATGGGTGCAAGGAATGCAGTCAGTAAGAGTTCTCCTATTAAATGGCATAGAACCAAGACTTTGTGCATTTTATATTGTTAAACACATACTCTTTTCAGTATGGATAGGGATATTGAGTGTTAATACTGAATATTAATTCAGCATAACAGACTCAGAATAATACATGTATTTTATTCATTTATTGGGTTTATCTAAAAATGTTTATAAACTCATATTTATTTGTAACATAACTACAGAATTTATAAAATGTGTCACCTTTGCTGGGCCTCTGTGCTTTAATAGCTAATGTTTCTCAGGAAACACAGCTCTGACTTTTCTGTAGTGTCTGCAAAATGCTTGGCTGTTCTAATCCACACTCACCTGTTGCTTCATTTAGTTGCGAGCACTGTGTTATAAACCTGAAGGGACTTGATGTTGTCATCTCCAACCAAATATATTACAGAGCAAATAGAACTCAGAGGTGAAGCATTTCCTTAGGAAAATGTTTTCTTCTTGGAAAAGGTTTCTGTACTGCATGAACTTTTAGTGTGCCTGCATGCCCTGTATTGTAACTTTTTCTGCTTTTGTCATTAAAGAATAACTGTCACTGAGCTCAAGGGGTACTGAGTCAGTTCCTGGACAGGGCTATTGACGTACTACTCCCCTTACCCCAAGACTTTGTTCAGAGCTATTAAAAAGGGCAAAAAAAAAGCCTGCACAGATAATCAAGGAGAGCTAACATGCAAAATCACAAGTCATGTGAGATCAGTGTAAGATTCAGACTTTTTAGTAGTCAGACTATGACTTGCACTGCTACATTCTGCTGCAAGAGAACCACAGTCTCTTTAAAAGTTCTTTTATTTTATCCCTGTTTGTCTTAGCCCTCTGTGAAGAAGGCTCTCATAAGAAAATTAGACAAAGGGGGAAGATACCTGAAGCTTGATAAGAGATAGTCAACAGTTCTAGAACAAAATGATTTTAAAGGTAATTGCTGGAAAGTAGTGATTTTTAGTACTATACCTGCCCAATTTTTGTCCACATCTCACTTCATTTTCAATGCTACCATCAAATGGTCCTGAGAAAGATGCATCAAATTCCATTCCTTCCACATGTCACTATACACCTTTTAAAGGTGCACTGTATGGAAATTAAGGAAATATTCCCAAACTCTCTATTTACATGTTTTGTTGACAAACCTATTCTAAATAGAATGTCACTTAAATAAGAATGTTAAAGCAAATACAAACCCATTTACTTCAGGATATAAGACTTCTTTTTCCCCAGATTATTGACCAGACAGGAAAACAATGCATATCTGTATTTATCTTGGCACTTCTTGACAATTTGCAGAGCAAATCCTAATCTATATTAGAAATAATCACCTCTCTAAGTATAAAGACATTTTTTAGTTGAAGGTCAGAACGTATGTGCATCTGATTCAACAGGCAACCCTATTGATTTCATGAGGATGGTTCCATTAAAGAAAGCAGAATTTCAACACAGTAAGCAGAGGAAAGGTAAAAAGATATACTCTTTACAATCACAGCAGAGAGGCAAGATGAAAACCAGTATGGAGCCCTGTAACTGTGAGAATAGTGTCACACTATTTGCCTTGAGTTAAATGAGTGCTAGACCTGTCTATTCTTGGGGAATATTACAAATACATTTTGATGTTAAGGTAATATGAAATGCTCAGCTTGAAAACCTGTATTCTTCATTCACAGGAACTGAAGAGCTAATCTTAGGGTTTTGTCATGTGAGTAGGAGCACTATCATTTGAAATTAAATGTAGATTTTGAGCACTGAAGTTCTAATGCTTCTTTGGTGCACAGATGCAAGTGAAACTCTAACACAAGTAAAAACTATCACCAAGTTATTTTAGTGACATCTTTCTTCAGTCAGAATTCAGTGCTCTGAGCAGATCCAATATTGTCTTCTACATAATATTTTGAAAGATGTATTAGAAGCAACCTGTCCTTTTTTGGTAGCATTTGGGAGATCAGCATTGCATCAACCCAGAACATATTTAGTTTCATAGGTCATACTTGAAGAAAAATTTGTAAGTGGTACTTCCTAGATCTAGACTGATTACACATATTCTGGGTGCTTAATGATATGCAGTGCATAAAGAGACACAGCATACAATTATAAAGATGTCATTCCTGTAGGCACATGCCTGATTATGTAATAGAGGGTGTGGTTTTACATCTACTAACCTTGGAAACTATGATATCAAACAGATTGATTTTGTGCAATCCTTGATAATTTCTTCTTTAAATAAAGTTGTCTTTGCTTAGTCAGATTTTCAGTGTTTTGGTCACATATTTAGTGTGAACAGTCATTCCTGTCAATGTGACCTTATGGAGAAACAGGGCCCTGAATACAGAAGTTACAAGTTCCTGTCTCACTAAAAAAGGCAATTTTCCCTTGTAGTGTGTCAAATTGTATCTCAGTTATATCCTTCAGGCCCTGGGGGCTAAGAGATGAATTTTGCCCCATATCTGTGCTTGCCTTCAGAAGATGGCAGCACTATGAGGAAGTTAGTCATCTAAGGTTGCCAAAATATGCTGCTCCAGGAATGAACATTTCCACACAGGAGCAGACAAAAATGAAAATAACTTTAAAAAATTCAATTAGATTAACAGAGACAAGTGAGTGCTTGCCCAGCCATTCCCAGGCAACAATTTATTCCTAAGGTAGTGCAAGAGACTCAAACCAGCGGTCAGCAAGCTGACAAATCTGTCAGCTTTACTGGGTGGCTGTCAGTCAAACCAGGTGCCCGCTGTGTGTTGTGGTGCTCCTTGTATTAACATCCTGCTGAGATAATTCTTTTTTATCCTTTTTTTTTGCCACCAAGAGGGTCTGCCACCACACTGCTGTTTTTCATCTTGTTAATTGAGTCATTTATTTCGTTAAAAGGTGAAACTTTATCAGGGTTTATGTGCCAAATGTGAGAAGGCATATTTAATGATACATCAAATGTTAGAAGCAAGCAGGTGCCTCTGTGTATGCACTTTAAAATGCTGAGAGGTAAGATGGTTCTTGTAAATTAAAATATCCTGATATTAACTAAAAATAGACATTTTGTTCCCAGGCAACAATGCAAATACACTGTACATATGTGTGCATGTGTTTGTTACTAAATATATAAAACACATGGATATTTACATTTAATTTTCAATCACTAGATTCATCCATATTCGAAAGCAGATAACTGGAGGGATAAACAAGATCAGAATTCAAAATTATGTTAAAAAAGTCAAGAATTTCCAGGTTGGTTGCCAAAAATAATTTTTGAAACAAGCTTTCGAGCTTCTCCAATGACAATTTCCCTATCAGTGATTAACACCACTGTTCCTTAGGTAATTTGTTAATTGTAATTTGTGAGGCATTTCTGAAGCAGCTAAGTTGGCAGGATTTTTGTACGCTGACTGTTAACTTACACCTTCAGGTCTGCTTTTGTGAGGGAATGAGTTTGGAGTCTTCAAAGAAACCTAAGGTCTACTAAGAGCAAAGAGGATTTTCCCCTTTTTTTCCTCAGATATCCAAGAATTCAGAATGCATTCATAACCAAGTAGATGGATTTCACTAGATCAAAACCATCCTCCCTGATACAATATGACAGAAATTGTGCAGGAAGAGGGTCTATTGTGATGTCAGGAAGGCTGGTTGGTACAACTATCAATTTCTATGTAGCAATTGGATTTGTAGTTCATGCTACTGAGAACTTCTTTGTGACTTCTACCTCTTAGCCCAACTAGAGGAGATTAATAACATGAGCAGACTGCTTTCTTCTCTAAAAGAGCTGTGTCATTTTCAAAAGTCAGTGTTGATTCAGTATTTTTTTAAAAAACCCAAATGACTTAATCCCACTAACTAGCAAAAATTGCAAAAAGTCTGTCTTGGGTAAAAGCATTTCTTTCCTTTGAAAATCATTGCTAAGTGTTGCCTTCTCACTTGGGGTTAGGTACCCCTCCCCCAGTTCCTGTCCTCCTTGTGATTGCCAAGCTCTCATTAGTTTAGGAGGACTAATACCATCTGTGTCTGAAAGACATACTCCCACATGGTTAATTTAGTCAGCAGTTACCAAGTTCACCCTGCCTTCCAAGGCTGGGAGTAGGTGAGTGAATATGGGCCACTAAGATCAGGTTGATGTTTCTGAACCAAGTAAATGTGTGGGTAGGTTGTGTAAGTAAGAGACGCCTCGCTTTGATTTCAGCATTAGTCACTGTGCTCATTTATTGCTTGAAAATGATCTAGTCCAGGTGAGTAGTTCTCATTCATGCTGCAGTTAGTTTGAAAAAATGTACAAGAACAGTTTTGAACTCTCTCACCTAACATCCTCATTCTTTCCTCACTTCATCCCACAAGTACTAGAAAGTGTATGATCATTTAGACAAACCTTCTGTTTTGTTGCAATGGCCATAATGCATTTTCACTATGAAGAAAGTATCTGTGTTATCTGCTTAAGATTCTCCAAAATAGTTGAACCACAGTTCAACTTTTGAATGGCAACTTCTTTCTCAATAAACCCACTCCTGCATGAGTTCACAGTCTTAGCTCCTCTATAGGTTACAAAAATAAATGCTCACTGGTTTTTAGACTCAAACAAGCTCCAGGAGAATAAATCAAAGTCTAGAAATGGATGTTACTGCACCAGGACTTCACAGAGATGTAATTCAAAGGCGAGTCAATCAGTCAGTGAGTTTGTTGACCTATTTCTTGCTTCTGGTAGGAAAAATTTAAATTTGGGGACCAGGGCTGTCTTAACTTCAGCAGCCCACATGTTATTTCCCTGCAGTCGATGTGGTAACAGCTCTCTGTGACCACCAGTCTACCTCCAGGACAAGGCATGTTTTCTACCCTGCTTGTTCTTCACAAGAATGTGTTGCCATGAGGTGTTATAAGAGAGGGGGTTTCGGGTACACTTTCTGCTTCAATGTCCATGGCCTGTTTCTTCTTTACAGTTCACTAGTTGGTGGAGCCATATACAGCAAGGCAATGCCACCTGAGATGGCTCTTGTTCTTTAGTTTTTAATGCCTAAATGCGGACAAAGTTCAGATGAACAATACCAACAGGGTTTGCCAAGTCACAAATCTTTTTAATTGGCATTACAAATTTGTTTAAATAAAAACAGTACAATGTCACATGAAGAGGACACAGTAAATTTACTATTGCCTCATATTTATCAGAATTATTTTTTGGTTTGTCTAGATATACCAATGAAACTGTTTTGGTTTTGTCTCCTTACCAATGTTCTTGTTACATCTAGAAGACACTTATAGATCAGATTATTATTATGCTGTAGGAATAGGAACAAAAAAGCAAGTGGAAAACTGAGTAAAGAAAATAATTTGGTGAGATTGGGAAATACAACGAGACAATTGGTAATTTAGAAGATATTCTCTTTTAATAGCTACTAAATCTCTGCCTTTTGTAATCAGTAGTAGTTTGTACTTATGTTGTCTTGTAGTCCTGGGTGACAAGACACTTTATAAATGTTAATTCCTACAGTACTGAGATATTAACTAGAGTTGAATTTCCTTTGCAGCTGAAGAAACTAAATCACAGAAAAAGTGTGCATGAGTTCACTGACAAGGGCTGTCTCATTCCCATGAGCCAAGGCTTTCTATCATTTACGTCTACTTATCAGTAACCCATGCCTACATTTTTCTAGTAGCCAATTGTACAACAAAACTAACTAACCCCTTATACCCGAGCTATGTAGATAGCATTTCCTATAAGGTCCCACCATCCCACCACCCTTTTCTGTTATTGTCTTACATGCATCATCTGAAAGTCAGTTTCTCTCAAACCGTGACTGTTTCCAGTAGTCAACCTATCCTGCAAATTCAATGAATTTCAAAGTGTTAGCTTAAAAGAGGTTACTGGGCTCAGCAGAAGCACAAATAGCTGAAAGGAGGTTGCAATATACAATCTAATGCTCTTTGAAAGCAAGCTCTGAACATCTCTCAACACTGATGTGTCTAATTTCTGTGCAGAGGAGAAACTGTTATCCAAGAGCACATGCTCTGTTGCATTAATTTATGAAAATCAGACATAGTTGGGAAATTTGTTTCTACCCTGCAATACCTTACAACACACACGCACACACACAAAAAGAAGCCCCAGGTTTTGCTTTCATTGAAATTATTCAGCACTGAGATTTTCCAACAGCCTCAACCGAGAAATTCAGCCTTGGTTTCTTGTAATTGAAGATCAGTGAGCAAATGAAAGCAAGGCATCATTTTTTCCCCCAGCATTTTGCACATTATGTAACTATTAGCTGAAAAATTGAAAATTACCCCAGAAGTAAGGACTGGACCTTTCTTCTCATTTAGAGGAGTTTGTCTTCTCTGTAGACATCTTAAAAACACATTATTAGGTAATAATAAAAAACTAAAATGTCCAGCTGGGAAACCTATTTTGAAAGCAGAGATTCTTTGTGATAATTACTGTTGTTGCCAATTTCCAAATGAATATGATAAAGCAAAATTAAAATCAAATCGGTATTTCATTAAGTAGTGACCAGTAGGGATGGTGCGGATTTATACACCAGATTCTATCCCCAACCTTTTGCCTGTGTTTAATGTCCTGTTAAGGTTAGATCAATTTCTTTTCTTTTATCCTGTCTGTATCAAGCTTACCACAGCTTACACACTGTAATAAGATAAAACCAGCTTAGGTAAGTAAAGCCATAATCTGACAAAAAGCTGGGCCTGGAGGTCTTTTTCTTAGATTTGGGTCATGATCATGGTCCCACTTGCTACTAGCCCGTTAGGCAAAAGCTAATGATTGTAAAATTGCCATTAGTTACCACAGTGGCCTCAGGCCATAAGATCTCAGCTAATTTTGAACTCTGCTGATAGATTCCTGGGCTTTGTGTCTCAAGATCAGCAGTTAGTTTTCTGTTAAAGGAAAACTTCACACAAAAGCCATTGACAGAGTAGCATTAAATTATCCTTGTCATCCAATATGTAAAGCTTGGGTGATAAGCACAAAGTTCAAAGAGGTACACTAAGAAAGGGAAAAAGAGCTGTACCTCACCAGTTGCTGTGTTGATTAGTTATGAAGAAATTAAGTTTGTTGATTATTTATGAAGAAATGAAGTTAATTTCCAATGCAGAATCTTTTAAGCATACTTTCTATGTGTTGCCCTAGAGATGGAAGGACAGCAGAACAAAGTGTTAACCTGGCTGTAGTTTGTCAACTTTGTCAAAAGAAAAAAAAAAACCAAAAGTGAGAGCAATGCCAGTACAGTCACATAGTCAGAAAACAAACACTGAAGTCAACACATAGGCATTTATTTAATGAAGCTTGGTGTCATATATTATGGTGACACAAATTGCAAGGAATTAGGGTGATAACATTACAAATTTTACTTCACCTAGGTGCGTGATCTCTTGCATTTCCCTCGTCAATATAAAATTCAGAGGTCTCCTTCAAAAGGTCCACATTTGTACATGTTTTCACATGCAGACATGCTCCTCCAGGGTAGTTTGCATTGCTCAGTGCTATGTTATGCAGAAACACTCAGCTAATTTGAAATGAGTTAACTGGGTTAACTTCTGTGACCGCAGCACCACTATGGCTAAATTACAACCAGTAGCGTAGGCTTGCTGCAAGAGCATCACACATCTGTTATAGCTGTCATCTCCTTCTGTAGGTCTTGGAAGAAAATCTTGTGTCTCAGACACCACATTAATATAACTGTGGGTAAATTGATGATAATTTTTTCTTGAGTAATATGTTTCATTGTGTTTCATCTTCTAATTACTCCTTCTGCTCTTAATGGTTTTTCTCTTTTGCTGTATTACAGTAATTCTTTGACATCACAGTGAGGATCCAAGGATTCATAAAGCTGTATGAACAGACAATAAATAACTAAGCAGTCTCATCCCAAAGAACAGAGTCAAGGAAAAGCGCTCTCACACAAAAGTTGCTTTCTTTGCATTGTGCCATATTTCCTAACCTATAAAGGCTTACATAATGATTTTTGGATCAGGACCTGGGTGTATCTCTTTCGATAGTTATCTGCAAAATCCATTGATCAATAAAACCCTTTCTGCTGAATTTATGCTTTTGGCAAGGAATGAGTTATCGATCCTCTAGCATGGTTGATTAGCACCTTCACCAAAACTCTCTGTCAGGTGAGGAATTGTTAAAGCAATATTTATGAATGAGGTGTCAAGATGGTTTTTACTGGAGCTTTCTGAAAAAAAGAAAGCATAAATACAAAGGTCTTAAGTATGCTTCATGAGAGTTTTCTTATGTATTTTCTCCTTTCCTCAATTTTGATGTAGTATTCACAAGTATTTTACTTTTTCTAGATAAACATAAAAGCTTTTAAAAAGTTTTTTCATAACAATGGCTTATTCCTCTCTGGTATGTTTGTTCCTTCATTTGTCTCCTCAGTTTTTACCTAAGAAAGAAAACCAGAGAAAAGTGAGAAGCAAAGTGAGAAGGGAAGGACAAAGAAAAATTAGCACCAATTAACAAAAATGCCTTTGATTTTTTTTATTGTGTATTCCTTTAATTTTTTTAAAATATGAAACAAAAATTATAATATTCCCTCAATTTTTTACCTGTTTTATGTAAGACCATTTTAATTTTTAAAAGCTTCTAACAAAACATTCACATTTGCTTATGCAATTGTAACGTGTTTTATTCTGATCGTCATTGAAATTGTTGATGTTAAATGTAATTTTTGCTTAGGAAGAAGTAATGAGTCTTGAAACTTTCCTGGAAACTTTATGGAAAATAATACTAATTTAAAAAATGTTTTGACAAAAAACATTCCTGAAGAATCTAGTAGCTATTTCTGTTCTACTAATGGTGAAGTAGCATCAGGTTATTCAAAATGATTTTGGTATTGCATCCAACACATTACAGCGTCTTTATTTCCTTACACTTTATGAAAGTTTGCAATATTTTATATTAACTTTTCAAAAGCTTTTGGCAACCTATAAGATAGAGATGCTACACAAATTCCAACCCATGCTCTCTGCCTTATGTGGGCGCATTGCAATTGGTGGAAAGTGGTATGGCACCCACTGGGATGAGATGGTATTGGCAGATTAATGCTCTATGGTGTTTGTCTAAAATGGAATCAAGGTGTGAAACTGTAAACGTTTGGTGTTTCTCACTTTTTCCTCACTTACTCCCTTAATGTTGCCTGCATTGTCTTCCCTGCACTGATGAGCACAGGTAACACAAACACAACTATCTTCAAGCACAATGCAACAGCAGTTCTGTTGGCCTTCTCACAAACACACAACTAACAATTTCTGAAAGCTCCACAAGTATCTCATGAACATCATGTCAGACATTGCCTCTTTTATGCATTAACTTTGATCCAGTTTTTAAAATCAGCACTTGTATCAATGTATCTTTACATTTAACAAATGATAGATTAGATAAAACACAGTGCAAGGATGACAGTTATTGTTTATCTGTGGACCTAGGCTTATTGCTTATGTAGAATCTAAAAAAAAAAAATCACATTTTCCCAAAAAGACTTCAGAATTTTTACATTTTATTGAATTATACATCCTGGAATTTTGTTGTTTATTAAGGTTGGTCATACTGAAATCCATGTGACTTCTGAGTGGAACCATATGAGCCACTCAGAAATCGAAAGAAGTAGATATGCAGCTTGAGCATTATAGATTTTAGCTTAAAAGTTAACATTTTGTGTTTAATAATTTCACTTAGCTATGTTTCTGCATTATGTGAGCACATGCACACGCACAAGTGTATATATTAAAGACAGACAGATAGGGAAGGAGAAATATATGTGGTAGAAATATTGTATGTCTTTGTTTAGAAGGTACTCTCATTTAGTAGCTGCACCTTAACCATGCACCTTTACTATGCAAGCCGCAGGGGAAAGTAATTAAATTTAATAGCTACTGCCCCCGTTTTGAAGTCGCCCTCAATATAAAGCTGCACAGGGAAGTAATTAAATTTAATAGAAACTGTGGATTCTAAACAAAGATATACGGTATAAAGTCCATATAGTTCTTGGAAAGTTAATTTCCAGCAGTAGCAGGCCTGTCACTTGAAATATTCATGGGTTTATAATTGTTTGAATAGAATCTCCAGCTATAAAGGAACTTTCTTCATATCTGAGATGATGGAATGATGCACACATACTTAGATACCACCATAACAAGTATAAAAACAACAATAAGAGACTGAAGAACAAAATAAGATTATAAAAGAAGCCCCCCAAAAGCTGCACATTGATATTCCACTCTCATTTTCATCAATCACTGAAGCAATACCCCCTAGATCAGTGCATTAACTTGTTTATCTTTTACGACGAGGAAAAACTTCATAGCTTCATCATTCATTCCAGAGTGAGGGGAGAAAAAACAAAAGGCAGCCACCGAAATTTGCATGGTGCTCAATTATACATTAGTGAACATCACTTGGCAATCTGTTCATATCAATTTAATTGGATTTTAATACTGCCTCTGATCTTGTTTTCTAATTAACAGCAGTGCCTGGCAATAAAGCAGAACCATGCACCCAGCAACACCTTTGATCTCAACCATATGGAGCTCCTCCGTGCTCTTGAAATTTTTTTTTTCCCTTGCCTCCAATGCAGGCCGAGAGATACTGGGGCCCCCAGATGGCCAAATACCACTCATGACTGTGACTTCATTGATTATTTTCTTCCCTGATTGATCCTGATTGAAAATAAATAAAACATGCACTTGGAACTGGATGTAAATTGGTGTCACAAGCTTTTGGTTATGTGTTGGTTTTCTATGCTCTTACTTTAGGTGACAAGTACTTAAGTAAACATTAATTGACTCAATGGTCTGTACTTAAGAGCATAACTTTACCACAAGGATCTTTTGTTTCTTCAGAAGTTGCTGTCTTGCCACAGTCACATTTTTAAGCTAGATTGAATAAAGGTAGCCATTCATGCTGTATCTTTCTGATGTTATCATCATAGGCAAACTACTTAGGCAAGATTTGGGCTCAGAAGTTTAAGTGATATTTGGTTTATTTTAAGAGTTGGTCCTTCTCCTCCCCCCTCCCCCCCCAAGTCTTCATTGTACAAAAAAAACCCCATGCAGAATAGAGGTCTGATTTTTGTTTTCTGCACAGGTCTGGCTTCAAATACAATGTTCTCAAACAAGAGCAAACGTTGGCATGACACTTTTAACATGTTCTCCAGCCAGAGTAGTCCTCTGAGATGCAAGGAACTGACTTGGTATACTGATTCTTCCTTGTGTTTGAAAAGAGATATATTAAAAATGTTCCAGAATGAAGTGGACGTTTATACAAGCATTTTAAAATGCTTTAAAAAAAACCCTGAGAGAAACAAGAGGGAAAAATGTTGTCTTATTGTAACTGAAGTATTACATCATGAAAACAGAATAATTCTGGTTTGTTCTGGATAAATAAAGAGTTGTTGTGCTTCTCCTCCTTCCACCTTTTGTTTGGGACTTGTCATCTTAGCTTCTACTTTGGATATGACCCATAAGCAAGTTCATGTCTCTCTTCTTTTGAAGAAAAGGTTTCCAGTGAACACCCCTATGTGCTACTGCGGTACTGTTGACTTTGCAGGTGACACTTTCCCCATGTGTTAACACAACCCCACCATAGTGTTAAGGACATTGGCACCAGGGCAGTTGTTTTCCATCAGAGATGCCAACCATCACCATAACCTCTTGTATTCACTGCAGAACTACCAAACCTATTCAGCCTAACTTGTAAACCATGTGCTATTTATACAGTGCATTGCCATCCCCTTTGGTTTCAGTGAGGTGCTTTTCTTTGCAAGGTTTGGAGCTCCAGCGCAATTTTTTTTTTGTGTGGTAATAAAGCACTGCTACACACTGACCCACAGCAGTGAACCTGCACTAAGTGATGCCTCTTCCTTCCCTGATTTGAGGTCTTAGTTGAAAATTCTCAGTTGCAGAGAGCAAGTTAATCCTCTTGATTTTGTTGAAGTAGTTTATGTTTTCTGTCTCAGCTTCAAAACTCATTTGATTTACTTTTAAACTGTAACCATTTCATTAAATATATTTGATGAGAAAGTGTATGTCTTCCACTTTGGTGAAGGTAGGCTGAAATGTACCAGCCCAAGAACAGAGGCAATGAACCAGTAAGTAATGTGATCATTGGGGTACCAGGAATGAGTCCATGAAGAAATAAGATTCCCTTCCCTGCAAATCCAGAGCCCAGTTCTTGCTTGTTTTGGATTACAGTTCATATGTGCTATTTCACATGTTTACTGCATTTGCTTCTGCAAGTGAAAACTTCAGAGGGGAGAAACAAGCCTTTCTGCAATGTATGCAACCTTTCTTTATCATAAGAATAAACAGTAATTTGGAGTCCAAGTTCCAGAGATGTTGGAAAGCTCTTCCAGTGTGATTGTGGTGAGTGGATCTTCAGTCACTTAAGGTGACTCTGTGGGTCCAGGTGTCAGCCCGACTGGATTGATTGTAGAAAAAAGACTTACACACTTGTCCCAAGCACAAGTTTAATCTGAGTTTATCTTTTTCTTCATTTGCCTTTCAGAATTTCAAGCTACAGACTCTTGCATTTTATCATGCAGGGTGAAAAATAAAGGACTGGGGGAAATAAATTACTGAAAATAAGATGGAAGTTGCAGTTTTTTTCCTGCTTTTGATCTGCTGATAAATTAACACAGTTCTAGCTTCTGTGGAGTGCAGTGACATATACTGATTAGGGAGCAGAGCTGATAAATGTGAGGGTTTCCTGTTGCACTCTGCAAGTAAGCTGATGCTGATTGGATGTGCTGCACCAAGATTACTGCTGTGGTCTTTTCAAGCACTGGGACTCACAGGCACTGTCAAAATTAGTATGCTGAGACACCATTTTGATCTTTGTTGCTGATTTCCTTGCTCTGATAACATGCTAGCTGCTGTCTTGTTTGCTTTCTGAACTGCTTGCTCCCAGTTAAAAGAAAGTTTCTTGGGGTTTTTTGGTTTATTTTTTAAAGACCTTTAAGTAGTATATTTGACTCTTATTTTTTGGACAAACCACTCTACTACTTCCAGTTTTCTTATTAAAAGTTAAAAGTTATTTTCTTATTAAAGTTAAAAGTGGTTTCAGGCATGTCACACCACACACTATTTAAAAGAAAGGCTGCTTTGCTTTAAAATGTGAGGGCACTAGGCCTTGTTTACAGAAAATAGTTCAGGCTATTTGTGTTTAATATCCACCCCACTCTCCTACTGTGAAGGTCTTTAAAAATGAGCTGGGTATAAATTTATGATGATACTTGAAAATGTGTGGTTAAGATTTGGAATGTATAGCTAGGGATATAATCTCCAGCAGGAAGCGTTGGTCTGACCACATTTCCCAGATTCCACAGTAAGAATCATTGAGGCTGCTCAGTGAGAATAGGTGGACAGAAATATAATCTTCCCTCTTTATATTTCCTTTCTTAAAGAAAAATAGAAGCAAGGTTGTGCATGCCAAATAGTCCTCTTAAAGATGATCAATGGGAAATGTGGATACCTCAACACATGAGGAATGGGGCTAGGGGTGGCCATGTACTACCTCCCAATGCTAGGTTTGTGAGCAGGCTGCTTGCATCAAGAGTACTCCTACTGTCCAGAAATGGACAACAGATCATCCAGACCAGCAGTGAGGTTTCTCCATGTTCATGAGATCTAAGCAGAAGGTGAACGTAAGCAGTATATTGGTTAGTCATATACATGTGGCTTTAGGAAGACACCGTCTCCAGATTGTTGGTGTGACTGATACACACTATAGCTTATTATTCAGGTTCCAAAGCTACTTCTCCCCTAGTAAATGTGCACATGCTTTTCAAACTACACGTATTTCAAAATGTCGTTTATTGCTAAGTTCATAGAATAAGCAATTTAGTTTCTCTATGCCTCTGGGTCTGTGGTCTTGTGAGTATCAGATACATTTTTAATAGAATTGCTAGAAAATGAACATAACCTTTTTTGTCACAAGCCAGTACTTGGCAGGGTTATCATAGTTAAGTGATAACAGGAGGCAATTAGGCAGCTAATTTATTGACTTAAAACATTTGGTGATGGTACTGCTCTTTATATTTGGTCTCAGACACACCTGAGAGGTGTCTCCATTTACATCTGCTATATCATATAGGATGACAAGGGTGAGCTGCATAGCTGAGTCTCCCAGCATTGTTAGGTTAGTAGCTAGGCTCAATGATCTGAAAGGTCTTTTCCAACTTAAATGATTCTATGATTTGAAACAATCTAATATCAATCTTTTCCCATTCTCAAAATACACATATCAGTTATTTATATTCAGGATAAAAAGGTGAATTTGCACAGCAAGCACTGTATCAAACATATTTGATATGTTCCTTCTTGGTTCTGTTCATTCTAAAATATGGATTTCAGAATGAAATAAATTCATTCTTGCATTTATTCCAAACAACTGATTCTTAAAGCATACAGTGTTTTGTGATGTTTTATTATACTATATACATTCTATTTTGCTTTTTCCTTTTGTCTGGGTCTGATTCACTTATCCTTATTTCACATATTCCTTAATTTACTCTATTATTCTGGGAGAAAAATACTAAATAATGGGTGATTCCTTCTCTGAAGTCTTTTTCCCTTCTTGAATTTAAGCATTTAGAGGTTTCCCCAGCAGTAAAACTTAAACAGAGATGCAGGTAATCACATGGTATCCTACAAATATATGGTTGTGAACAGGGGTGTGTTCTTCTTCAAGGACCTCTCATCACACTAACGCCAGCTGGCATTAAGCATATATGTTTGTGTCTTATTTCACTGATTTAAGCTATGGGTGTTAGGTAATATTGACTTCAAAGTCCTCTTCTTACCTATTGACAATTAGGGAAGATTCTTGCTTTATCTACAAAGTTAGAAGCAGCATCTTCAGAAGTGTGCTGCCCTATCTTCTCACCTTTAAACTTACTAAAGTGATCCTAGATGCTGTTGAACTGTTAAATGTTGACTCTGCTACCTTATGAAAGGTATCTGTATGGTGAGGTGTCTGATAAAAATGTGTATTTAAGTGGTCTCTAATGATGACAAACAGACATACCAAATTAGTGTAATGGCTTTGAGAGTTTATCCTCAGCTTCATATGATCCTGAAATGTAATTGCTTTCAATATGCTTACCTTGCCTCAGACTTTCACATTAGTACTTTAGATCTGCCATCCGTGGTGGAGAATTCCTCTCCCACCTTCCTGCGGTTGTCCTCAGCTTATGATCAGCAGGTTTTCTGGGCCTGACAGGTTCCCATGTGCCTTTGCAATTCTCCCTCCTCCCATCTTTTTTTATGTAAACTTACGTGATGTCACCAGAATAATCTCTTTGCAAGCCTTTTGTTTCTCACTTCTCTGTGAATGAGACTACAACACTGGTAAGATGCAGAGTCCCTAAGAAACTTTCCAAGATTTGAACTGGTCTTGTTTATACAGTACTTTGTACCCAGCAGAAAATGGCACTGAGCTCCAAGTAGTTCTGGGATGGTAGGGACAAATTCTTTATAGAAGAATTCACTTATGGCAAACCATAAGTGAACCACTTTCACCTGGCAATGTCGTCTTCTTTTCTTTTCTTTCCAGGGTATGACACTACTTGCCAGACTTCGTAATACAGATGTGCAGGATGACACACATACCCTGGAGACAGGATTCATGTTCTTCTGAGACTAGAGTAAGACTATTTGGTTTGTATGGCTTTATCTTATGATTTATTTAATTTCTTCTGTTTATCAATGGTAACCTTTGCCAGTGGGGAAGAATCATCATTCTGCAGAGTTTCCTCCTTTTAGTCAGTTTTCTCACTATCAGCTCTTGAGTGTGAGAAAGGGCTCTGAAGATCACTGATTTCAATTTCCCTCCAATCTGTCTGCTTAGAGATGGGACACCTTGGCTTAGTTTGACATGTTACTTCTTTTCTGGTACCTTTTTGTTACTAACAGAGCAAGCCAACAGCTTTTGTGGCTGTTACACCAAAGTGACTCCAACAAGGGACTGTTTAGATTGTATCTATTACCCACCTGTTACGTATTATCTGTGTATAATATATATTACCATGTTTTTGTACTGAATGTCCAACAGCTCTTTGTAGTCTCGGCATAGACAGCTGCTGGAGTAACACTGCGAGTTAAGATTTGAGTGTTGAAGATTCAGTGAAACGAACGCTGTTCTGCCTGTATAGTATGTCTCTTTTATAAAGAGTAAAGGTAACATGAATATCTCTTAATTTAAAATATGGTTAGATAGTATTTATCTTGCTTTACTGTCCAATGAAACTGGGTCAAAAGTTTGAAATGTGTGTTGTTGAAAGATGGGATATAAAAAGTAGGAATAAAATCAAGTACTAAAACGATGTGTCTACAGGGAGTGAAAGGTTGTGTTTTTTTTTTTTTTTTTAAATTGGGTTACACTTATAACACAGTGGCTGTGGTTATGCTATAATTAGAATGTAATTACATTGTCTGTATAATTCTGGTTACTTGTAATTAACATTAATAGATATGAGGAAGTAAACTACACATCTGAATAGCTTATTAGTATCCTGTTAGGACTGGAGCCTATAAACATATATGTAAGTTTATTCACCAAATATTTTCATTGGCTGCCACTGAATGACTCGTGACTAAGGCTGTAAATGAGTGTTTGTAGGCAGCAACTCTTAGATCCTAAGTAAAATTTACATGAAGTTAAACTAACCACTTTGAATTTACCTGGTGCAATTACCCCGAAGTTACACTTTGATTTTTAATTTTTTTTAATTTAAAAAAAATATATTTGCAGAAGGCATGTAAAGAATTGGTTCTGCTACATAGTTTGTACTCTGGCTGTATGGAAAATAATAATCACAATGCAAGCGCAGTGTAATCCTGTCCTGCTCAAACTGTGCCATGGAGAGGAGCAGACATTTTTTAATACGCACTTGTTTGCAACTGAAATTTGGTCCAGGACTTCATGGTTTCAGAAGCAGAATATTTTTAAAATAGCTACTAGTAAGAACTGGGAGTTCTCTATACAAGGCAAAATGTACATTTTCAACCTTTTCATAAGAAGTGGTAAGTAGCAAGGACCTTTTCTGTCCTGACATTCCTAAAAGGGTATGTAAGTAGATAAGCATAAGATGTTTGCGCAGACAGATGGAGCCTTTAAAGAGCTCAGGAGGCAAAAGGAATACTATTAACTAAAAACAAGGCTACTTTTCCTTCTCTTCAAAATCTTAACTCTTCTTGTTTGGAGAAAGAAGACAACTTAATGGTGCATGACACATGGAGAGGGAGAAAGTTTGCATAAAGAAATATATTCATAAAGAATATATTTATCATCCAAGTTAAAAAAATGTCCCAATATATATGATAACTTCAAAATGAGTGAATATCAGAAATAGGTTTCTATAGAGGAGGTACATGATAGACTCTAAAGCTTCTCAAAGTCAATTGTGTCAATGACCATTGAACCAAGGAGAATGTATGTGATCAACCCTTCTAATCAATAGTCTGCGTTTTAGATAGTTCCTAAATACATATCAATGTGACAAATGGAAATGGCTGTACTGTACAAGCCAATAAGTTTTGCTTCAAGAGGATCATAAATATTTATTGACATATAGACTGCTCAAAGGGAACCTTGATTTTATGAAGTTGAAATGGGATTTTGCAGTCTGTTAAAAAAACATAACCTGCTAATTACAGATCCCATTAGATTACTTATTCTGTAGGCACAAAAGGCATTCTAATGAGTAAAATCCCGTCACACTTATGGTCAGTACTGTGGTTATGTAAGGAGAATGGTCAGGCAGAAGTGAAGCTTCTCAGTCATTTCTTTCCTGCAGCATGAGGGTTTATCAGATGGAGGTGGGGGAGTCTGTGTCTCTGTTTCTCCTATGGAACGGTGCTGAGACTGGATGGCATCAGTAACACATGCGCACCACATGAAACTTTCTGGTGTAAACAACAGACACAGTCACTCTGGGAGGAACCTGAGTTTTGGCTCTCAGTGATCTCGGGGAAATTCCCTTTTTATTTCAAGGGAGGTTAGTGTGTGTGTGTGTGTGCGCATTATGAGCGTATTTACACCAGCCTTACTGGGGGGGGGGAAAGGGTGCTGAGCAAAGAAATGGAGAGTTTTGTCATCAATTGTATACATTACATCAGATTGTAATGAACCATGAGCCTTCTGTTTTGTTAATAGTAGTTTTATCTCTAATCTTTTATCACACAGATATGAAAGTGCAAGATGCTGATTACTGATATTGATTACAATTATTATTATCTGTTATCACTGAAATAAAAACTTTTACTGGCTATGGTGAGAACCTCTTGTGTTCAATGGGAGGTATTTGATCACATGAATGTAGGTACATGTTAGCATTTTAGATTCCTCAGGTATCTAAGACATCTTCATGGGACTAGCAGGATTTCAGGAGACCTTCTGGAGTGGCAGCTGGAAGCCAGAAGGAAAACTGAGCCATCTTAGCTACTATTTAGGCAAGTAAATTCCTCCTTTAATTGCAAGTCCTCCTAATGCTGCTGTCTGCTGCCCTGAAGGAGTGGCATGAATCTTGGAGGTGACTCCCAAAATATTCCTTTCCTTTTCAGCAGTTGCTCAGGAATTACAGTCCGTGATGTTCATCCGTTTGCCCTGAAAGACACAAGAAGCTTCCTGCAAGAAAATGGCTCTGTGACTGTCACAAGCATTTGTCTCTGTATGGGAAGGAGTACGTTGCAGTCAGGGGTTACACAAAGACAAGTGAACCTAAAGGAAGGGTAGAATTTGAGGATTTCATTCGCCATTGTGTCATCATCGTTCATACAACTGCAAAGGAAACATCAAGTGGAGGGAAGAGTCACAATGAGTATGGTAGCATCTTATCTCCACTATGGAAGGTGCAGAGCAAGACAGAGTCCCAAAATCTGAATTCACATCTTGCTTGATTTGTCATAGTTTTAATTCTTTAGCACAAGTAGCACTTTGTCTGCTGAAAGGAGCTCTTAAGGTTAAATGTACTATTAAAATTCAGAGTGTTTCTGCAGAATTTTTTTAGAGTCAGAAAACAAAAACTAGCTTAGATAATATTTTTTGTTTGTTCAAGTTCTCCACTGTTACTGAATAGACAGGATACTTCTTCCTTTCCTAAAACCAATGGGCGTTAGCACACAGCTCTTCCCACAAAGAGTTAATTGAAGCAAATAAAGTTCTTAAATTGTTAATAATCCTCCCAATTTGATCTTGTTCTTTTTCCCCCTCAAGCAGTAAGAGGATAAGTGCGAGTGATAGCCAGATTTATAAATTATTTCTTGCGAGCTGAATGCTTTAAAAGGGAATATAAAAATCTGCTATGTGTCAGGCGATCCATGGAGGCATTAGCAAGCGTGGCTGATTCTCAGTCCCCTGAAAGCAGGAGTGATAATTTGTAAATCTAGGAACTGTATGTGGAGAATGGTAATTTGTCATTAGTAAGATTAACATGATCAAGGGAATAGAATGGATTATTTACATATAAAATGTAGAAGATCATTGATGCAGCAGTGATGAATAAATACATCTCAAAAAAATGAAGTCAATATTTTTGGAAATCAATACAAGGGTTTTTAGCTGTTGTATGACACTGCAGCTTATGTTTTATGTTGTATAAGTTCATTGCCTATTTGGCAATGGTCATATAGGTGGAATATTTTGGCTTGAGCTTCTTTGTTCAATCTACCTGTAGAGCAGTCCTTTCTGAAACAGTGTGCATTTAGCCACAAATTACCTTTCCTAGCTCCTTTAGAATGAAATACCACTGAAGACACAGAATATCTGAGTGCTCATATACAATTTAAAGGGACATGACATTTTGATTATTGCAGTTTCGTTGTCTAGTTGATGTTATTTTTGCTCAAATAGATTTGCTTTCTTGCAGAGAGGAACTATCACAAATAATTTAATACATTTTGATCATGTTTTCAATACTGACTGAATTACAGTTGCTGACATGGTTCATTTACTTACACAAACTGTTCTTGTGCTCACACTGTTGCTCGAGAATTCAACATTATCAGGTGAAAAAAATTGCATGAAGATAGGAAGCCGTTATCCTGACCACTAAGCAATGGGAAATGAAACATCAATTGGCAAGTTGTTAACTCTGATTTTCAAATACACCACTTGCAATGACTTGTAACTACCTGCAATAAGTAGTTATAACCTTTTTTTTTTTTTTAATTTTCTGAAAGCTTCAGTAAACTATGCTATCATAGTGTTTAAAGAATTTGAAGTAAATTACTTAAGGAATATTGCTCTAAGCAAGTGCTGTGCAAGGCTTTAAGTGACTTTTGTGGGTGACTGAGCACTAAAGCAACACTATGAGGTTTGCTAATGTAGACACTGTTTATTTGTAGGAAGGTTCCTTTGCCACAGATGCTCTCAACAAAACCAATTCTTGATCTTGCTAATGTGAATATGTGCCATGCTACACATGTGTAGACCCAGGGAGTTAGTGGAATTGCTCATGTGCACAAAATTACTTGTGTGCCTCTGCATCTAAGACTTAGGGGCACTGGAGAGATTTAATCATTCAAAGGTGAAATAGAGGCATTTTTGTTATACTTTGTTATGCTGTGAAAAATCACAAGTCAGTCTTAGTTACAGGATTACTCTTCTCACAGAACAGGATATACAAGAAAATAAAATAAACCAGAAAACAGAATTGTTTTGCAGCAGGATGAGCTTTGAATGTTCTCTGCCGTAGGTTGCTCAGACTTCCACTGACATCATGAGGGGGTTGTGTTTAGGTGAAAAATTTTTTTGGCAAGGGCAAATGAATAAATAGTCAAGGGAGAGCTCAGCTAGAAGACTCATGCATGTAAGTTTGCTCCGACTTTATTAACAACCACAATATTTCACTCAGTTACCCGGTTTAGCTTGAAAACAGAACAACTGACTCATTAATACATTAACCTGCAATAAACACTGATTTGCTAATCAAAATGTTGGCCACAGAGGGCTCAGTATGTCTCATTTTGAACTAATATGTAGGAATAAATTGAAAGGGGGTGGATGGATGGATGGATGGGTAACTGGATGAATGCACAGGAAGATATAAAGAATACAGTGTCTGAACAACCACCCATTATGATATAGCTTAGTACAAAAAATATGAATGAAAAAAAGGCAATTTTATATTGTCAGCTTTCAGTAGCAGAGGTTGACCATGTGTTGATTTCTCCTGTCCAAAACAGTATTCACTAGCTAGATTAACAAGTAACTCCATAGAGACTGTAGATGCTTCTTGAGCTTCAGATTTTTAATTTCATTTCATATTCCTTAACAGGAAAAATGAATGAATTCATGTTTTATTGTATCATCCCAATCATGCAATGTAGATGAAGGCTGGAATACCTGCAGAAAATGTTGCGTTTTGTGAAAGATGTATTCTAATATCACTTGGATTAAATTTGGGATTCAAGTGCACTTGAAATGCCCAACCATGATTTTCACCATTAAGTAAGGTGGACTTCTTATATAATTCCTAATGAGAAGTGTTACAATCTAATAGAGATAATGATCTGTAGTGACCCTTTGGATTAAGTGTCTCCAATGTATTATTTGTTTCACAAACAAAAGAGTTTAATAGACTATGTATTATGTGTTAATTAAAAATTATTAAAATAATATTTTTGGGTATATTTAGTAACTATGTAAGAATGATGTGGATAAACACAGAAGACATGTATCTTTTGCTTTCTTGTTAAACCAGTAAATATTGGTTATAATTTAATATGGTCTTCAGAGCTTCACTTCATATTAATTGTGTTTGCACACTAGAGAAATGACAGTTTTAAAATAGTGTAATTTTCACTTAATCTCAGTCTCATTACTCAAATTTCTGTTATAATGAATGATGACTGGCCATTCCCCCTTAACTAGAGCAAGAATTTCAACATACAAATTAGAAATAAAAGAAAAAAATTACTAATTTCTAGTTTTTAAAACTCTAGACAAGAAAAATTATGGAAACAACTGTATCATGAATTGCTTCATAGCCAGTTTAGGTGAACGTTTCAATGATTCACTTCACAAACATCAGTTTTAAATGATGTGCCTTTTTATATATTAATAACAGTTCCTGTAAAAAACTTTTGTAAATCAGATTGGCAATGGTTTTATAGTTGGTTAAAATTGACTTTGACTGTGATTATTGGTGTGTTTTTTTATCTGGCTTTACCTGAATTTTTTTGAACTGTCAGCTAAGGAAGAGTTTCAGGGGTTCAGCTTTTATCCCAAAAAGGAATGGAAACTTGTTGACATACAGAAAATTACTCAATAACTATACACCATTTCACTGCTTCTGTTAGCTGTGATAGAAAGAAAGAGTCTTTCATCACAAAGGAGCATGCGCCATAAGTGCGGAGGTGCACTTTTAGTAAGCTGAGCCTCGGGCTCTAGTACATCTTGTGGTGAAGACTGGCTGTGGTGCTCAGCATCCCTGGGAGATGTAAATACACTGTCTGCAGCAAGCCACATCCATACCTTTTCCTTTGCTGTGCTTCCGTGATACCTGGCTCGTAGGCATTTTGCTGACACCCCATAGACTAGCCTTACTGCAGAGTTACACAAACAGGGTTATCTGTGACTTCCAGGAACTCTGCAGGAAGCAAATTTGCCTCACAGATGATTGTACAAAACTTCTCTGGCTTCAGAGGAAGAAGGAATTTTGCTTTATGTTTCATATTTAAACAGACTCAAAATATCAAATCAAGAGACCATCAGACCTACTGAGTTCTCCCTGGCTCATGTCAAATCCATGTAATACCCTAAGTTTTATATGGTTTAGGAAAAAATCCATAAATCAAATCAGAATGACTTGAAAAGCTGAACTTTAATGAACTTTAGGGCAAGCTGGATCTGAGCTGCAAGTTTCTGTGAAACCTGAAACCAAGTGGATTTTGCCTGGCTCCTTTTGAGGTTCACGAATTTTGAAAAGACTCATAGTGCTGTTAGTTTTTGTATCATGAAACTTGTTCTAACTGGTGTTTTCTTAAAAATCTACATCCTTGAAATAAAGTGAACATGTGAGACTCTCCTCTTTCATTTAAAGGAGAGTACAAGCTTCCAGTGCCTGTGGTAGTGGTGAAAAACTTGGTCATGTGCCAAAGTGCATCAACAATTTGAAACCAAAGGTGACTTGAGAGACTTCACTGTACACTTCATTATTTTAAACTCATAATTTTAGGGTCTTACCAAACAGTTTTCGAGAATTAAATCTAGCCCA
Organism: Upupa epops; assembly: GCA_013397515.1. Classification (NCBI taxonomy): domain Eukaryota; kingdom Metazoa; phylum Chordata; class Aves; order Bucerotiformes; family Upupidae; genus Upupa; species Upupa epops. The sequence goes on from VZRI01002768.1 coordinate 484,995, forward strand.
CCATCTGGAGACCTTCCAGATCCACCTGGATGCGTTCCTGTGCAACTTTGTCTAGGTGATACTGCTGTGGCAGGGGGATTGGAGTGGATGATCTTTCGAGGTCCCTTCCGATCCCTAATGATTCTATGATCTCCTTTTCTACATTCTAGCTAGAGGACATAAAGTTTTCTTTTACCCTCTTATTGTTATGGTGTTTCAGAAGACAACTTCCAAGCGAAAACACTAGATTTGAGTATCTGCAAGCCTGGAACCAGATCTGACAGCTGTAGCAATATCTCTCTGCTGAAACCCTTCATCCCTGTATACCTGGGTTTTGTGTTCCAACCAGTGAGAGAATATCCAGGTAAATGTTTAAGTCTTCTACCTCAGGTCCACACTCATTAACCTAATTGCCCTTGACACCCAAGTTTATTTTAACAGCAATGTTTTCCTTTGAGGGCTATAGGCAATTCACTCCTTTCTAACAATGTTGTCTCGGTACAGACAGGTACCAAATTCTTTCAATTTAAAGGCCTTCAGGCAAAAGATTTGGGAAAAGGAACAACAATTCTTTATTAAGAACACTAAGAAAACCCAACAGTACACCCAAACAACCAGTCAAAAGAAAAGTCCTAGGGATCCCAACAGAGCAAAACCTGCTACAGTTCAGTTTCTCCCGGCAGACGTGGAGAGACTTTTCCTCGGTGCAGGTGCAGACAGAGGCAGCGGCAGGCAGGAGGAAGTGGCCGGAAAGTGTCCACGGCAGGCAGGAGCCGGGCAGTCACAGCAGCAGCTCTGCTGGGTGCGGGAAACAGTGGGAACCTTGGGGCAGGAGGCAGAAGGTCTCGGAGAGAGGCTGGATGCCGTGGAGCAGCAGGGGCAGCGGTGGAGAGAAAAAGCGGCACCGAAAGCACGCGAAGCGGCTTCAGCTGGGTACCGCAGGGTCCGGGGACAGGAAACTCCCGTAGAGAGCGAGCCCCAGTAGAGAGCGAGCCCCCCTCGTTTTCTTGAGTCCCAGTTTATGCAGGTGAAATTACTGTTTCAGGAAGAATGCAAAGTACATAGCGTCCGCTAAAGGTGATAGCAGCCCTTCTTACTTTCATATTTTATATAAGTTTAACTTTTCTGGAGAGCTTACTTTAAGAACCTATTAGGGATAATAATTTACAGCTTACATGTAAAATGTCAGGTGCATTAGCCATGTAGTAATGACTGTACAGATTTGAACTAGTTTAGTAAGAATACACTTTGGTGACAATTGCCAATACTTCAACAGACAACCAGTTTGTGGAAGAATGTTCCAAAGCTTAGCATGCGTATAAGGTCTTGCAAATCTAAAAAAAACTTTATTGAAGATTCCTAAGATAAAATATGATTTCTCTGTTATTTTTTTCTTCTGTATGAATAGACCTGGAAATAGTTGATCAGTCAAGCTGGAAAAATGGACTTCAAATTGCTCAGCTTTAAAAAACAGTGACTTGGAGGGCAGTGATATACATTAATTTTCAGAGGTGATTTCTAGTTCCATTAGCTACAGTGATAAATGTAGATAATCTGCAGTTTGGAAAATCAGGTCAATACAATACGCTAAAGGCTACTTTGCACATGGCATTTCTTTCTGTATTCAGAAAATTCACAATAACACAAGTCTTTCATTAGAAACAGCAAGCTATCTCTTCTGTATTTACTTTCTGTTTAATGCTTTGGGAAAACCCACAGGATGTTAAAACAGTCAAAGAAATAAATGTCTCTATGGTATAAATAGTTAAAATTGGTCTCTTCATTTCACAGAACTGTAGAATCATTGCTGTTGGAAGAGACCTCAAGAGATCATCAAGTCTAACCCCCATGTGAAAGCAGGACTGCCTGAAGCACATTGCACAGGACTACATCCAGGCAGGATTTGAGTATCTCCAGAGCAGGAGACTCCATAACCTATCTTGGCAGCCTGTTTCAGGGCTTTGTGGTTCACACTATAAAGCTTTCCCTGATTTCTAAATGAAACTTCTTGTATTCTAGCTTGTGCCCATTGCTCTTTGTACTGTCACAACAGAGGACTGACACCATCCTTCCTACAATCACCCTTCAGATATTTGTAGGAATGGATCAGGTCTCCTCTCATTCTTCTCAAGTCTAAATTGTCCCAGGTCTCTCAATCCTGCCTCATGAGAGAGATGCTCCAGGCCCCATCATCTTCACTGCCCACCACTGGACTCTCTCCAGTGGTTCCCAGTCTTGAACTGAGGAGCCCTGAACTGTACAAAGTACACCAGATGTAGCCTCACCAGGGCAGAACAGAGCAGGAGGCTGACCTCTCTAGAACTACCATCCACACACTTGTTAATGGCCTTCTTGGCATTGCCGCCTTCTCACTGACAGTTCATGCCCTGCTTTCTGCCAGGTGCCACACTAGTCACACTGTCCTTTGGAATGGCTCTACTATGGGCGTGGTCACTGCAGGCTGTAGGTTTTAGTTTCAGCCTTTTACAATGCCCACTGAAGCCTTGTCAGTCTCTCCTGAGAGCTGCCAGGTTGTGCAGGGAGTACAAACCGCCCCTCTTCACCACTTCCCTCCTCAGGAAGCAAATCTGGGGATGCATAGAGCTGAGATTTATTACAGACAGCAGCGGGAGCCAGTCTGCTGCAGCTTCTCTCAGCAACTAGCTGTAGGTTCTGGCAGTAAGGACATAAAGAGTAATGGAAGAAAGACTGTGCAGTTTATTACATTACAACTTTTTAATAGTCAAATATTTAATCATGTAGTGTGATACAGTTTTAAATGCAGGCAAATCATGTGAGGCTTATTTAGTATATGCTTTAGGTAATGTTCTGATATTATTTTCCCTCCAGAATACAAGATATGAGGTTGAAATACTGTGTCATGTGCAGATTAAAGACAAATTACATATAGATGAGGTTACATTTAATTACCTGGAATGGCTTTGTATGTTGAGTGAAAAACACAGTTTTCATCAACACCATATTAATTATTGCTGCCGAAAGCTGTAATTGACTACTGTGTTTTTCAGCTCATGAGTCAATGGTGACTAAATGTTTACTTTTCTGCTCCTAATTGCCTGAAACGCAGCACTTGTTTTTCCCTGCAAAATCTGTGGTCTAAGTTTTGCTCTTGTTTTCATGCATATAACGCCACAATGATTTACATGGATATCTGAAAATATGGTCCCATTTCTAATTTCCTAGCCAAAATGGTGAGTTAGGAGTACTGACTGTCTTAGCATCTTAATACTGTCGCACTGCTAGTTCTGCTTTTCCACATGGGCCATGTAGGAAGCCTCAACTTGCATTTAGATCAGGGTGCCTACAGACCTCATTTGATCTTGTGTCAGCTGAATAACTGAAGATACCTGAAGGGCACCTGCTTTTCTTAGCGTCTGTATCAGGTATGTGAGGAAATACTGTATACATGAAGGTGATTGGGACCGTCATCAGGATTTGCTGAAACAGGCATAATTTTGGAGACACAGAAACACTGCAAAAAGACTGGTTAAACCAGATGCTACAGATGCACAAGTGTTAGACTCTTCTCCACCTTTACAGGTGACAGGAGTAACAGCGACTCACAAAACCAAGAATTAGTGTGGATTCCAGAAGGATCAGTTCTGTTACAGGGAATTTGGGAAATTGCAAGGTTGGAATCATTAGCCTTGATCTGTCCTCTCAGAATGACACTTAACACTTTGGAAGGTGTAAAAATATTGCAGGACATGGAATAGAGAATAAGAGGAAGGAAGTTGTCAACTCACTCTGGAAACTAAAAGACTAGATGTTGTGTAACAGAAGAGAGGTAATATTTTTCTAAAAACAACAAACACAGCAATAACAAACTGGTGAGGAGGCAAAAAGGTAGAGAGGCATTCAAAGAGCATGAAGATCAGTGCCACCTCCCTCCATCTTGTGTTTTACCAACAGTAACAGTAACTGCTGTCCTGATGAATGTTCTCCTGTTTGACTGACACTAGCGGAGTCCTGGTAGCGATCTGCTTCACAGGATTTGGAGGAGCACTGCCGATTTTCAGGATCCTTGAGAGATCTCTGCCAAGGGAAAGCAACTAATTTTGATTTTATGTCATTCCATTCCAAAGGTTGGCCCAGAACCTAGAAGCACTCCTTACACCGCTGGAATGAGTATTTTGAGTATGGAGGGAACAAATCCTAAGTTTCAGCAAAATCCTATCCCTGTAACACTGACAAAAAGATATTTAGCACAGGGTCAATAGCACCAGTGGGGAATCTGCTGAATATTACTAGATTTTTCAATGTTAGCAGCAGTAATTTATGTTGCATGGACTAAGAGATTTCTCAGGTTGTAAGGCCAGGGCAAATGGGCGTTGTAGATTTGTGCTATTTCCTCTGCATCAGCTACCAGTCTGTCACAAATGGCATGTTTTCCCATGAGAAGTCAACCTGCTCATTGCTAGGAAAGTATTTCAAACATGGTTTTCATATCCATACTTGTGAACTTAAAGTAGAAGGGATACAGGGAAGCGGACAAAGAGTTTTGTGCTATCCGGGTAACTGCAGTGCTAAGCCACAATGACAAAAACTTGAGTTCAAAGAAATCAGGTGTCAGTAAAACTGCTTTGGACCAACGTGTCTGTATGTATCTGCAGTACACAAATAATTACAATATATTGATTGCTCTATTTTGTTAGATGATTTTAACAGTGATTTTTACATATCAGAATATGTTTTCAGTAGTGACTGCATTAAGTTTTGAAAACATAAACTTGTGGAGTAAGCTTTCATTTGTATTATCATGTTCTCATTCTTTTATCCTCACTATTTTAAAATGTCTTGGTTTAAACGATTGAAAAATTGTTGGGATTTTTCTCCCACTAGTGTTCGTGATCTTTCTTTTCTGAATTAGTGTGTGGCTAATTCCTTCTCATTTTCTGTTGCAGGAATTGGTTCCTGTTCAGATGCAGATTTTGTTCTTTCTTCAGATCTCAACACATTCCCATAATGGTTGTGACTGTTCTTTTGTAAATTTCTTTTTGTCCTTTCTTTGTTTTTGTGGCTATATTTTAACAGGTATTCCACAGGAAAATAAAAGACAGCACCTTTATTTAGTGGCGAGTTTCTGATGCATATGTACTGTTCCATCATCTAGATAGAATGTGATTTCAATAAAACTTCTCTGGTTGTACAGGAACCCTTCATGAAGCCACTTTTCACTGGAACATTTTAATTTTCACATGTGTACATGGAGCCACATGCACAGAGATTTGTTGCTGTTGTCACCTTCAGGTGCTAACCACTATTGCATTGATTTTCGGTACTTGCAGAACTGTCCTTATTAATATGTTAAATTAACCTGCAAAAAAACAATACATGAAAATGGCTTTCGAGTCGAAGATTTGTTGCCATCACGCACACAATAAATATGCATGAACTCTTGTCTATATTGGAACTTCAGCTTTTTAAATGTCTGTACTTTCAAGGAAAAGAGTAGTTTCAAAAGAAGGATATCATAGGAAAAACATAGGCAAGAACACAAACCAGTAGCAGAAGACAGTGAAGAATACATGCGTTCTTGTGTTTAGGTGCCAAAATGCTATGAAATATGGAGGAAATAGATCTCAAAGTACCAGAGGTATATAATTTGTTGCACTCACCTTAGATTTCAGTTTTTTCTCTAGATGACTTAATAGAAATTTAGATGCTTTCCTATGGTTGTCCTTATTTTGAAACAAGGCTCTTTTGTTTTAGAAAATCTAAGTGATTTCCTATTAGATCAATTTTTTTTTTAAACAGAATCACCATGATGTGACTTTTCATACGTGAGGTCTTCTGACCTTCCTTCAGCTGCATGAAAGATGCATTCTCTGCAAAGTAAATGAAGTTCTTGCTATAAGAAGTGGAGTGTTCCAGTGGTCAAATAGTAGGTCTGGCAGCCAGAAACTCCTAAATTTCAATCCCAGTGCAACCTGCTGAATGTCTTCAAGCAAGTTACTTAACCTTGTAGTTCTCACCTCATAAATTCATAATAATAAAAATGTTTTTTTCTGAAAAGAAATTAGATATTTCTTGTTCTCCACTGCAAAAAGTGCAAAGCACTGAGTAGGTGCTAAGCCCTATTAATTCTTAAATTCTAATCACATCAAGGACTCATCATGATTATCACAATTAAGCAAACCAGTAAGATTTAAAAGAGTGTACAGCCTAAATAATCACCCAAAGAATCATACAACATTTTTGATTCGTAGGATCTGTTAAGGGACGTGTTATCCATATTGACTCAAGGGTGATGTGATAGGTTGAAAAGCTAGCTCACCGCTTCTCATGGGATTCACTACTATGTAACAGCTTCAGCTGTGCTCTTATCTTCTTGTATGGGAGACTCTTTTACTCTTAGAAATTCAAAAGATGCTGCTGAGAGTCAAATGACCAGTTGGCACTGAAGTGTGAGGCTGCTGTTTAGACCATATATTTTGTTCAGCTTGGATGAGTGTCTGAGGAGGATAAAAAGCAGAAGTTATTCCTTCCAAGGCTTAAAACACAAGTGATGTCCACTTAATTAGTTCCAGATCTGCTTTGTATAGACTGAAACATAGGAGTAATTGAAGCATTTTAAGGGAAATACCTACTTCTTCCCCAGCCTCTGTTGTGTTGGAGTCTAACCATCAAAAACATGGAGGACATGCAGATCTGAAGATCCATAACTTATGAAAGACGGTGGAATATCAGGTAGAACAAACATCTAGTGAGGTAGTTGTTGCGAAGCACTTGTCAAAGAGTGGTAGGATAGATCTGAGGGGAGACTTTGACCCTTAGTGTTGCTGGTTTTCATTCCATAATTTCAAGAATGTTCTTTGTGTCTTGTTTACTGCAGAATATGATTAGATTTTCATTGAACAGGCAAGGAATGCATCTTTCATGTGGCAAGACAGAAGGGCCTCTGAATTTTATAGTGGGGATAGGGTGATGGGGCTGGTACTCATGAAGCAATGGAGAGTCCTGCTATGTTGCTCATTTTACGATTCTGTTTATAAATAAGTCCCACTATTCTGGGGCATAATGATTTCAATCATTTGTGTATATAAATAAACAGGGCATTGTGAGCTTACTTGTACAGGAATTATCCTTGGCTTTAGTTTTGGCCACAGACTCCCACAGGTCTGCAACCAATCTAAGCCAGAGGATTTAAAGAAGCAGTCTGTCTCTGATCTAAAGCCACTGTGGGAGAAGAGAGGGCCAATGGGGCTGGAGCAGGAAGCTGGGTAGTGGGGAAGGGGGCTCTTACCTGAGGTGCTGCTTTCCCCAGCACTGAGGAAGGGAAACCTGGGTCAGCCTCTGGCTGTCCTGTCAGGATTGTGAGGCTGGCCAAAGACGGATGGGATGCAAAATGCCTTCTTCATGGACTGGTATGACCTGTGCAGTCTGCAAAGAAGGAGACTGCTCATACGGTGTGAGGTACGGGAGGATAAGAGTATTGCTCCATGATCTGCACAGGGCAACTAAAAGCAACTAAGCTAGTGAAGTGTTCGGAGCACAGGTTTGAGAGGAGCTGCTTAGGGAACTGGGGATGTTTAGTGTGGAGCAAAGGAGGCTCAGGGAAGACCTTATTGCGTTCTACAATCTCCATGTTGTAGTGAGTTATGTGTTGGTCTTTTTTCCCAAGTAACAAATGACAGGACAAGAGAAAATAGCCTCAGGTTGCACTAGAGGAGGTTTAGATTGAACAATAGAAAAAATTCTTTCACTAAAAGGGTCATCAAGCAATGGAAAAGGTGGCTGCGTGGAGAACTGGTTTTGTCATGTTCTCTGGATTAATTTTGTGGTGGACTTAACAATGTTATTTTTTTTGGTTGGACTTGGTGATCTGAAAGGTCTTTTCATTCTAAATGATTCTATGATTCTATGTGTATTTCAGCTAGTAGCTCTGTCAGTGGGCCCTGCCACTCCTGTGTAAGCATTGTACATATGGGGAGGAGCTGCAGTAGGTCTATGATCACAGCTGTTTAGGAGGGTAGACACAAGATTCTCCTAAATCTTCCACTTCTTTGGAAAATATTGGGCTTTTTGAACCTGCAGTCTCACTTCCCAAAGCCTTTGCCATTTGCTGTTTTTCTTACACCTTGACTATTATCTTCCTGTCTTACTTGTCTAAGACATCCTCTGCAGCATGATGGAGAAAGAATGGAGAAAACCCACAAGTGTATGCAACTCTAGTCCTCACACATCCATCCATTCTCACTCCTAAAGATCTTAAATAGGTTTTCTGGGCTATTATTACACTACTACAGTCATATAAAAATCAGTGGAATATGGCCATTAACTTCTATAGGCCCAGAAAATGTCAAGGTCATATGTTTTGGAGCAAGAAGCACTGAAAAGAGACTGTTTCTCTTTACAAGGTATGAGATGGGAGAACAAGTATTCTTGATTTTCTTGCAGCATGCAGGACACTGATTCTGTATCCACTTAAGTATATTTTTATTTCTGAACCATCCACTTTAAGAAAAGAAGATAAATAACATTCCATGGAGAAAAGAAGTAAAAATTGTGCTAGCACCAGTCAGGAAGCTGGACTTGGTATAATCTGGACAACGTCATGTCTATCAGACAAAGTTTAATATCTGACTAAGGATATATTAGAAAATGTTTCTGTAGCTTTCTGATATAAAAACATAAATCCTCATGAATAAGTACAATTATCTTCATACTTTACCCAAACTGTTTTCATTATCAATAAATTTCTGGAAACTTTAAGTAAACTAGTTTCCAATTAATATGTATTGGAAATAAACTCTTGCTGTTGAATAGGTCACAGATATTAGTCTTTGCTTTACATCTCCTATTCTGTGTACTTTGTATGTAGAATAAAATCTTTTTTAACTCAGTTCAATAAATATTACCAATCTCCCTTTGAATTCCTGTCTTGGTCAAATATTAACCTCTAAGTATTTCATTTGTATCCATGTATCTTAAGATTTGTTTTTATAACAAATATTGTTGAATAGAAGATTAATGAATTATAACTAAAGGGTTGTCATTTGGGAAGTTTTGTTTTAAATGATCAGAATCAAGGAAATAGTTTCTTTTTTATGTGTATGTAACATGATTGCACTTTCCATTTAAAAATGCGCTTTAATTTTCATTATCAGAATCATAAAAAAGGATTGAAGAGATGGTTTCTTTTTAAAATGCAAAGTGTTTCATGCCAGAAGTTCTGAGAAATTAGATCTGCTTTTTCTATCTGCAGGTATAAAAGGAATTATATCTACTTCTTTTATTTTGTTAATTTTTTTCAACTATATTTTATTCTTCTTTTCAAACATTCACTCTGCCGTTTACAAGTAAGGATGAAATTATTTTTAGTGAAACAAAGAGAGGGAGTGAGGAAGTTCAGATGAAAAGTTATGTTTGTAAAGGCAAAAGAGAGAAGCAATTCACATTAATTCAAAGCAGAGTCCCTTTATTGGATTATGGGCTGATTGTGTTTACAAATACACTGCCGGGAGCATTTTAATTTTGGGGCAATTTTATTGTTCATAGATATATATCTATATATAGATATATATCTATGAAATTATGTGGTTATGTGTTTTAAATGAGATACAGCTCCTTGCCACTTAATGTAATATATGTTTTCATTTTATGACATAGCACAAAAGCAGAGAAATTTTAGAACAACTTGGTTGAAATATCATCACAAATGAAAGATGTAAACAATGTTTATAGACACAGTTTAAATGTTTATAGGCACAGTTTACATTTTAATTCATTGGAACTTGGTAATCCTTGATTCTCCTCCCCCTCTACTCTGCCTTAGTGAGACCTCACCTGGAGTATTGCATCCAATTCTGGGCTCCCCAGTTCAAGAGGGACAGAGAGCTACTTGAGAGTCCAACAGAGAGCTACAAGGATGATTAAGGGACTAGAACATCTGCCTTACAAGGAAAAGCTAAGAGACCTGTGACTTTAGTCTGGAGAGAAGATGACTAAGAAGGTATCTAATGTCTGTAATTACATGAGGTCTGGGTGTCAAGAAGGCAGGGACAACCTCTTTTCACTTGTGCCCTGAGACAGGACAAGGGGCAATGGATTTAAGCTTGAGCACAGGATCCACCTCAACATGAGGAAGAATTTCTTTATTGAAAGGATTACAGAGCACTGGAACAGGCTCCCCAGAGAGATTGTGAAATCTCCTTTTCCGGAGACTTTCAAGACCTGTCTGGATGCATTTCTGAGTGATCTGCCCTAGTTTTGGTCCCCCTCTGCTCTGGCAGGTGGTTTGGACTTGATAATATTCCAGCTCCTAACATTCTGTGATTCTTTATTTAAGAAGGATGGACTTCATTACGAAAGCACAGTCAAGTCATAGTACTACCGTACTACCCCATTCAGGTTTTTAAGCTTTTGCTACAGCAAGGTAAACACAAGATTTTACATCCTCAGGCAGAATAGAGTAGTGCTCCATCTATCCCAGTATTCTCTCTCCAACAGGAGCCAGTTCAATGTATCCAGGGGGGCGAAAATGTAACAACATGGGTAAATATAGACTCACTTTTCTCCATCAACCCTCCCAAATTCACGCAACCAGAAATTTAGCTCCTTCTTGAACTGGAAATTGTGATTTGATTTGTTTTTAAATATCTATGATTGCATCATCCCTTCTGGACAGTTGTTTTTCTAACCCTCACAACATCCTACAGGAATTAGTAGCAAAGTGAAATTAGTGTTCTGTTAAGCCATGTTGTTCAGTGAATAGATCTCTTTCTCTCATTTTTACATTAAATTTAAGAGGGTTACTTTTATACTGAATTTTTTTAAGAAGATATTTTTGATACTTACATAAAAAAAAGACAGAGGTATAATTTTGAGCACAATTTCCAGATAGAATTTTATTAGATGTTGTTCAAACAATGGAGAGCTCTTACTACCGTTTAGCTAGCTGCCCAGGCTGTGATGTCTTATACCTGGCTTTAAAGAAACCTGTGTGGTTGCTGGAAAATTCTATCACACTTAAAATCCCCATACGTGTCTTTGGCATGCCTTATCCAGACTTTGCAAAAGCAAGCTTGTTTGGTGTAAACTATCATGTATATACCTTGACCCTGGTTGTCTTTATCAGTAGATGAATTTCAGAGGTGGGTATTCCTGTAGAAGTCCAACCAAATAACGGGAATGTTAAAAGCAGTGATTATCCCTTTTAATTTATTACATTTCACCATAGACATGTATGGAAAATCTCAGCCTACAGGAAAAATGGATGGACTAATGAAAAAACCCTGCACATGAACACATTACAGGAATTGTTTTAACCTATGTGTTGACAAAATGATTGTCCAAACAAAGCTGAACTGAAACCTCAGGTCTGAATGCCTGTAAATTTTGGAGTCAAATCCACACCTATGTTTTTCATTTGTATACTCATTGCTTACATTAGTACAAGGGTTATTGTTGATAAAGTAAAAATATTCTCAAAGTTTCCACATAGGTGATGTCAATATGGAACTAATGTTATGTTAGGCTGGATTTGATGACCTTAGTGAGCTTTTCCAGACTCAGTAATTCTGTGATTCTATGTGATTCTGTATGTAACAAATATAAGGGTCGTTGTTTGACAGTCTTATGTTCTTTGAAAAGATTTCATATTATTATTATATAATAATATAACAATATTAATATTAATCATCTAACAACATATAATGGTACAACATAATATTAATAATTATTAGGAATTATAATAAGTGTTGATCCAATTACAAAGCCTCTTTGACAAGTTAAACAATTATTACACTTACGGTAAGCACATTTTCCACTTCTTTTGGACATTAACTTTGAAAAGTAGCTATACAATTTCAGAATTTTTTCTACTTCTTTCTCCAGCTTCATCTGGGACACTTTTGACCTCATAATCTGTCTATGCATGACATCACCATCTGTTGCCATGGAATTGACCATAATATCAAATAAGTAAGATGGCCAAAGGTTGCCTTGCAGAAGAGAGATAGAGATTTCATAGAAAAAATCCATTAATACTTAAATATAGTGCAATGGGAAATATCATACTATCTTTACCCAAATCAGTTACATAATTTTAAAAGGAAACACTCAAGTTGGCTGAGCTCTTATCTCCTGACAGAATCCTCTATTTCCAGAAGTAATTGAAGTTTTATGAATATATGTTTATATATACATAAACGAACTACAAACTGCACACTATAATATCCTCTGCAATCCACTGAGTCTTTCTCTTCACATTCAGAATGAAATGTGCGAATTTAATCTGATACTTTTTCAACAATCCTGAATCTACTGTAGATTTCCTGAGTAACACAAATGCTCTGTAAAACGGTAGTTTTGTTGCTAGCAAAGAGTAAATGAAGTCAGTGCATAAGAATATATGTGGTGCCCTGAGCTGGTTGTAGGCTTCTAGCACAGTACCTCTTCAGAATAAGTTGGGGAAGTGTTCAAAACTAGGTAATTCCTGAGTTGAAGAAGACACAGAGAAACAAGGCACTAAGAAGACTCACAAAAAGGCATGATCATTGATCTTTCTGCTGCTAGGGGGATGAGAAAGCTTGGGGCAAGAAATTCTACCTCTGGGAAGGCTCCCTCTTGTCCCCATCACCTGTATACTACACACCTAAACGCAGCTGCAACAGCTGGTCTCGCTTCCTCAGGCTGTGGTATAAGCAAAATAGGGAGCAGGGCTGTGTCTGTTTTTCCTTTCTGGAAACTTGATGTCCAAGTTAGTTGCTTGTTTTGGTTATGCCTAGAGCTGATCCTGTATGCATAGCAATTACCTTTTATTATATCTTTGAAATTAGGCAATGGTAGGACATAGAAGAAGTAGTGCTGCTTTAATGGTTGAAAAGCTTTTATGGACCATAGGTGTGGTTGTTTGTTTGTGTTTATGTTCCTAATTTGTAGTCTGCAACCTCATTGAGGTACTAGACCTCAGTGAACACTGAGACATAAAGAAAGGTTTACTTTTCTGTTTGTTGGAGCTCTACAATAAAAAAAAAAGGAAAATTCTTTAAAGATGAAAAAGTACCTTCTCTCCTGTGTTTTTATTATACTCAGAATGGCTATCTTTGAAGACCATCAGGCTTACAAAGGGCTGACAGGATTTTCTTCAGGCTTTCAGAGAATTTTTCCTGGAAGAAAACAAGAATGAGAAGATTTGAGCATCAAAGGCTGAAAGAATTAGGTGTGTCTGAATACAGAGTATTGGTACTGAAATATCTTGTAATGTTTCAATAGCATTAAGCAAGCTAAGTTTATCAAGATTTGGTCATTCTGTGTGTTGTTCAGCTGGCCTCTACATAGTCAGCAACAAATCATCTATATTTTCTTTATATAATAATTTGTGTGGTTGATATAACTAGACTTTGCCTGCTGTTGGCAAGGATGAAAAATACATCACTGCTTGTATCTCTAAGGTAAATTATTCTTCAGGGAAGTGCGCCTCTGGGGAATATTTTCTTAGGAGACCCATGAACAATGAGAGATTTTCCACAGGGAATGCCCATGGGGTAAAGTGTACTTCAAAGGGAGAGATCCAAGATGAAATGAGACTCTTCAAAGGCCAGCTCTACTTCCCCTCTCAACAAGACAAATGACTTCAAAGGGGAACCCACCAAGGTTGTAAATAACTTTTCCCCACAATACAAAAACCTTATTGATGGCAAGTTCTCTCAAGTAATGTGATATTTTTAAAGAAATCATTCAAAGCTAGGTGAGGTCTAAGTGCATCCAATGACCATCAGTGTAGAACACTTCTACTCCTCAAGTAAATGTATGACTGTCTTGAGATCTTGGAGAGTTAAAATTTGCAGTGTTCATTTCCTTCTTACTTGCATAAAGTTATAGCAAGATTTAAAACTTACAGGTCTGATGGCCTAAGGAACCATAAAAATCTAGCAACAGCTTTAGGGACCCTAGAGACTATTTCTGTCCAGAGTAGTTTATCAAGTTATAGACCAAAAGGCAGTGAGGATCTAAGAAAGCACTATTTTTACATAGGACATTGCATTTCACAACAACTATCTGGCTGAAATGTTTTAGCCCCAAAACCATATTACAGGAATATCAATAAAATACAAGTTTTGTTATTCATTGCTAAGGATCTTTCATTAAATTGACATCTGGTGGGAAAGCAGTGTCTGCAGATATGTCTGTGCAGAAAGTTAATTCAAAATCAGTGATAGAATCATAATAGGATTGAATAATTCAGGTTGGAAGGGACCCTAGGAGGTCTCTAGACCAACATCCTGCTGAAAGTGGGGCCCTTGAATTTAGACCAGGTTTCTCAGAATTTTGTCACACATGGTTTTATGAAAACCTCGAAGAACGGAATTGTGTTTCAATCTCTTTGTTAACTCTTGTTCATCCTCCTATGCCCTGCTGCAGCTTTATCTTCCAATAACCATCACAGTGGGATTAGTTCCCTCTTACATCATCTTTTCTCCAGGCTATACAACAGCACTGGAAGAAGAAGAAGAGAAAACAGCAGTGAAAGAGACACAAAATAACCCTTGCAATTAGCATTACAGACTCCTAAGAGAACAGCTGCTGCACATGATTTCAGTGACACAAATGGTAGGGGAGGTCCAGCTATCTCTCAGGGCGAAATCCAAATAAATTTTGTAATAAACCTGGAAAGAATCCTCTGATCAATCCCCAGAAAGTCTTAGTAATTTTTGTCTACCCCCAAATATCTACTGTACAAGAAGCTAATTCTGACTTCATCAGATATATTATGGAGAAACAATGCCCTATTACTCACCATTCAGAGCCTCACACATATATGCACTCTAATGGAAAGGAGCCATACAGAGTGGCACCAGACTATTGATATTTCTGCCCTATTGTTTAAGTAATGCACAACATTTAATATGTCAAATGGTATGACCATTAAAAAAAACAACTAATTACTAGATACTCTTCTAACAAATCAATGATATCATTTAGAGTTGGCCTGGACAAAACAGTGGGGGTTGTATACACTGACGGGCAATGCTGAACTTCATGTTGCTCTGCAAGAAGCTTAGAAGCTCCCCTTCCACAGATTTTAGTCTGGTTTGCTGAGAAAGGATGGTTACACTATGTGTATGTGCTATTAGTACAATTAGAACTTGCTGGCTTCACTTCAGCAAGTTTAAGAAGCAAAAAAAATATATAAGTTCTTGCAGATTTTATGAAGACCCACAGCAGTGCAGAGTAGACATTATAAACACTCTTGAGCCTTATTAAGGGAAGAACAACTGTCTGGATCAGCCATTGACTGACCTCAGAGAGTCCATACTGGATCTCCAGATCTAGCTACAGATTTGCAGACATGTTCTGTGGCTCACTGAAGGAAATTCTTAAATTTAGATTGATTGACTTCAGTCTGAGTATTTGTTTGGCTGAAAAAGTTCTGGCTGGAAAAACAGCATATTATGATGCAGTAAATATGTCACAAATGTTTGAATCCAAGTACTGTCTATTTTTATAAAAGCTCATCAGTTCTCTGACACACTTGACCTTTAATCCTTTATGAGGCTCTTTATGAAATCATCCATAAAAATGCCACTCCTGAGCCAAACATCAGGTCTCTTCCTCTCTTCCTTAAAGAGGAGTCTTGCCTTTTAGGAGGAAAATCTTCAGGGCAGATTATCTGTGAAGTTCTCTAACAGTTTTGCTCTCAAATGCAACTAAATACTGAAGTTTTCCCATAAATTGCCTGTCCTCAAGAAGCTGGTACTGCAAACAGGTAAAGAGTGACAGTGTTACTGCTGAATGCAAAATAGATCTCATCAACTGCTCCATGCTGATTTTAATGAGAAGTGTGTATGCTCAGCAACAAATAGAAGTCCACCATGCAAGACTTTGCAAAGCAGACATGATTCTACCTAGATGCATGTTTATGTTTTGATACAGTTTAATGAGATATGAGGTGAAAGAACAAAGACCACCATGGATGTGACTGCACTTATTTAGTTGTGAATTTTGCTGTGTGTCTAGCACATTGTGTGATCCTCATGAAAGGGCATGATGGATAGCTTTCTGGGATTTTAGATTTGGACATGAGGTCAGTTCAGAAGGGAACTTTGCCTTTAGTAATTGTGAAATCTCCTAGTGCATCTCTGAATGATAATTAAGCAATAACCTTAACTACATGTTCTGAAGTTCACAAATCAAAAAATTATGTGTATGCATAAAATACATGATTCATTTAAATATCATGTTGTCAAATTGCTGTGAAAGTTCATTCAGGAAATATCATGAAAACATTCAATTTTTTTGTGAGCGTTTAGTGTAAGATGTTATTTAGATAACCAAGTTAAAACTGTTTTATTCTTAACATGGCTGAAATGACTATCATGAATCTTAATCTAGAAAGCACTTAGCACTTACTGTTGTAATGGAACTAAATAATCACAAGAAACAGAATTGATAATAATGGGTCAAGATACCTGAATTAGAATATGAGTAGCTTTATTGCTTATGGATTTCACTAAAATTGCATTTGCTGTTCATGGACATTGAATGGAACCATTGTTAATAAATAGAATGCTAAAACCTGAAAGCTTTGCATGCATTTTCTTTATGGCATGCATTGTAAAAATTGAAAAATATTCACCGTAATAACAAGTAATAAATCTAAGTGGAAACTTTGATTATTATGTTTTCATCATTACTCTCCCTTGTTTGAAGTTTTATACCCAAAAGGTATCTAACTAATCATCAGGTATTATTTTCCACTTTCAGCATTTATGAAAAAGGAAAATAAATGAAATGAGATCAAGGATGGAAATAGCTACTGCTGCAGTACCAGCAGTGAATAACCATTACAATTCATCTAGTAAGTTGAAAGCTGTGCAGTGCAGTTACCTCCAAAAAACTTGTGGGTTTGCTACAAAGGTCCCTAGGGAAAAAACATATTCTGTGTAGCTTACTATAATGTTGACCACATCCGGGTAGAATTCATCTACTTGTGTACCTGAAACCAGCTGCAGCATGTCAGTGCTAGCTTAATGTGCCTGCCGGCTTTGCATGTGCATTTCATTTTTATTGAGCTCATCTGTGCAAGGTCACTGCTCTTTGTTTCTTGTGAGTAGTAGTCAGCTGGTCAGTTTGTAGCCTGATTTGTGAATACAAGACCTGGCGGTGAGCAAAGGCAATTCTGGCTTGGGGCATTCTTCTCTGAAATATTTTATACATTTTGTGTTTCTGATTAAAGCCATATAGAAACTTTCTGGGGGGGTTTGGCCCTGGATGGGAGCCAGCTGCCCAACAAAGTTGCTCTACCACTCCACACTTCTTAGATGGACAGGAGAGAGAAAAGTATAATGAGAGGCTAGCAGGTAAAGGCAACAACAGTGTAATAGAGCAGAAAAAGCAAAAGCCATGTGTTCATGCAAAGAGAAATAATAAATATTATTCTTCAGTTCCCATCAACGAAAGTTGTTTAGCTGCCCTCCTAGGCAGCAGGGTTCAATACACATAGTGTTTACTCCAGAGGACAAAGCACCATCGATGAATAACACCCCTACCTTCCTTCTTTCCTCTTGCTTTTATGTCTGGGTTGATGTCATATGGTCTGGAATATGACTTTGGTCAGTTTGGCTTAGCTAGTCTGGCCCATCCCTCATCCCTCCTCAGTTGGTGAGAGTGTTAGAAAAGAAAAAAATCCAACCCCCAGCCTTTCAGCTGTGTAAGCACTGCTCAGCAGCAGCCAAAACATTGGTGTGCTAGCAGTACTCCTTCAGCTACCACCACAGACACAGCACTGGGAGAGGTGGCATGGGGTGGATCAACTCCATCGCAGCTAAACCAAATACATTTTCAAACAGATAAAGAGATTTTGCTGTATGCTGCTGGATGACAGAATACTTTGACTGTTTCAGTATTCTCTTGTCAAGCTTTCTGTGTGTAGGGTGCAGCAAAAGCTTTCTACACAATTACAGGGGCATGTACACGTGTAAGTGCTTGTCAGTGACAGCAAGAGCTCTGCTACTGGCCTTAGAGCATGTCGGTCAAGGGAGATGTGAACTTGTGACAACCTTAGAACCAATATATATGCATTTTCTGCTAAAATTGACTTTTTATTATAGCAGCCGAGTGACTATCATATGGCTGAACAGAGGTCATAGAACATAGAATCACAGAATGTTAGGTGTTGGAAGGGACCTCTAGAGACCATCTAGTCTAACCCCCCTGCCAAAGCAGGATCACCTAAAATGGGTCACACAGGGCTGTATCCAAGCTGGTTTTGAACATCTCTAGAGAAAATATTCCACAACCACTCTGGGCAGCCTGTTTTCAGGGCTCTGTCACCCTCACAGTAAAGAAGTTTCTTCTCATGTTGAGATGGAATCTTCTATGTTAAGTTTATACCGATTATTCTTAGTCCTATTACTATGCTGCAGAGAAAAGAGCCTTTCCAGATCTCATTGGATAGCAGCACAGCCTTCTGCTGTATCAGCTACCTCTCCCAGTTTCATATCATTAGCAAATTTGCTGAGGTTACACTCTATCCCCTCATTCATGACATGAAAGCATAGACATGAGTGTGTGTGGGAAGCAGAAGTGCATTTAGAGGGGCTGCGGAATTTATTCATTGATTCATAAAACCAAAGTGTTAAGATAGTAATTTGTAGTATTCATACTACTTCTTTGATATACAAGTACTTCAATAGGGTCTTGTTTGAGACTTCATGTAGGGGTCAATTGTAAGCAGGTAGCACACACATAATATTCATAAGGATAAACATTTTTGTGTCAAATATAGTTTAAATATTTCTAAAGTGAACTAAATGAAGATCCTACCTATCACTGAAATGCAGGTGAATCTATACCTCACTATAGTAAGCTTGGAGCCTGTGTTGATCTGTTGGAGGGTAGGAAGGCCCTGCAAAGGGACTTGGGACCAGAACAGACTGGAAAGATGGGCAGACTCCAATAGGATGAGTTTTAACAAGCCTAAGTGTTGGGTTCTGCATTTTGGTTATAACAACCCCAGGCAGAACTATAGGCTGGGAATGGAGTTCTTGGAGAGTACTCAGGTGGAAAGAGACTTGGGGGTACTAATGGACAGTAAACTTAACATGAGTCAGCAATGTGCCCAGGCGGCCAAGAGGGCTAATGGCATCCTGGCCTGCATCAAGAATGGTGTGGCCAGCAGGGAGAGGGNAAGGGGTCACAGTCTTAAGCTCCATCGGGGGAGGTTTAGACTTGACATGAGGTAAAGGTTTTTCACAGAAGAGTGATCCAGTTTTGGAACAGGCTGCTCATGGAGGTGGTCGAGTCACTGTCTCTGGAGGTGTTCAAGGTTAGTCTGGATGAAGTACTGAGAGGCATGATCTAGATGTTAGGTTTACTTGGTTTATTTGGATTTAGGTTGGACTGGATGATCTTTAAGGTCTTTTCCAGCCTCATCATTACTATGATACTGTGATACTCTAATAGTAGATGCTGAGTAATGTAATGAATTCTTGCATTAAGGATAGGGAGCTGTAAAGGATACATCCAGATGAAATAATTTGGTATTTGTTAACTCATTTCCCATTCTGATTTAGTTGTAAGGCTGCAAGGGGTTAGAAAGTTTTTCATGTCTAAATGAGGAATCTCCAGTGACATTGCTGTGGTCAGGACAGGGCAACTGCAGACAATGGACACAATGCCACTGCCCTCTGAGAAATATCTTGCATGTCACACTGACAAGGTACAAACCACCAAGAACTGAAAAGTAGCTAAATGTTTTGTAGTGCCTTGGCTTCTCCTTTGATTCTCTCTTCCACTTAATGTCTAAGCACTATCCTATTTGTTTCCAGAATCTCCCATTAGCACAGCCTGAGGCTTTGGGATTGCAGTGGATCCTGGGTAACTTATTTCAGCAACTCTTAATTCCAAAGCTGACCACATTTTGAACAGGACAGAGCATTGCCTGGCTAACAGATGTAATACATGGGTGTTGGCTGTGGGTTTTCTGTAATATCTTACATGTTCCTGTTTTCTGTTTCACAGACTCTCTATGGAACTGGAGTATTTTGTATGAAGGATTCACCATGTTTCTTTTTTTCCATGTGCCTGAATAAATGTTTAAATCAGTTTGAATGCTTATAGCAGTAGCTATGTCTGTCCTAGAATCAGCAAAGTTCATGAGAATTCCAAAGTCCTATTCAAAATTTTCAGTTTTGCTTGCATTTTCATACTCATAAATCAAGTAAAAGTGTATTTTACTTACACAGATGAATGAAAAGGAAGACATTTGTCTTAGTCTAGTTATATACATGCACACTTACCAAAGTATATTTTAGCAGGCTTGCATTTAATATTCTATGTGTATGTGGATAAAAAAATTAGAGCTTCTTCCATTTTTAATGCCTTTGTCTTTTTGTCTCAGTATAACTTTCATTGTATTGCAAAAACAGTGTTTCAACAAAGCATTTTAGCTAAAGCTTAAGTCTACAGGACCCAGTGGCTGAATTGAAGCTGTAGCATTTATATATTCCACTAAATTGTTGGGTGAAGAAGGAGATTTGGACAGGACTGATGCATTCTTGTGACTTTGTTACTCAGAGATGAGGGTGGAGTGAGTGACCAAAGAGAAGCAATACAAGTTTATATTTATATAAGAAAAACCCTGACCTAAACTACAGGAGGTCTTGAGTGAAGTGTGTCAATATCTAATAGACTTTATACAAGGTATATCATTGCTATTTAGTATGTGTTAGAGATTGGTTCTATTCATGCAGCAAAGATAAGAGGAAGGGTGCTGATCACAGCAATAGCATACCATTTATTGTGAGTAAAGTCAGGATGCTGTAAGTTCAAAAATCTCATCTCATAGCGTGTCAAAGACTGTTGTGGGTTTTTGAATGTGGTGTCTTGAAATCATTCAAAAGCATAATTTTTAGGGTACTGTTGGAATTACATGGGTACCTATGGAAGCATTCCTTTGAGAAGTAAAAAGGCCAGTGAAAAATAAGTTTGTCTGAAAATCACATTGACACACTTTCTTCTTTTTGTGTTGGGATAAACTGTGTTTCCCACATGGTCATGTTGTGGCCCCCAAAAAGCACTTGATGGATTTCAGTTTAGGAGCAGTCAGTCACTACTGTGGTTAACATGCTGATAAGTGAGAGTTCCTGTGCAGCAATACTACAGAAGATAATTTCCTACCTTATAAACTTCTATTACTTTAATTTAAAGCATTTTTACCCCAACTCTGATATATAGGCACTGGTATATAAGTTAGTGTAAATCTCTTGCTTGAGGTAATGATTGACATTAAGACTACACAAATCTTTAAGAATTACTTTAATTACAATTTTGCTCCTTTTATTTGCACAAGTGTGTATATAAATATATATGTCACAGTCTGAAAAACTTGTTTAAAAATAGACAGAGAATTAAAACCAGGCAAGGACAGAGAAAAAATATGGAAAATGCAAGGGAAAACTGTATGTGAGAAAGGAGGAAAATGTGAACTTACTGTGGTGCATAAAACAAAAGGAAAAAGATCAGAATGAATCAGAGTCAATGGAAAAGAGAAGAATTCTCAATAAATGGCAAGAAGCCTGAGGGAGGCCTGGAGAAAGAAAACTACAAGAAAAGGATATCAGAAAAAAAGAAGGGTCCGAAAGAGGAGAAATGTGGAACTAGAGATGATGAAATACATGAACACACCAAAGAGAAGGCTTTTCTTTTTTTTCCCCCTGTACTTAACAGGGGCAAAAGGTATGTTTTTAAACATTTGCTATTTTCTGTTTGAAAACCTAGGAGCATTGCTTGTAGGTTTTCAAGCTGAAAAAGATGCTTACAACACCTTGACTTTCTTAGGCAGAAAGAGAATTGCTAATCATTGCAATCTTGCTTTGTGAATATATAGTTTTCTGAGAAATAGATAATGAAGTGCTACTAGTTTTATTTAAAAAGAAGCTTTGTAATTACAATGCAGGAACATATAAACATACATCTAATAATCATAAACAAACTTTTCTCTTCATAAGGTAAGAGTATGCCTAAGTGGTACATAAAAATTCCAATTAATTTAGCCAACTTTAATAAGGTATTGTGAGCTGCTTTTGTAACAAATAAATATTTCAAGAACTATTTTCAAATCCAATGAAAGCTTAAAGACAAGTTGTTTCAATATGCCGTCTATTCATTTTTCTCTCTGTTTCTCCCCCCACTCCTTGCCCTTCCATCAGTGGCTAACTATTAAAGTTGTTGTAATCATTATTATAATAGATCACTCTGCATGATCATTCTAAGTGGGCCTAATCCTCTGCTTGTTTACTGCATTGCAATATCCTACTATGGGAATGGAAGAGGTGACACGAACTCTGGTGTCTACTAGGTATGAAAAAGGAAGACCTGACTGAAAGTTGCTCTTTCCACAGAAGTGCTTAATCAACATTAATGTTTCACTCACAGGCTGATAGGAATTAAAAAGCCACATGAAATCGAGCCTCCTTAGCATAATGTTTTCCATTGCAATTTTACTGAAAACATCACTTAATTAAAACTCACACATACTCACATGGAATAGCCTACTTTTGAGTTCTATCTATGAGACAGGGCCATACTGTATGCATACAAACTGTAAGAAATAATTTATAGGACAAATTCCCCACAAGACCATTCAGGGAAAGGAAAAAAATAAAACACCCTAAAAAGAAAGAGAGAGAGAAAAAAAAGACCTGGCTCTTGACACTAAAGGCTTAACATCAAATGCGGCCAGAAATCCATTTTCACAGTTTTATTGCCCATTCTGGACGCTTCATTTCAAAGGGAAAGAATTTGAATTCACACACATAAAATTCCCTTTGTTCTCTTGCCCTCCAGCCTTTGGTGCCAGTGTGGACGGTCCTATAGGGAGAGGTTGAGATCAAAAAAAAATTTGCAGCTTAGATACCTGGCCCCAAATGATGCCCCTTGGCATTCTTAATTAAATCAGCTTTGCAATAGATTGACAATGCAGTGTCAATTATAATCATTTATATTAGCAAACAGAGTATTTTTAACACTTTGGAAATAACAGGAGTTCAGTAGACATGGGGGAAAAAAAGAGCAATCAAATTATGCCGCATGATGATCACTTACAATGCAGTGCATTGGACTGTAGGTCACATCATATCTTAGTATTGGGTAAAACTGACATGATTTATCATAGATTTTCTCATCTGAAAGGACATTTCCAGTTTGGCTCATCTTGGTTGTTTGTCGTTTTTCTGTCAGCTTCGAAACAGAAGTTGAGTGTACTGTAAGGGGTTGAGAGGAGGGGACATTGCAGCCCAGTGTTGGAAGGAACCTTTGTTATAGAGAAATGGCCGGATCTAGAGTCTGTGGCAGCTGAGGGTGGTATGGTTTTCCTATTGATCTCAGTAGGCCTTGGACCAGTACCTGCAGAAATTATTTTCACTAGGAGTTCTGGGGTACTTTTGATATTAAAATCTGCACAAGAGTATTTATGAAAGAAAGATATCTCTTTTTGCTAGCAAACGACATCACGACTTGTATTGATGAATAAGGTACTTTCTGCTTTCTACAGTGTTATTTCTTTATGTTTTAGCCTCATGCCTCTTTCAATTCCAGTTAATTTGGACTAGATACAGATCAGGTCTCAGGCTTCAGAGTGTAAACTAATCACCTGAAGAGGTCAGGGAGACATTTTTTCCTCTCCACATATAGCACTGCACAAGAGATTAGAGGTCTGTGTAACAATGCCTGTATTTCCACCTTCTGTGGAGTTTACAGATACTTTTTCCTTTCTTCTTTTTGAAGCCCACTGACTCTGATATTCATTTTGTTTTAGAGGCTTATCATAGAATCATAGAATCATTAGGGATTGGAAAGGACCTCGAAAGATCATCTAGTCCAATCCCCCTGCCACAGGATCTTATGCCTGACTTTGGCTTCACACATTCATGTGAGTTAGTTTTTTGATTTTCCTCTGTGGAATATAGATCTACAATTGGCTGTTAGTATAGAAAAGCAAGTGAGTTGCATGTTTGGAGACTATGTTCTTGTTTAGTGTCAATTAATGGATGCCTCTCTGCTAAAGTTACAGATATGGACAATTTTTAACTGCTTATTGGATTAATTTGTAGTTTCTGTCACTACAGCTGTTAAACAGAAGGTTACTGCTAACCTCGAAAAACATTACTTTGCATAAATGACCCACAGAGTAGGAAACTTTAAATTTTTATGAGATGTTAAAAAGTTATAACAGGGAAATACTGATGGAGTGTTGCAGATTTCAGCGTAATTAAGCACTTTTCTAAGCCTCACATCTTTGAATTTCAAGCCCAATTGGGAGATTTTGGTTTCTCTCAATTGAATTATTCCCAAGATCCTGAGCATTAAGGACTTCAGACATCCTAGCAATTCATTTGTCCAGAAACAGGAGACAAAAGATAAGAAAGATGTTTTTTGTCACCTGTCCTGAATTTTGGAAGAATCAGGACCTGAAATTTGAGAACTAGCCTTCCAAATGACCTGCCCTAGGTCCCTCAGAAATTATTCATGTGAACTCAGATCAAGAGTTTTTAAGTTGGGACCCATCCCCTACCTGTTATAGAAAAAGAAAGCAGCATCTCGCTTGGTGAGGTCCCTTTGAGACATGTTTTAAAGACACCTTGAATTGCAACAGATTCAGCTGCAGCTGCAAGTGAATGGAGGGAGGTTTTAAACCCAGTTATTCTACAACAGTTTATGTCACCATGGTGGCAAGTAGTTGGAATGTGTCTTTGCTGAAGCTTCTGAATAAATGCAAAACTGACCTAATTACAGCAGTTGATCAGCAGTAGATTTCCTTACCAGCTTTAGACACAGAATCATGCTGTTATTGCTGTAGTTGGGAAAAATACGTGAAATTCTTCTCCTTTACCATTTCCACTTCCATTTTGCTCTGGAACTGTTCTTAACTTTCACTCTTCTTTCTTTATATTACACTTTTTCTTCTTCCTATAAGTGCATATGCAATGTAGGTTATATTAATTCTTGTCTTCAGAGACAGCTGTTTCCTCTAAACATGCCTTGTAGGGGCAGATACTGAACTCTGCAGAGTATTCCTTTTCTGTTCTTTCACCAATCTCAAATCCCTTAGCAATAGCAAGGGACCTGTATGTCAGTGTCTTTTTTTTTTTTTAGTACTATAAATATTCTGCTTTGGGAAATCCATTTTGGGCCTTAAGTAGCTCTTAGTGTCCTATTCTAGAATCTCTTCAACTAGTTATGCCTTTCTTCCTAATCAGCAGTGTCTGCCACTAGGGAACTTCTGTTTAGCTTTGGAAACTCACTCATTTTATATTTAAACAATAACTCTCCAGCTTCAAGAAAGCTGAGGAGCCTAGTACATGCCTTATAATTCAAGCAATGCAAAAGAGAAGAAGGCAGCTCTCCTGTGATGTCTACTTTGATCTAATCTCTTCCCCCAGATCTCTAGTTTAAACAATGTAGAAGTCAAGCAGTTTTCAGACTGGTACATTTTGAAATTTAATTTTAAAGACAAAAAAATAATACATGTATGATTTCTTATTTGTAAACTTTGTGTTTATTTTTATGCACTCTGTGAAGGTTAAGCAATAGTTAGCATAGTTATGTCCAATACATACTAAATAGCTGTGACTCTTAAATTCCAATAAACCATGGTGCTAAAATGGATTCAAAAGTGTCATTCTTGGAAGCATGCTAAATTCACTTAGTTTCAGCAAATATTTAACAGATAAGATTAGGGTTGTTGTTAAGATATTTAAAAAGGGTCAGTTTTTGCAGATAATTTCAGTTTAGGACACAAAACCTAACATCTGAGAACTGAAAATATTTTGATTTGAGGCATGAATGTGATACTTATGAGATTTGTGTTTCAGATATCACAGTATCACAGAAATGATAAAGGTTGGAAAAGACCTTAAAGATCATCCACTCCAACCTGAATCCAAATAAACCACGTAAACCTAACATCTGACATCTAGATCATGACACTCAGCACTTCATCCAGACTAACCTTGAACACCTCCAAGGATGGTGACTCGACCACCTCTGTGGGCAGCCCATTCCCAAACCAGATCACTCTTTCAGTGAAAAACTTGTCAGTCTAAACCTCCCCCGTTTAGTCTGGGGGGGACAGGAACAGGGGACAAAAGGTCTATTATAGAATCATAGAATCATTAGGGATCAGAAGGGACCTCGAAAGATCATGTAGTCCAATCCCCATGCCATAGCAAGATCACCTAGACTGAGTCGCACAGGAAAACATCCAGGTGGGTCTTGAACATCTCCAGAGAAGGAGACTCCACAAACTCCCTGGGCAGCCTGTTCCAATGCTCAGCTACCCTCACTGTGAAGAAGTTCCTTCTGATATGTACATGGAACCTCCTATGCTCCAGCTTGCACCCATTGTTCCTTGTCCTATCACCAGATGACCTTGAGAAGAGCCTGTCTCCATCCTCCTGACACTCNAGAACCTCTCTTGATCTGCTAACCACCGCTATTCTGATCTCATCCAGGATGCTGTTGGCCCTCTTGGACACAAGAGCGCATTGCTGTCTCATAGTCATCCTGCTGTCCACTAGGACCCCCAGATCACTTCCTCTTACACTGCTGCCCAACAGGTCAGTCCCCAACCTGTACTGGTCTCTGGGGCTGTTCTTGCCCAGATGCAAGACTCTACACTTACCCTTGTTGTACATTACATTTCTCTCTGCCCAGCTCTCTAGCCTGTCCAGGTCTCGCTGAATGGCAGCACTGTCTCCTGGGGTGTTGGTGACACCACCCAGCTTTGTGTCATCAGCAAACTTGCTGACAGTGCACCCTAATCCCTCATCCAAGTCATTAAAGATTGAAGAGCACTGGTCCCAGTACCAATCCTTGGGGGACTCCACTAGATACAGGCTTCTAACTAGACTGTGCTCCATTAACCACTACTCTCTGGCTTCTATCCTGCAGCCAGTTCACAATCCACCTCACTACCCAATCATCCAGTCCAATTCCATTTTCCTTTTTGATACAAGTTCCTTCACTGGAGTGTTTCTTTAATGATTCCTGTAACTGTATGATTCCTACATTGCATTAAGATGGTACAAGAAGAAAGGATACTCTCCACGAGTTGCAGATCTTCTAGGAAGCACAATATTAGGAAAAATAAATAGGGTAAGTAAGAGAGATTACTGTTCTTTTGGAGCATCAGAGTGGCAATTAAGTTCCAATATTTATACACCCTTGAATTTCAGGTACAACATTGAGGTTCTGACTATTTTGCCCTTTTGTCTGCCCCATGGAAAAGACTCAAACTAAAGCAGGTATTTGCTATCATCAGCATCTGCATTACAATCAAAACCTTTACTAATGTCTGTAAAAAAACATGCTAAAATACAGCCCAGAACAGGAGATCTTACTTTTTCCTTTTTCTTTTTAATTCCCCTCTTCTTCCAAGTGGATATCTGTGAAGATTTATTTCCTATGTGGATCCAATGGCAGTTTAAGATGATAAATCTCTCCAAGACAACTCTCAACAGACTTAGTGAAAATGTATGCCTGAAGCTAATTTTCTCCAACAGCCTGGCTTTTCCTTTTCCAATTACATTGGTTTCTGAATAGTCCAGGCCTTTGTTTTCTGGGGAACACAACAGGGATTTTTCTTTTCGGAAAAGACAAGATCTTATTTTTCAGGAATATCCATGTGAATGGTCAAGGGATTCCTGTGAGTATCCATGTGGATGGGAGAATGTTCCCATATAATATCTTCTTTCTGTCACAACAATAATGGAATTTTAATGCTTAATTTCATTAAACATTTTCATGTTTAATTTTATTAAATAAGTTTGAAAGAGAATCAAGAAACCAAGATCTTTCCTTGTCTCCCAGGGCAGAATAAGCTATACCTAACCAAGTCTTGTCATCTTTATCTCACCTGTTCTTAACAATTTCTAACAATCATTCCATCATCTCTTCAGGCAACACACTGTTAATATATTTTTTACTGGATTATTATTTTTTGCTTTATAATGTGGAGGATGGATGATCCCACTTTGCTTTATAAGTAATTTTCTCTATTTCTTTTCTCAATTTCTGCTCTTTTTTTACTGCCCTGGTCCAGAGTCTTTTTTTTTTTTTTTACTGACCTCTACATCTTCTTTAAGTGTGAGGCCACAGCTGGACAGACTTTAACATTTAGCCCTTCCTACATATTGTTTTACATAGGACATCAGACAGCCTATGTGAATAACTTGGCATTGTGAGAGAACATTTTTCGCATAGTTCATCACATGAGACTGCAGTGAAGTCTGTTAAAAATAACATTTACCATGGCATGGCACAAATATCTCATAGTAGAAAACACTCTAAGCGAGGAAATACTGTGGTAAAATCAATAGCCCGGAAAATTATCATGCTTTTTAATAGCACCCACACTTTGAGAATGGAACATATGCAGCTACCACCACATTTCTCTTGTCCTATCCATGACTACTGGAATCAAATTACATTTAGGCCTGCCACAAAGACACAAATTTATATCCTAGACTACCATCTCTCCTGCAACAAAATTTGTCTGTAGTCTAAAGTCGGACTCCAAACCCAGTAAATTTGGGAGATTTTCCCTTTTCTTCAAGTATCTGTGTGCCAAGTTTGAAGGATCCAACACAAGGAAAGTGTCAGAGTGGTTCATTCAGACAAGGCTAAACTTTGAGTCCTGCACACTGCTCCACCCTGAGATGTAGAGGAAGAGAGAACCAGGTGTTTTGGCTGCAGGCAGGCATGGAAAGTACTGGGGACTAGGGCACTGGAGATGACCAGTGAAGCTGTGAAACCCAACTTCCTGGAAGATATGTCTCATGCCTTTCAAAGCAGGAGGTGTTTTAAACTGGGAGAGGAAAACACTGAACCTATTAAGCATCCTCCTGAGCTTTAGTCAAGTGGACAGGCAGAACTGACACATACTGCCTTTGGTGACTCACAGCAAACCTCTACACCTTCCAATCAGTGGATACCAGAAGGTCCTTGTCCAGGCACGCTGGGCTGTGGCAATCAGGAGTGCAATGCAGTCAGAATTTAGATGGCAGCTCCTCTTTGTGCTTTGGAGCCATTCTGTTTGGGCTACACCCAGATAGATGCTAAAAGTGCAGGGGTTAAACTACAAAGTCATTAATTAATTAGACTTTGTAGAAGAAAACTGGTGTATGGGTATGACAGTGTGCACACATTCTAAAAAATATGGTTTCTAAAAGTTTATCTGTTTCTTAGAATAGAATGATAGAAGCATAGAATCATAGAATCATCAGGGATCAGAAGGGACCTTGAAAGATCATCCAGTCCAATCCCCCTGCCACAGCAGGACACCCTGACCAGGTCCAGGCAGGTTTAAAATGTCTCCAGAAAAGGAGGCTCCACAAACCCCACAGGAAGCCACCTTCAGTGCCTCATCTTCCTCCCTGGGAAGAAGTTATAAAATCAGTCAGGGCTGGAAAGGACCACAGTATCATCCAGTTCCAACACCCCTGCCATGGGCAGGGACATTCCACCTTAGATCAGGCTGGCCATAACCAGTTTCCTAAGGCTCTACATTGCAATGTATCACACTTTTGAACAAAAAAATTAGATGCATTTCTTCACTAAATATTATATTTTGGGGGATAAAGTAAGAGTTCTGATTTTACTTACAGCATTTATATGTATCTCTATATTGGATATCTTTATATGATTTTCTTGGTAACATTCCAAAAGGATCATGAAGTACCTATGTATTTATAAATATCCCATTTTTATGTGCATGAGAAACTAAGCAGATATTAATTGGATAAAAGCAATCATCTCTACTTAGTTAAGATTTGTAACATGCAGTCAAACAATTTAGCATGTGGTCAGGTAATGACCCCAGTTACAAATAAATCTGCATTTGACTTTAAGTAGATTGCAGAGATACTTTGGATATATATGTTTGATGCATGCTTAGACACATTTTGGTATCAGCAGTTTAAGCAACCAATGAGAGTGAGGAAAGGTGGAAAGTAATAGCTAAAAAGGGTCCCATTAATTAAAATTTCTTCCCACTTGGATTTTTGTCCTTTTCATATTGTATTCTTGTGAGCTTGCCTGAATCACTTTATGAAAGACTCAGGGGCAATACCACACCCCAGACCCCCCACACCTCCTCCCCATTGTATAGTATTTAAATAATTGAATGCTGGCAGAAAGGTGGGGTTTTGATGAGTCTGCAGTTTTGTATTGAAATCAAATATATTGTAAGCACAGGGAAGCACAACTCAGTGCCCTAAGACGGTCTGGTGTCATGGTCAACATCTGAAATTTGCATGAGAGGTTATTCAAAAGAGAGACAGGGGACTTCCCTATTGTATTAACATGGTAATGCAATTCTTTGTGTCGATTATTCTGATCCACACCAGCTCTGGTATGCACAGAGTCTGGGTTTTTACGAGCTACAGGCTTTTATACAGCTATATTTTATTAACCTAATTAGAAGTTTTATAAAAGTAAATTATATTTATGTTTGTGTCTCCTATTTGCAATCATTAGGGAACCTAGACCATCTCCGGTGACTTCAGAGGAGGCTGGTCAGGTCCCATCTGTGTAAATCTTGTGAGTTGTCATAGACTCATTGCATCTGATTTACATGTGAAACCTGCGGACAGAGCACAAATGCTAACCAAACAGTTAATAAATAGCACAATACCAAAGTAACACTTTTGCATTTCTTTAACTTCCTTTTTACAGGGACCTCCAAATGTTTTTCAGACCTTAATGAAACAACCTTCACAGTAAAAAGGTCTTTCTACAGTAATATCCATGACACTATAATACTAATGTTTATATACCTTACTCTGTTTATTAGTTTGATGCATTGCAACTTAAAAAATGGAATAAGACACATCACTCAAGTTTTCTTAAATACAAAACCAAAACCCGGTCCTGTCCCGAACATCTCACAAACTAGAAGTCTGACTAGAAATTTCCATCAGCTGAGGGAGGGAGTACTTTAACCTTCATGTCCCTTTGCTGAGACATGTCTATGTAGATCTGATGCACGTGGAAACCAAACAAGCTGAAGTTACCCAGGAAGTGGCTTAAATTCACTGTGAGTTGGTTTCAGGCAACCAGATTAGTTTCTTATTTGCAACAGGCTAGAAGCACATATACACACAGTTACCAGTCTCAGCTAAGGGCTGTACCTCAGCCACTTGGTTTTGGCTGGTTCCATACCTTAGATCTTACATCACTTCAGATGATGAGACTTAAAATGAAGTAGCAATTCCAGCCTTAAAAACATATACAAAGATAGGTTGTAGAGAAAGCAACTGAATCAGGTGTGAAATCAAAGGTTAATTTCTCACTGTGTTGCTAGAAGTCCTGAGATCTTTTGCACAGCCCCAAAGCAATTTAACATGGATGTTTGGGAAACAGATTGTTAATGCTCGTGTGTAAAACTCACAGCAGTGTAAGAGCTTGACCCACTGTCTAGCAAATCTAGCAAGAAGTCTGGCAAGAAGTCTTGCAAGGTGTGCCTCCAGAAAGACTTATGGCTCAAGTAAGTTTTTTCTTTGAGAGCAAGGAACAAATAATGTGGTTGGTGATGGCATAGAGGAGAGAAACCACAGAAGCTGTAAGAAAGTAATGTTCTTTGCAATGCAAGCTAACAAACAGGCACGGGGATTTACACAATTTATAGCTATGGTCCTTTGTTGCTGTGCCTCTTCATGCACCTCGAAGAGTCTCTAGACATACTTGTCATCATAACCTGTCTTCTTTATATCTTTTACTTTGGGTTGTCTAGCACCACAAATATTAACTTCAGTGGGTACTGGATCAGACCTTGGATTCTCTATTAAACAGTGTTGTGCACCTAGGTTAAGCAGCTCTTAGGAAGTTCTTCTCCTTAGGAGAGAAGAAACAGATGCCAGAAGCATAACAGAAAGGAACATTTTAAGAAATAGTTGTGATAAACACCTATTTAGCCAGTTTCTAAATGCCAAAGCCATCTTGATGGTGTGTTGACATGAGCTATGTTCTTCACTGATTGTGCATGTTCATGGGTGGGCAAGGCAAACACATAACAAATTCAAGTTCCTTTTTCCAGCATGCAGTATGTTTCTGTTATGGTTGCTATTGATTATTTGGGAAATCTACAACAAGTACAAAACCTAATGGTTACTCTGGTTGTTCTGGGAGCATGGTTTTGATGGTCACTGCTGCACAAAAGTAGCCTCTAGATAGGGCTATAAATATACAATCACAATAACATACAATATTATCATAGCAGTATTTAATAATGCAAAGAAAAGCCACCAGATTTAGGTAATACCAGAATTAACGTTGACCATTCAGTTTTAATTTAGTCCACTTAAGCATATGGTTTCTATTAACTATATAATTACCTTACAGTTTTGCTGTAAGATCCAAGGTTTATTCTGAACACAAGATGAGTGGTGTTTATGGAATGTGATGCTATTACACGGTTTATTTCCATTATTTGGGCTGTGCAATTTTAATGTACTTTAATCAATAGTGTATTACAGCTTCATTTACCTTATGAAAACTTGTCAGCTTCACCCGAAAGTGCTTTTTCATTTTGTTAAGGTATTTCCTGAATGCTTCTGTAATCAGGATGTGTGCAGAATGTGTAATTCTGCAAACTCCTCAGAGGTACACCATAAACACCATAATAATTGTCATCCTTCTAATAGCACCCATTAGGATGCTGTCAACACCACATTAATCAGCCAAGACCAAATTTTGCCAGGTTTTGTTTTCATCAGCGTTGGGTCAAACGCAGCCTGGGTCACCAGTAAGCAGAAATTTTTAGTTTTAAAGTTTTCCTGAGTTCTAATGTGAAATTATATGGTGTTTTTCTGAAGGCTCACATCCCAGAATCCTATTGCTTTTATTTTATTCTAAAGCCTTCACTGCATGGTATGTGACTCTTGCAATGCAGAGTTACTGCCAGGTAGCAATATAATATCCATGTTATCACAGTGAGGGTTAAGTCTGATGAAACTAAATGTTGAGACATGTCGGTTTAGTGACGTTGTGTGCTAACCTGTTAGCTTTGCTGGTGACCCTCACTCAACTCATTTGAATGTCCCCTATGATATTGCTCAGTGTTATTGCATGTATTGACCCACAATGTGACTGACAGAACTGAGCTGACCCTGATAGCCCTCACACAATCCAACTGTTAAGAGTTGATCTCTAGGCTATTCTTTGATCATGGTTGTGGACCATGGTAGTGTGCTGTAACTTTCAATAATGCAACTTATTCTGGTTTTGTTGCTGAGTGGGAGACAATCTTCAAAATGAAAACACAGCCATTATCCCAGGCAAGAGAAAGAAAAGGGTAAATATTTACTCCCTGGAGGGAAGATTAAACTGTAGTCTGTACCTTAGGGAAATGCTTTTAATGCAAGAGATGCCATAGTTTGATGGTGCTCTTCCTTTCCCTGAAGTATCATGTAATGTCACATCCCAGACTGCATTTTACGGGTTTCAAAGTTTTGAAGAGTTATGAATAATTACATGGTCTTTTTTTCCCCTGTTTGAAAGGAAATACAGTGAGAAACAGGTTAGATGAGACCTGAAGACGCAAAAGAACTTGTAAGAGCAAGAGAAGTTGGAAATGCTCTGTGTTTTGGTGACAACCTATGGAGGATTAAGGACAATATGGCATTCAATAAATCAGATATTCAGCTGCTGACATTAAAAAAAAAAGCCTAAATCTATTCAGGGCCACTTAGAGCACAAGAGTCTAAGTACAGCTTAGAACCACATAGATTTTTTCACTCATAAGGAAATATCAGCCCTGCCCACCAACATAAAGTAGCCCTAAATAGAGCTATATAAAATAAAAATAGTTTTTAAAAACCCAGGAGATTTAGGGAGTTATAATTTTTTCCTTGCAAACTCCATACATCTGTACACTGATACCTTGTGGAAGAAGTGAAAACTTGAAAAGACAGAACTGGAATATAGTAATTTTAAAAAAAAATATAACTACTGCACATAATAGTTAGATTGTTGGTGAGAATTGGTGACAGAACATTCACCAAGAACTGGTGTTTCACTCCCAAATCATGCTGATTCACCAGTAATTTTACATTCCTCTCCCAGTGCTTTTCAATAAATGGCTAACTCCAGTCTATAATCTAGTCAGCTCTAACAAGCCAAGTTTCAAAAGGTTTATCCATCTAGCTAAAATGAGCCTCAGTCATCTTTGTGCACAAAACACCCACATAGGCTATTTGTCTTGGACTTGAGTGTTTGGCAAAAAGCCTGACTTAAGCCTTGAGCATAGTGAGAGCTTAGTTAAAAATGCTGTCATTCATGGGGGGAGTTTTGATGTCCAGGACTGACTGTACTTAGCTCTGAGCTTGTTGGCAAGGGAAAAGAAACCACAAGACAAGTTTTATCATTGGGTAAACCTGTCGCTTGAAAAAGAAAATTACTTCAGCAGAAATACTTCAACAATTATAGTACATTTTAATTAGGTATATATTACATAATCACAGCTCAATTTTATATGTATTTTTAGTGTATAAAGTTTCATTAGGAAACTCAAACCAAAAAACTCAATCCGGTGCTATTTACTGTAAGAGTTTTAGAAGAAACCCCTGGTAGCAGTGGCATGTCCTCCCACACCCATAGAATACCTGTTAGTTTTGGCTGTTGGAAAATACAGTGATTAGGTCACAAGTGAGTTGGGTGGGCAGCTAGAGATGGGCAGATGTAAACAACTCATAGTGTCCGTCATCAAGTCAAAATAAAAGAGGAAGGATTTAGATTGACAGAGAAGGAAAGAGGAGTAGGATGGAAAAACAGGCAGCAATGGCAGAAGCTGTTCCTAAGTCAGGGGTGGGACATTCCTGACATGAGTTGCGGTGAAGGAAACTTCTGAAGCAGAGGGAAATGCCTAACCTGGTGGGCTGTACCTGCCTCAGACAGTTATCTGATGAGTCTGTCTTTTCTTTTGGCAAGAACTACTTAGCTTGTCTTGACAGTAAATTCTCATCTAATTTAATTGACAAGCACGGACATTTTTAAATTAAGGCTTCCAATCTGCCCCAAATTCAACCAGTTATTTTTTATTGTAGTGTAATGCCTGCCATATGAGTTAATATATTGAGTCACTTACAGTTGCTGAAGAAGAAAGCTAATAAAATATCTTTGCAGTGACAGAAAGTAGACCTATGGTTGTTTTAGGTCATTCTTGCTAGTAGTGTGCTGGCATTAAGGCTTGGCATGGTCAGTGCCTTTCCTTATTACTCTCATTCCTAATCCTTTCTTTGGTTTTAGGCAGTGCATTCCTGGTTGTGAGTTCCTCTCATCCACTCTAATGTCATGTTTGCTGATCAAGAAGCACAAAAAGCATGTTATCAAAGAACTCTGTGCTCAGGTTTTAAGAAGTCCTTCTAGCTGCTGCTCAGCCATTACTCTTACTAAATCAAATTAAACCAACAACTAAGGCTACCCTGTGCTTCTGCAGCTAGCAAGAT
Organism: Upupa epops; assembly: GCA_013397515.1. NCBI lineage: Eukaryota > Metazoa > Chordata > Aves > Bucerotiformes > Upupidae > Upupa > Upupa epops. The sequence continues at coordinate 520,445 of VZRI01002768.1, forward strand.
GAGGCTACAAACAGATAGTGTTAGGTACTATGAATTCTATTGAAATACCTCTGTCCTTTCCATTCTTTTTTCCCTTATTGTACAAAAACTTATAAAAATCCTAATACACTACAATTCTATACTATATATGAAGCTACCAATTTACTTTCATGCTTCTATTTTCATATTTTTATGTGTGTACTTTCCAAATGAATGTCTGTGTGCGTGCTAGTCATTAATACCCTTCTGTGAGATTCTATTCTGCCAGTGAGTATAAAACACCAAGCAGCCATTTTTTATGAAAGCACATCCAAAATTATGTTCACACTCAGATCTCTGAGACACACTCATCAGCAAATGATGTGAGCAGAAATGATATTTGTGTTTGTGCACTCACGAGAGTGTGTTTTGCTAGAAACTATGTGTACTTTATGCATGAATACTTTGCAAATGCAGTTGGCTATATATACAGTTATAGAACAGTTTGCCAAGTTTTACTTAACAATCTCATGATTTTTAAATGACAAATATTTGCTTGGAGGCTGACAACTTCTAAGCCAAGTTTCAATCCAAATTGCCTACTGCAACATCTGAGTTAAGGAGACATGAAAAATGAAATATATACTGGAAAGTAAGGAGAAAAAATTAGGTTTTACAGTTTTGCCAGGTGAGTACTTAAATAGTTCAACCTAAGCTTGCTACAGTAATTTACAATTACAATTGCCTGCTACAATCTGTATATCGAATGATGCCATTTAGGAAAGAGCTTTATCTGATTGCAATGAACACTTAAAAAAGACACTTTTACGTATCACACACTTTGTAGTTGTGACTATCAAGGCCTTCTGAAATCAAGGGAAAGAGACCTGTTTGCTTTAAGACCTTTGGATTGGACATGAATGACAGTATAAAATAGATATTTTTTTCTCTACTTAAAAGTAATGCAGACTCACCTTTTAAGTTTTGTAGGTTAAATTCTATCCGGATTAGCATGAGCTAAGAGCTAAGGATCTTTGGCGCATCATGAACTATATAATATTAAACCTCTTCATAACATTTATCCCTCATTGAAAATTCTCCTGTTCTTCAATGGTCACAGTAAATTGAGTTAGAAATAGAGTCTACAGTCTTGTGGATTTTTTGCCTGCATACATATATGGTAGAAAAATTTATGTGTCACCTCAGTAACACCTATGCTTGGATAAAACAACCCTATAATCGTATTGCCATAACCCTAGTCTTCTACCACATATTGCTCTTATCAGAATTCTTTTTCACAATAGCAAAAATACAGAATGACTCTCTCTTGCTTTTACCATATCACCACAATTATCTCCTCTCACTACAGAAGACACTGTCAATCACCCCCATTGATAGCCCTGTTTAGTGGTTATGTTGGGAGCACTTAGAAAACAGGGATTGCATCATCCTCTGCCTGTGATGACACCTGACAATTGATCATACTTGATTACAATATATGACATCCCAGCCTGCAATATAGCAGTTTTATTGCAAACCTTGTATGCAATCAGGAGAAAAATCCAAGCCTCTTGCTGCGTCACAGTACGGTTGGAAGGTTGAACAGAAAATATGTGTAGTCTGAAGGTAGACAAGGAGGTTCAGTGGTTAGACTATGCTAGGGATAGTTTTATTTCTGTCCTGAAAGAAATCCCTTGACAAGCCAACATCCTGAAATTGTGCACTATTTTCCCCTTTTATCAAGAAAGTGAGTGTCTGGGGAATGGCACAGTGTCCAGTGATGGCATGAGAAGTAGCAATATACCAAGCCTGCAAAGGACTAATACCGTGAAGAGGATAGCCATTGTGCAACCATTATAGAAAAACAAATTACTGTGAGCCAGTTTTGGTTTGTAGTGGATACTTTAGATACCACAAAAATTGGAAGAGATCATCCTCCTGCAAAGGTATACATTAAACCATTTTGAAGACACTGGCAAAATCAGTTTCCACAACAAAATCACTGAAATTCTTATAATTGTCTTTGGACTTATTCCCTCTTCTTGACATTCTACCTCCTAGCATTAGTCTGGAGCAGGGATAGATAATTAGATTTATAGCATAGCTACAATATGGCTGTGAACCACAAGTGCAGTGGTTCCAATGCGTGCTAGAAACTGAAACAGTTGCTGAAGCACTGAAGATTGTTACCTGTTTGGTACTGAATGTCAGTAATGTAAGTCACATTCTTCCTGGGCTGTCTGGTGTCATCCCAATCAGGATGATGAGGTTGATCAAATATTCTATAAACAACTGGAGGACATTTCAAGATAGCCCGCCCTAATTCTCTTGGGTGACTTCAACCTCCCAGATATTTGCTGAGGTCTTAACAAAGCAGTGAGGAGGCCATCTAGAAGGTTTGTAGAGTGTATTGAGGACAGTTTCTTGTCGCAATTGGTCAGTGAACCTACCAGGGGTGAGGCTTTTCTTGATTTGTTATTTGAATATAGGGTAGATCTGGTGGGTGAT
>VZRI01002769.1:9082-32290 GCA_013397515.1 Upupa epops
CAAGCCCCAGACGCTGCTGTGCACAGCCAGATGCTGACAGAGGCAGGATGCTGCCCTCCCTCCTTCATCACCACCGAATGCTCTAGGAGCAGCGCAGGCAAAGCTCAGCTTAAACCTGGGCCCAGGCATTAGGCTCCATTTACTGCTCTCCCAGCGATCTGGGAGGGGGAGAGGGCAGGTTCTTCACGCAAAGAGAAACCCTGGGGATGGAAAATCTGCCGGCGAGAGCCGCCGCGCATCTCTTAACATCATCTTCCAGCAGTAACCTCTGCTGGGGAGATTTCCAGGAGGATTAAACTGATAACAACTCCCCCCCCCTCCCTGCTTTTCCAGCATCTGCTGCTTGGAGAGCAGAGGTTGCCATGGAAACGGCATCTGGCCGATTCGCTGGGGTTTTAGAGGGGAAGAAACAAACACAAAATTAAGCAAAACCAACAGCGCTGTGGCACAAGGAGAGGTGGCTTTGCCTGCCTCCATCAGAGGAATGATGGAGGGCAGAGCCTGGCGGGGCGTTCCCAGCCCTCCCAGCTCTCCTCCTAAGCTGGGAGCCTGGGCACAGGTGGGTGGGGGTTAGTCTGGCAGAGAGAGGAGGGTCCAGGGCAGTTACACCAGGGTTTGGGGGTGTCTCCGCCTGGCAAGGAGAGCTCCAGCTGTCAGGGACCTTTGGTAAATGACCCCCCCTCCGTGATTCTCTGCAGGGTTGGGGTCAACAGAGGTAACTGGAGTAATGAAGCTGCTCCTGGGAAATCAGCTGATGGGGATGAGGATGACCCAGGGGATCCCAGTGATGCTGCTTAAAGAGTGAGGTCTCCCAAAGCTGCTTTCAGAGCAGTTTAGCCATCATTTCTCTCCTCAGCCCAGCCCAACGCGGAGCTAGGCCACTGCCCAGGTGGGGTTGGCAGAGAAGTTGTAGGGAAGGACAAGGGATGGGCCACGCTGCACCAGGCATCAGCTCCTGGGCATCCTTGGTTTCATTTTTAACCACCTGACAGCACTGGAGAAACAGTGAGGGATGGATGCTCTGGGGAGCCGATCTCCTCCCCGGTTTGATTTGCAGCTCAGGGCAGAACTGCAGACAGCAGTGGTGGCTCCAAGCCAGCCCATTTGGACCAAGGTCTGGAGAAAGTCCATGATGGAGAAAGGCAGCCTGCATGTGTGAGCATCCTGACAGATAATGGACCAGCCAGCACTCATGGCAAAGGGCTGGGAAGAGGCACTTCTGCTGGGGAACTGGTGCCAGCTGAGCAGGCACGAGGTGCCCGCTCGGTCCAGCTTGTTGTAGGGGGGTTGAACTAGATGACTTTTGGACATCCCCTTCTGATCCTATGATCTCCATGCCGGGGGCACTGGGGAGCCAGACCCCAAGTGCCAGCAGCCCTGCAGCTGTTAACTGCTCTACAAGCTGGGGAAAGGATGACACAGGGAAGAGCAGTGACTTATTCAAGGGCATCAAGCACATCTAGCTCAGGCGATGGATCCAAGCCCAATACGAGCTGGCTCTCACCTCCTGGAGGGTTATCCCTCCTTCACACCCACACAGGTGGGGTTCAGGCTGAGCCAGAGGGATGAGCCATAACTAGATCATGCCTTGAGTCCAAGCTCGTGCCAGCAGAGTCCTTCCGGAGACCCGTGGATGTCACCACAGCCCCGCCTGAGCCCGGGGTGTATGACTGCTGCTTTCAGGAACACACACCATTTACCATCTGGCCTCGCAGAACTGTGTGCTCCGAGCTCGATGCAAATTATCACAGCTCCACTAATTGCTGGACTGCTGATGCTGCTCACACGGAGATATGGTCAGGCTGAGCAGGGCAGTGCCAGCTCTGCACCACGCTGGCACGTGAGCAGCATCATAGTATCCTCATAGACTGGCTCAGGCTGGAGAGGAGCTCAGAGTTCATCTACTCCAACCCCCTACATGGGCAGCGATGCCTCTCAACCAGACTTGGCTGCTCCAGACCTCATCCAACCTGGCCTTGGACACCTCTAGGGAGGGGGCAGTCACAGCCTCTCTGGGCAATCAATTCCAGAGTCTCCCCACCCTGGCACTGAAGAACGGCTTCCTAAGATCTAGATGGGCATATCCCTGTCCTGCAGCCCGTGAGATGCCATCCTCAGTGCCCTGATCCATGGCTGGTGCTGCACGATGAACTGGCCTTGGGGTGTTCACAGAGCTGAGAACGAGCTGGTGACAGCAACACTGGGAAAAGGAGAAGGGGCAGTGATGGCAGCTGCCCCACAAATGCCCCACCACGGCTTGGAGAGGACAGGGAGTGCTAAGGTAGTGCTAGGCGAGTCCTTCCTGGGAGCAGATGGGCTGAAATCCTCAGCAGCAGCTGCAGACGAGGGGAAAACAGGAGCCAGCGCGGTGTGAAAACCGGTGATGAGGAAGCTTTGCTGCAATTAGTACTTGAGAAACCAGGAGGTGCCCGCCCTTGGCCCTGCTGCCCACCACCTGCCTCCTCCTGCGGGCACAGAGCCGGGCTGGAGCTCCCAAGACACCTCCTGGAATAGCCAGATCCACCACCCCACAGCCCCCAGGACCGGTCCTTCCTCCCTGCAGCTCCAGCCGCAGCCCAGAGCCAGTGTTTTGCCTGCAGCAGAGAGACCTCAGCCTAACAGTTAAAAATGACCCTGACACTGCAAACCCTCCGAGCTGCGAGCCAGGAGCCAATTTGGGAGCCCGAATCCAAGTTATTCCCGTGGCTGCTGATTAGGAAGAGGCTCGGATGAGATGTAAGGTGCTGCCTGTGTCTACGCCAGCTCCTGGCTGTGAATCCTCAAGCAGCCGGTTCCCCAGGAACCTTCCAGCTTGATTTTGTTCTTCAGTGCCTGCTCAGCGATTCCCAGTTCATTCCATTCCAGAGGATGGGAATTCCGGGATTCATTTATTGCCTCGTTGCCTTCTCCTGTGGGGAGGAGAACACCCTTTGACCCGCTCAGACCTAGAGCCAGCAGCATCCCTGAAGCCACCCCGATGTCCCTGTGGAAAAGGAGTGGTGGTTCCTGTGCCCTGGTATGGGCTAACAGGATGTTTCCAGTGGGGTGGGCAAAGAAAACAGGGCTGAAGGAGGGGTCTGGAGGAAGCCAGGTTGTCCCTCAGAGTTGAGGGGACCATGAATGCCACCAGCATCCACAAAGGCTCAGTGGAAACCCACCAGCTTCATGCAGAAACGACCCACACAGACAGAGCTACCGGCTGGCACTGAGGGTAATGCTCAGCTCTAGAGGGGCACAACCAGCTCAGGGGTGTAGAGATGGCTTGGAAACATCTGCCCTCTTCTTCCCATCCTTCGATTTTAGGGGGGAAAGAAAGGAGAGAGAAAAAAGTAAAAACAAGGGGAAAAAAGAAGGTGGCATCACCATGGCAACCTGCTCTTTCCTGGTGCTTCAGACCCTTAAAGTTCCCACTCCCCGTTGATCAGGAGCAGTCGACCAGGCAAGGGTGATGCTTGGCATCGCCTGGTGCCACCAGTGCTGGGTACTCACTGGGACAGGTAGCTCTCCAAAGCAAGATGACTGGTTTATCCAACCTCCCTTGGGCTGTCCAGAGCCTCTGGATTCCACCCATGGGCTGCTCACTCGTGGGTCTGGGAATCAGGATCATCCCTGGGCAGGGAATGGTGAAGGAATGGCCCCACGTGGCTGGAGTCACAGCCCTCCCAGGTGGGTACTGGTGCAGGTGACTTGTTCCCTCATTCACCCCACCTTTTGTTCATGGAGAGACCCTCTGGAGCTCAAAGCATCAATCCCTGGTCTATTAACCCCCACGGACACTAAATCCCCTGGGGCCAACACACTGCAGAGCCAACCTGCCCTGGCAAAGCCCTCTGTGCCCTTCAGGAGGGAGCTGGGGCTGTTCAGCCTGGAGAAGAGGAGGCTGAGGGGAGAGCTCACTGCTCTCCACAGCTCCCTGAAGGGAGGGTGCAGTGAGGAGGGGGTTGGCCTCTTCTCCCCAGGGACTGGTGACAGGAGCAGAGGAACTGGGGTCAGGCTGTGCCAGGGGAGGGTCAGGTTGAATCTGAGGAGAAACCTCTTCCCAGAGAGAGTGGGGAGGCCTTGGCACAGGCTGCCCAGGGAGGGGGTGTTCAACAACAGGCAGAGAGGGTGTTTGAGGTGCTGGGGTAGTGACTGGGGGTCGTAGGGTGGACGGTTGGACCTTGATGACTCTGTGATTCTATGTCCAACACAACAGGGACTCCTGAGCTGGTGAAAGTCATCAGGAGGTGAGCAGTGAGGAGGGAGTGAACCGTCCCACTGCTCATCCTGGTGTCCTTGAGCTTGGGTACTAGGGACAGACAGCTCAGCCTCTGCAGGCAGGTGGTGGCTGCAGGGATGGGCTGTTCCAGAGGATGCTCAGAGCAGGATGCCAGGTTTCATTATGTCTCGTTTACAGCTTATTATCATCCCTGTTGTGCAGAGAAACGCTGTCAGAGGTGTAAAGGAGGGGCTACGTCCCTAGAGGGATGCTGGATGACTGCCTCCCTGGATGGAGCATCCCATGGTGGGAGTGGGATTTGGGTTGGGAAACCTTAATAGACCTAAAAACATCCTACAGCAAAACCTCATGGAGCTTCCCCCCTCCACACACAGCCCCCCGAGAGGCACCCACTGCACACCCAGGGTCACTCATGTGGATGCTGCCACTGTATTGACTCCTCTCCTCAGCACAGGAGACCATGGTGCTCACACTGAAGGAAAGAGGGGTTTGCTTCACAGCTCAGGCAGCCCACACCGAGTTTCTGCTTTCCCTACACCCTCCTTCTCCCCACCACCTATTGCAAACGGGGTTAGAGCAGCCTCTTCCATCACCAGATGGGCACTAAGGGTTTGCCCAGGCCCGTTGGCATCTGCCTGCAGACAGCTGCCCCTCAATCCAGAGTGTTAATAGAGCTGGATCCCACTGCTGATTGAGGCAAATGAGGGGTGAGGTGCCCCCTGTTGCTCCAGGGGGCAGGGGGCTGGTTTCCTGCAGGTCTGATCAGGTCTCCTGGGTAGGGACCACAGATGTTGCAGCTGGCTCTTGGTGCCCCTCCAAGACCGGGAGCCTTGAAGGCAGCAAGAGGGAGTGAAGTGCAAGTCAGGATGCAAACCAGGAGACGTTCCATGTTGAATTGCTGGTTTAAGCGAGTGCAGAGCCCTGCTGCCTCCTGGCAGACACCAACAGGTTTGAGCAGAGGTGCTGGAAAAGCAAAGCTCTGCCCCAAAACGAGAGGGGTTGGCCATCCATCATCATACTGCGGGGCGCTGGGCAGGCCTGGGTGCTGGGAGCTGGCTCACACACAGCGCTCTCCTCGAAACCTAGAAGCCAGATTTGTGGTTTCCAGCTGTGGGGTAATTTATCTGCAGGGTTGAGACCTGGAGGAGGCAGCAGCTTCCTGCCTGGGTGTTGCTGAAGTGGTTGTTTATTTCATGAGATGCTTGACCAGACAATTCCCCCCGGGTAAAAGGGCTGGACTATTCCCTTCCCTCAGGCCCTTTGCCTGGGTTTTGCTTCTCTGCAGAGCTGCAGGTCGTCATTAGCTCTCGATACCCCTTTGGCTTTAAAAAGATGAGCTGTTTCCCTTTACCAGAAGGGAAACTGAGGCTCGGAACAGAACCTTTCCTTCTCACAAATATCCCTCAGCAGCAGACAGAGCATCCCATTCCTATTTACCCCACATAGTCCCTCCATTGTTCTTGTGCAGGGTAGAGGCTCTAGCACTCCTCCAGTCCTGCCCATGAGAGGTTGGGGCCACCACATCTCCCCAGGCCGTTTGCTTAATGAAGATGAAAGCAGCGCTGCTGCAAATCTGTCAGTCATAAAGCAACCTAAGATAATAACAGAAACCAAGTGCCGAGGCTATCAGCCCGAGTGGAAGGCTCAATTAGCAAATATATCAATCACCGATGACATCTTAAGTAGCGTTTACAGGGAGAGCATCACAAAAATGATTTGCAATTACAAGAGCTGCTGCTGCCTTGCTGGGAGCAGAGTTTCCTCAGGGAAGCACCAACCCGGCTCCCAGCCCAGCTCCCAGCACGGCTCCCAGTTCAGCACAGAGGCTCAACCCAGAGATTGCAACCCAGCACCTGTCAGGGTTGGATTTAGGGATGTGCAACCCCCACCACCAAGTTAACCCGGAGGAGATGTTGCCTCTAGAATTGCCAGCAGAGCACCGTGGAGGCTGTTCAGGGTGTTGTGGCTCTGTCAAGGGGTGATATTTGCTTCCCGTGACTCTGTCAAGGGGTGATGTTTTCTTCTGCCTTGGGATAGAAGGGGCTTGGCCAGTGCAGTGGGACTAGGGACACAGCTTGGTCTCACCCAGCCTTGCTCCATCATCCCCTTGCCCAAGAGGAACTGTGCTTTGCAAAGCAACCAAGTCCCGACCAGAACCACGTGCACAGGTCCCATCTGCTCGTTCCTGGCCCCAGTACAAGGAGAATTAGAAGCCCTGTGGCACTGGCTGTGGATAATGGTCCAGCATGTCCTGCCAGCATCTCCCCATCAGGTACCCCGCATACCCCCAGCCTGGTGACCCTGCCTGAGCCAGGGAACCAGCCCACTGGGGATGGAGCCAGGGATGATTTACAGCTCCACTGCTAGCGCCTAAGGCCCCGGGGATAAAAAAGGGATTGGACAAAGGCTCTGGAACATGCACAGTCATTTCTGAATTTGACTGGATTACAGGCAGCTTACAGGCTCCCAGCTGCGATCAAACCCCTCCGGGCGGCCGCAGAGAGATGAAGACGACGATGGCATGTGTGACAGGAGGAGAGGAAAGCCTCTCCCAAACCTCCTCCAGCCTTGCAGTGTGTTTTACCACTCACACGCAGCCCCCCCAGTGGTCGGTCTGTTGTTTTAATAGAATTCACTGGATTTTACCCAAAGCCCCAGCTGCAAACATCCCGTTTTGGCCATCGATTTCAGCAGCGGGAGGACTCGGAAAAGCAGCTTCTCCTTGCAGAAAGACAAAGAAAACCGATTTATTTGGGAGGGGTTGAATTTATTTATTAGAAACCCAAACACAACAGAGGAAAAACAATAAAACCTCACTGAGAAAAGATCGGATTCTTTGCATTTTCAGCCCGGGCTCCGCTCAATCCCCCGCACGTTCCTGCAGGCAATTTGCTGGGGTGATTTAATCATCTGTGTAACAGATGCAAAGGCTGAATGAGAGGAAGACACATGGCCAGAGCATGGTGCAGCCAATATTCCTCTGAGCTCTAAGTGGAATCTCAGCTCCTGGTGCTGGTGAGGGATTGCAGACTCTCAGGGGTTGGAAGGGACCTTGAAAGAGCATCCAGTCCAGTCCCCCTGCCACAGCAGGAGCCCCTAAATCCAGTCACACAGGGACAGTCCAGGTGGGTTTGAAACAACTCCACAAACCCCCTGGTCAGCCCCTTCCAGGGCTCTGGCACCCTCATTTCTTCTCCTTTGATGTGGAACCTCCTCTGTTCCAGCTGACATCTGGTGCCCCTTGNGAAAAACCTCTCTTGATCTCCTAACCACCACTCTTCTAATCCACCCCAGGCTGCCATTGGCCTTCTTGGCCACAAGGGCCCGTTGCTGGCTCCTGGCCATCCTGCTGGCCAGCAGAACTCCCAGATCCCTTTCTCCTCTGCAAACCTTGCCGCACAGCCCAGCATCCTCTCAAGAGCCTGCTGGGCTGGAGGCGTCTCAGCTCATCCTGTGGTTCCCTCCCAGCATCTCCAGTTGAGGAAGCTTAAGGTGAATTTGTCCTTAGTGATCGATCCCATTACAGCCCTCCCCAAGGGACTGGAGCTATCAAAGGAGACAGGAATCATTCAGAGCAGTATAACGAGANTTCCCTCCCAGCATCTCCAGTTGAGGAAGCTTAAGGTGAATTTGTCCTTAGTGATCGATCCCGTTACAGCCCCCCTCCCCAAGGGACTGGAGCAATCAAAGGAGACAGGAATCATTCAGAGCAGTATAACGAGGGATAGTGCTTTGGTGAGGGGACACAGGGACGTGAGGGACCAGCAGGAATGACAGTGATCATCACTAGGTGCCCAGGGCTCTGCCTTGCTGGAGAGAAAACCTGAACCACTGATGGGGACCAAAGGAGCCTGGAGGATGGGGACAGCCTTCAGGGTACCAGTCCGTGCTCCTTGCCCGCTACCAGCCCTCACAACAAGCTGCCTAAGAACACACTGCTGAGCATCCAGTGCAGCACTGGAGGCCAGGGCTTGTCTCTAGAGCCTCCCGGAGGGGTTGATCCTGCTCAGAGCTCGCACTCAGGCATCGCTGCCATGCGGCCCCATTGCTGTGACTCCATTAACACGCAGGCACAGCCGCTAAATTCCATTTAATAAATACCTAATGAGGAGATGACAGCCGCTTCTGGACTCTCAGCAGCCCCTTTGGTTATTCACAAGCTCAGAAATGTACGAGTCGCCTTCAATAATTGATAGTCCACTAATGCAGAGCTCAGGGGTAGAAGGGGCCCCATTAATTACTGCTGGGCAGCCGCGCAGCTCAGGCAGCAAATGCCAGCGAGCCAGTGCTCTCCAAGTGATGCTAATAAATACAGCAGCTCTGCATGCTGCAGAGCACCAGCAGGTCCTCTCTGCTTCCTCCGGAGATGGAGGGGACTAGAGCAAAGTGCACTTCAAATTAATATCTTTAGGGAAAGTTAACCCGGCTGGCTTTGGGGTTGAGGTGTTTTCTAGGAGTAGGAGGGCTCGGGGTCAGGTGGAATCTGTCCTGCTGCTGCACACCCTTGGCTTCAAGGTGGAAATGAGCCTTTGATGGATTTTCCCAGCTTAGAGCAGGGCAATGATCTTCCTGGAGTGGCTTTTTAAGCCTCTCAAATAGTGGCCATCAGCACCTCATAAGCGTTGCTGGAGGGTGGGAGATGCAGGGCTGCTTCCAAGCTGGCAGCAGGGACTAGGGGTGGGGGGATAGGCGGGGGGGATGGGACATTTGCAGAGTAAATCATCCAGTTCAGTGAGAAACAAAGGCAGAAAGAGAGAGGCTGCTCTACAACCCCCCAGCAGACAGAACCCTGTGGTCCCGCTCTGCTCCCCTGACATCCTCATCCCATCCCCATCCTTCCCCCCTGCCCAGTAAAACTGATGACATTTCCATCTATGACAAGAGAAGAGGAGAGATGGCTCCCAAATCCTCCAAGAGTTATAGAGCAAGCGATCAAAAAGTCATTGTAAATCCAATCACATTAAACCCGACACTTCAGAGATGCTCAGGCATCTTCCTCCAGCCTTTCTCCCCCCCGCTGCGGTAATGAATCCCGGGGTAATTTGCAGAGCACCTGTCAATGAGACAATTTTCACCTTCCCATGAGGTTTTTCCAATGTTTCAGTCAATGGGATTTTATTCGAGGGGGTGATTGAGGGACGGGGTAGAGGCTGGTGATGAGCCCAGGGTGCCTGGGGTGAGCGATGGGCTCCTGCGATGTTCGGCTCATGCCTGGGTTGTGACGGATGTGTCCTGTCACCCCCCAGAAAAACCTTCTTCCCTCTGCTGCCAAGAAGGGCTGCTCTTGTATTCGGGTGAGAACAAAGCGGTTCCTGACACAACAAATGGTCTTGCAGAGGGTAGATTTAGGTTTAGATAGAAGGAGAGAGTTTTTTACTATGAGGGTGGTGAGACACCAGGGATGCTCAGGGAGGTGGTGAAGGCTCCATTCTTTGGGACCTGCAAGGCCAGTCTGGATCAGGCTCTGAGCAGCATGATCTACTTGAAGACAGAGTCATAGATCACAGGGCTGGAAGGGACCTGCAAAGAACATCCAGTCCAAGCCCCTTGCACCAAGCAGGGCCAGCACTCACCACACCAGGGTGCCCAGAGCCCCAGCCAGCCCGAGCTTGAATGGCTCCAGGGATAGGGCCTCCAGCCCCTCTCTGGGCAGCCTGGTCCAGGGATCCCCCAGCCTCAGATCCCAGCCCTTGTTCCTCCTGTCCAGCCTCCCCTTTTCCAGCCTCAAACCAGGACCCCTCATCCTATCGTTCCCTGCCCTTGGGAACAGCCTTCCCCAGCCCTCTGACAGCCCCTGCCAGGGGTTGGGAGGTCGCTATAAAATGTCCTTGCCTACTGCAAGAAGTTGGACTACAGGACCTTTAAAAGCCCCTTCCAACCCAAAGCCTTCCCTGAAGCTGTGAACTGGGGAGGCTACAGCAGGTCTGGAGGGGAGAGGGCTGGCGATGCCCTCAGTCTCCCCGTGATACCTCAACACCTCCTCATTTTCCACGTGTCCTCTCACCCTGCCTCCTCCTGAGGGAGTATCTGCTCGAAGAGATGCTACAGCAAAGCAACTCATGTTTGAAGATGGAAAAGCAGAGAGCAGCAGAGATTAAAGGCAAGTAAACAGTTGCCACTGAGTGCCTGGGGCTGGCTCAGACACCAGGAGCCTCCAGCACCATCCAGCCCCACAGCTGTTTGCCAGGAGCATCCCTCTGCACCCTTCAAAAACCCCCCAGCATCTCCTCGAGGTCCAGATCTCCAACACCTACTGGTGGCTTAAAACTTCCAAACCTGGAAGAAACCGCTCAGACCGGAGCCAGGCAAAGGAGCCCTGGAAAGAGGAGGGTGTTGATTAAAGCAGCCCTGCTCATCCCCACCCGAGAGGCAGCAGTTATTAAGTGAAAAGACCTAAAACTGCATGAGAAAGGCATTTCATTAGGAACCCAATAATACCTCGGCCATATGGTGGTGTATTTGCCACCCCCCTCAAAGCGCAGCCCTTGTCAGCTCCCAGAGCTTCCAGCTAAAAAAGAAGGTGGAGGTGATAATGGGTTTTCAAAGAGAGCATTATTTGCCGGCTCTGTCGTGACTCCTAGATGGATGGCAGATGTTTCTACTCTATCCCGACTCATTTTGGATCCTGAAAGCAAACTCCGGNATCTCCAGATGCTCTTGAGCAGAGCCTGGTTCCATACCCCTGACACCCACCCCTTACAGGTTTAGAGACAGGAATGAGGTCCCCCCTCAGCCTCCTCTTCTCCCAGCTCCAGAGCCCCAGCTCCCTCAGCCTTTCCTCATCAGGGAGCTGCTCTCCTCCCTTCATCATCGTCGTTGCTCTACGCTGGACACCCTCCAGCAGCTCTGTGTCCTTCTGGAACTGAGTGGCCCAGCACTGGACACAGCACTGCAGATGGGGTCTCACCCGTGCAGAGTAGAGGGGGAGAGGTGAAGCAACAGTGTGCCCCCAAGCCCATACAGACACCACAGCAGATGCTTCACCCTCTCCTTCTCACGCCTGAACGCCTTGGATCCACCTTTGCCCACCCCTACAAGGTGAACCCTCAGCACGCAGCCAGGAAAGGGGTCCCTTAGGGGATCTGGGTGATCAATCCCTCCACGGGTGCTCCAGCCGCAGCACACTGTGCCAGAGAGTCAGCTCCTGGCCATCCTCCAGCACCGATAGCCCCAGTGACTGGGTGTCCCTGCATTACCCCCAACCCCTTGCAGAAGCCATCTCTGAGTGAATAATTCTTAAGCAGCTCCGTGCGGTGCCTTGGGAGCTCGTATGATGGTTTAGACAAGCAGATGCCTCCCTAGATCAGCTTCCTACTAAATTAGCATCAGCTTTTTACAGCACCGGCAAGCTGTCGGCGGCTCAGAAGCTCTGTTCCCAGAGCACACTGTTCTGCTGGGCTTTAAAAACGACTTCCCAGTGTAATAAATGGTCTGCATCAGCTGCAAGAACAAATGTTTTGGGTTTCCAGACCCCAGAGGTGCTGTGTGTTATGCTGAGACAGGCAGGATGGCTGCAGGGAGCAAAAGCGCTTCCCGCTGGCACTGCCAACCCGCCTGGGTGATGCTCAGCAGGGCAGAGCCCCTGGATATGGGGGTGAATTCCACCATCTCTCAGCTGAGGGAGGGGTGTATCACCTCATTTTGTAGGGAATAAGGGGAGGCAGAGGGAGGAGGCAGACTCCAGCTGCACAGAGCTCTGAGCTTTCCAAACCCCCTCCTAAAGCAAAGCTGGGGTTGCCAAGGGGGAGCTGGAGCCAGGGGCAAGGTTTAAGTCCTTTGCATTAACAGAACTCCGTGTAGGATTGATGCTCCCTGCTCCCAGTTTGTCCCCTACCCCCGTGATGCTGGCTTTACTGGGGGGGCTCACAGCATCCACACTGATGGGAGCTGCTGAACCACTGCCCACAAGCCCTCAAGACAGGGGGCTGCTGGTCCAAAGGAGCCCCCACACTGCTGCAGGGTGAGGGACAGGGTAGTATCCCAGGGGAGCCTTTCCATGGTACCCACTGAGGTAGCATCACCCACCCCACAGCCCTCATGGGCACCCACTCTCTGAAACCTTCAAGCTCCCCACCCCATGCTGCTCGTGGGACTGGGGATGATTTGATTTCCAGTCCAGAGGAGCCCTTGTGTTCTACAGGCTGGTGAATAATTTATAGTTTGCTCATGAGCAGAAGCAATGGGGAGCAGGGAGAGAAGGGAGAGGGAGGGGAGGGGATGGGGAGGGGTTGGGGGGGGGAGGAGAATAAATATATATTTATAAAAAATGGAAAAAGCTAAGAAAAATAATACTAATGCCCAAACCTCCCCTGTAAACTGCTCTTTTGATCTAATTCCGAATAAATTATACATAATGGAGCTGGGTGGCTTCGCTTGCCGACAGCATGAATAAAAAACCAGGGAGCAAGAAAGGAAGCCCAGCCGTTTGGGCTAATAACGACGCGCTGGGGCTGTGCTGCAGCTCCCAGTGCAGAGCCTCGCGTGGAAAGAGACCCATTTGTTATCTGGAGATGTGCTGTGCAGCTGGCGATGCTCCTCCACGGCTGGAGAGCTGGAGGAGGATCTGTCTCCTGCAAATCCAAGAGATTCCCCAGTGTCTTCCAGCGCAGGGGCTGCAGGTCAGCAGGTCTGTCAGGACAGCACTGAAGGCAGAGCCGGTCCCTGGAAGCCTGAAGCCAGGTTGATTCAACAGAAGAACAGACTTGGTGATTCTTTCACTGAAGTTTTTACTATGCCAGGTTATTTTCCCAAAGCCTTCACCCTCTCTCCTTCCTCTTCCTCCTCTCTCCTTCCTCTTCCTCCTCTCTCCATCCTCTTCCTCCTCTCTCTGCCAATGCAGTGGCTCTGTGCTTCAGCTGGTGCTGTCTTGCAGCTCTGAGTGCAGATCCTCATGTGGAAAGAGACCCATCTGTATCTGGGGATCGTGAGCTGCTGGTAAAGCTCCATGATGGCTGGAGAGTTCAAGGAGAATCGTTTCCTCTCTCCTGCAAATCCAGGAGATTCCCCAGTATCTCCCACTCCAGGATCTGGAGATCCCCAGGTCTCTCAGCCAACACTTTGCCCGAGGGTGAATCCACTCCCCAGAAGCCTGAAACAAGGTTGATTCAACAGAGAACCCGAGGCTGTGATTTATCAAACAGACCCACAGGAAAGGTTTGGCAACTCTGGGTCATTTTCCCAAAGCCTTCCCCCTCCCTCCCTCCTCTTCCTCCCCTCTCCTCCCTCCAGTCTCCCTCCCCCTCCCATTGATAGACTGGATAGACTAGAGGGGTTGGTGCAGATGAAGCTGATGAGGTTCAACAAGGCCAGCTGCAGAGTCCTGCAGATGGGCTGGGGTAACCAGCACTATCAGTACTGGCTGGGACAGGATCCACTGGAGAGCAGCCCTGTGGAAAGGACTGGGGATGCTGGAGGATGCCAACCTGGCCATGAGGCACCAGTGTGCAGTCACAACCCATCAGGCCAATCCCATCCTGGGCTGTTTCCAAAGAACTGTGGCCAGCAGAGCAAGAGAGGGGATTCTGTCCCTCTGCTCTGCCCTGGGGAGACCTCAGCTGGAGTCCTGTGTCCAGTTCTGGAGCCCCCAGCACAAGAAAGATGCAGACTGGAGCATCCAGAGGATGCCACCACAATGCTCGGGGGGATGAAGCGTCTCTCCTGCGAGGACAGGCTGAGAGAGTTGGGGCTGTGCAGCCTGGAGAAGAGAAGGCTCTGGGGGGACCTTCTTTTGCCCTTCCAGTCCCTGAGGAAGGGTAGATGAAGGCAGGGGAAGGTCTATTCCAAAGGGATAGGACATGGATAAGACAAGGGGCACTGGGATCCAGCTGGGAAAGGAGAGATTGAGGCTGGAGAGGAGTTGTTCAATGTGAGGATGGGCTGCCCAGGGAGGTGCTGGGGGCCCCATCCCTGGAGTCATTGAAGATCAGGCTTGCTGAGACTCTGAGCAACCCGACCTAGGGAGCGATACCTCTGCTTGTGTAGGGAGGTTGGACTAGATGACCTCTGGAGCTCCCTTCCAGCCCCAAACAGTCTATGATTCTATGAGTGCAGTACCTCAGCAGCGCTGTTCTTTCACGAAGAGCTTAGCTTATTGCTCCAGGATGCAGATTCATCAAGAAAGCCAGTCCATAAAGAATTCCCACCCAGCGCGGGAGCCGATGCAGTTGCAAAGGCTAATGGAAAATCACTACCGTTAAGAAGTCAGGCTGCACTGACTTTCTCAGGCGAGAAGGGTATTGACCAAATAGCCAGTGCTCCAAAAATAAAGATACTCCCTCGGGGTTGCTTTTCAGCATCCAATTAAAACTCCGAGCGAGACTACCAGCCCTTGTAAAGATGCAATTACAGAGCCAGGTGCTGATAACCCGGACAGGCAGGGTCAGCTGGCAGCCAAAAATGCCTCCTCTAATTTACTCCTTTGTCATGAGAGCGCAGAGACAGGGAGAGAAAGATCACCGGTGGCAAATGGCAGTCGGACAGCTTGGGAAGAAGAAAAGGTCTCTGCAGGTTTGCACTTCCATCGGGAGCCTCAGCGAAGGAGGCTGAAGAGATGCAGGTGCCCAGGGCTGCTCAGCCCTCACAGAATAACTCATCCTGCTCTTTTCTTGAAGGTTTCCTTCTGGAGCTTTGGGGTGTGGAAGGGATTCTGCTGATTTTGGAGCAGGGGGGATTTCTATTAGAATGAGGGGGGCTGCACTGGTGGAGAAGTTATGGTGCCCTTGTGCAGCCTCTTCTCGAGTCCTGGGTTCAGTTCTGAGCCCTCCAGGATAGGACAGACAGGGAGATGCTGGAATGGGGAATTCACTTCCCCCCTCCCATCCCCTCTCAAGTTGTGGGAGAGGAGAAATGGCAGCAGTCACTGCCTTCATCCCAGCATCCAGAGCCTCAGGGAGGGCAGCAGTGCTGGCACAGCCCTGGGGATGTTCCGTGTCTCCATGCAGGAGGGGAAGAAGCATTTGGAACAATCACAGGAAGGCTGAGGATAGAAGGGACCTCAGAGGTCACCTAGACCCTTCATTCTTCCCTGTGACTTAGTCCCTGGGCTAAAGGGTCTGAGCTACTGTCATGGTTTTCTAAGTGGGCAACCAGCTTTGTGAGGTGGTGGTGTAGGAGCTGCTGACCTGTGGAAGAGAAGGGATGTAGGGACAAGCTTTGTCTCCTCCCCACTGAGCTCTGGGAGGGCACCCAGCAGTCCCGTAGCTGTACAGGACGAGGCAGCGCAGGGCTGACCCGAGCTCCAGGAGGAGGATGTGGCCGGTTGTTTGTCAAACTAAAGCAGGGTTCTGTGGCTTGGCCCCACCTGGGGAGTTTCCAGTCACTCTCCACTGAGTGGAGCAGGCTGCCCAGGGGGGCTGTGGAGTCTCCTTCTCTGCAGACGTTCCAGCCCCGCCTGGCTGTGTTCCTGTGCCACTGGGTCTGGGTGATCCTGCTGTGGCAGGGGGATTGGACTGGGTGACCTTTCCAGGTCCCTTCCCATCCCTAAGGATTCTAGGATTCTATGAAGGAGGGATGAGCTGCTAATTAGTGCTTGGTCGAAGGAACCATTAACCCTGAAGCCTGGGTTGGAGGAAACAAGTTCCCTGTGACCAGGAGGAGATGCAGAACAAGAAGCAGAGCTTCAGCTCCTTCAGATCAATCACAATTAGAAACCTCGTTAGAAGTAGATGAATGTGCACCGAGGTCACGTTAGGCCACTCTTATTAGAGAAGTCTATTAGCACAGAGGCTAATAATATATGTTAGGCTGCCAAATAGTCTAATTATAAACATCACATGGTGCTACAGGCTCATCTACTCCCTGCTGGTGTCCTGCTTTGCTCCAGACACCAGCTTCACACTGGAGGTGATGGATTTGGATGCAGAAGATGCAGTAGTCCCTGCAGTATCCATCAGTCTGGCTGTGCTCATCTTTCCTTCACCACAGGCTTCACCATGGTGCTTCTGCTGGGACACTGGGACAACTGCTCTGGGACTGGGGGCTTGGCTGGGGTCGGGCTGGAGCTGATGGTGACCACCAGCAGTGCCCAGGGAGAGCAATGGGAGACAGAAAGCTGCTCAGCTGCCTTTTCAGGGAGAGTCAACAGGGAAGAACCTCTTGGTTTGGACATCTTTTTCTCAGAGGGGTGATGGAGCTGGTCATGGTTTACACAGGACATCAACACCTGCCACATATAAACAGTTAACCAGTGCCAGACTGATTTCCAAACGAGCGAGGAACAAGGATCTCCTGCTGCACCCCTGTCCTCCTGGATTCATGACTCCTGGTTTTGCTTGGTGCTTTGGGTTTGGGGTTTTCTCTGCTGGTTTGGATTCAACACAGTTGCATCAAAATTCCTCTACCCATCAGGAAAATGCTCTGCTCTGCTCTGCTCTGCTCTGCAAGCCCCTCTCTTGGCTCCTTCCATCCCACTGATGCAGACCCACTAGCCCTGAGCTGCGTCCAGCACAGAAAGGCAGGAGAGAAGGGGAGCTGTGGGTGTGCTTGCTCTGCTCTGCTCTGCTCTGCTCTGCTCGCCCCTCTCTTGGCTCCTTGCATCCCTCTGGTGCTGACCCACTAGCCCTGAGCTGTGTCCAGCGCAGAAAGGCAGGAGAGAAGAGGAGCTGTGAGTGTGTTTTACACACGAGGAAGCCCCAGGCTGAAGCTGAGCTGGTTGCAGAGATGAGTCTCATGCAGATACTTCCCCCCTGTCCTCAGGCTGGAGAGCGAGTGCTATAAATGATTTCTAGGCTAAATTTTCCCTCATCATGGTCTGCATGGCATGACAAGCCTGGCACGGGCTCAGCAGGGCTGTCTGCTGCTCCTATCCCTATGGGAACGCTGCCCATCGAAGCCGTGCCCAAGTTTCTGAGGACAAGGCACTGCATAACGTCCTCTGGATCAGCTTCCTGGCTGGGAGAACCCAGGAGGGATCTGCTGAGGTCAATCCTGGCCAATTGCATCCTCTTCATCTTCTCTCAGGAGCCACCACTTGACTGAGTTGGAGAGCTCGCAGGGAGCAGGCTGTGTTCTCCAGACGTCCTCTGCTACCTGCCCCTCTTCAGAGCCACTTGAAAGCTCTTGCTGAAAGTAGCTGAATAAAAACATCTTGAGCAGAGACTCCTTTCCGAGTGCTCCTGCCACAGCCTAACTGGCAAAGAGCTGAGGAGCAGCACCTTTCACCTGGCATCCAGGATGGGGATCGGGGATGGGGATCTGGGATGGGGATCTGGGATGGGGATAAAGGATGGGGATCCAGGATGGGGTCAGGAGGGAGCAGATTTGGATCAGACAGGAGAAAAAAGCCCTTTCATCTGAGGGTGGGGGATCCCTGGACCAGGCTGCCCAGGGAGGTGGTGGAGTCCCCCTGCCTGGAGGTGTTGAAGAACTCTGTAGCCATGGTGCTTCCTGCCCTGCTCGAGTGGCAGCAGGGAGGGGGTCAGGTTGTGTTTGTCAGTCTCTCGGGGGCTGAGGGGTCTGTTGGGGTGGGGATGGGTGGACTGGGGGATCTGGGAGCTCCTTTCCAGCCAGGATTACCCTGTGATGCTGTGATATTCCTAAGGTTGATGGGATGCCCTGTGTGAGTCCCTCTCAACCCCCACAGCCTTTTTAACCCTAAAACTTTGTCCCACTGTTCTCATTTCATACAAACTGAGCTGCAACTTGCAAACTGCCTGCAGACATCTCCGTCTGAGGTGTTTCCACTGGGAAGTGCTGGACTGGCGGGGGTTGACAGCTTCATTTTGGGATAAAGCATCAAATTGATGCCGTTTGGCTTTTCTACTTTGGTGATCTCTGCTGGCAGCTCCTGTGATGCCAGGGCTGCTGATGTCCCCATGGTCCTAGCCCCCACCTCAACAGCTTTCACTGCAAATGATAGTGAATCATAGAATCCTAGAATCCTTAGGGGTGGGAAGGGCCCTGGAAAGAGCATCCAGTCCAATCCCCCTGCCACAGCAGGGTCACCCAGACCCAGTGGCACAGGAACACAGCCAGGCGGGGCTGGAACGTCTGCAGAGAAGGAGACTCCACAACCCCCCTGGGCAGCCTGGTCCAGGGCTCCGGGACCCTCCCTGGGAAGAAGGTCCTGCTGAGATTGAGAGGGAACCTCCTCTGTTCCAGCTGGCACCCAGTGCCCCTTGTCCCAGCACCAGATGCCCTTGAGCAGAGCCTGGCTCCATCCTCCTGACACCCTCCCCTATTTATCTATGAATTTAAAGGAGAGCAGGATGGAGGTTGCCCCCTGCTAAGCTCTTCCAAGAGCTGGAAGAGGGGTGGGGGTGTGGAGGGGGGGTTCTGTTGTCATTTCAGTGGGGTTGTGGGGTTTTTTTTTTAAACCTGGCTCTATTTTCCTTTTTATTCATCTGAAACCCTTCAGGGCTGGGGTGGAAAGAATGAGCATCTGCGAAGGAGGCTCCTCGATAATTCATATTCCAGGATGGTCCTGCTCCCAGCCCCAGCAGGGCTCTCATGTTTAATTAAAAACTGTAAAATATTTACACCTACTAAGTGCAGTGAGTTCTCTCCCTCCCCAACCCCTCTCTCCCTATTTGAGAGGGAGGAGGATGGAGCAGGACAGGGGATGTTTGTGTGGCATCCTTCGCAAGCAGGGAAAGTAATTAACAGCCTGGGACTGTCTGAGCAGGTGATTTCATTCTGGTGGGTGTTTCCAGCCCTGGAACCACTGCATCCGCTCCTGACTTTAATGCACAAAGCAAAAGGGAGGCTTCATGTGGTGCTCAAAGTGGAAGGACTTTGCAGGGGAGCTCTGCACAGCCTTCAGCGCCTGGAGGTGACTGAGGCACGGAAAAAGCAGCTTTGCCTGATGGGTGACCCCAGCACAGAAGCAGCTGGAGCAGGTCTAGGGATGCAGCTAGGATACAGGGTGGGACAGGCAGCTCAGGAGCTCTGTTCCAGGAGCTGGGTTGCAGAATGATCAGTCAGTCATTACTTCCTGAATTTCTCAGCACAGGGGAAACTGGAGGGAACTGGGATGACTCTGTTTTCTCAAGCTGGTTTGTATCAGGTGGGTACAGCTTGTAGTATTTCATCAACAACTGTGTTCTCCTATGGGAGAGGGAGTTGGCTGCAGACAGATTTATTCAGCAAGAGAAAAATTGCCTTGGAAAGCTGGTGTGCGTCTGTCCCAAGGGCTGGGGGAGAGGCAGCTGAGCAGACGTGGCTCCCAGTGCCAGCTCTGTGGACTGGGAAGCCAGAATGTCCCCAGTACTGGGCAGCATCATGAATTCCTCTGCTGCAGGTCCATGCTCCATGAGCAGCTGATGGAGTTGAGTGCATTGGGGAGCTGCTGGGTACCACCAGAGAAGAGGGATCGTGGGCATCACTCTCCATCATCAGCCCCATCCACCCCCTCCTCAGCACCCACATCCCCATCCCTGTCCCCTGTGTTCAGCCTTGAGCACCCAGCTCCATCAAATGAGCTGGATTTTCCCCAAAGCTGCTGGTTTGCAGGATGGCTGCTCCCACTCCCCCGAGAGAGTTTCCCAGCCTGGGCTTTAGGGATGTTTCCATCCCAGAGGGCTGCTCCAGAGGGAAGCCACATGGGTCCCATCCTGCACCCATGGGCACGGCTGCTCCAGGGGGGGGATCTCTATGGGCAGAGAGACACTCCAGGGTGCCCAGCTGTGGGTGCCTCCCTCTGGCCATGCAGCAGATCCAGCTGATCCCTGGCTATTTTAACCTCAATAATGAACCCCACTGGCTAATTTAACCCAGAAAACACAGGACAGAGGGTTTTCCCCATGAAAGATGAAGATCCCAGCCGGGGATGAGGCAGGCAGAGGCTGGCCACAGCGCAGCAGTCACTGCTCCCACGCTGCGGAGGCTGGAGGTGAAATGAATCTTGTCTTTGCAACCAGAAGGCGAGGCAGGGCAGAAGTGTTTTGTAACTGCAGAATAATAAAAAACATGGTGTTTGAAAGCCCCATCTAATGGTCTGCAAATTTTACAGGCGCCTAATGGGGTGATGAGCGCTGCCACGCTCCCAGCTCGTGTTGTTGCACGATAATTACCTTTCTCTGCCTGCTCCTGCCTCCTCCCTGTGCTCTCTCTGCTGTTAAACACCCCTTCCCACCAGCAGCTTCTCTACCCTGGGGATTCTCCCCTTCATCCCCCCTCCTAATCTATCACTGAAGCTTTCCTCCTCGGATGGGTAGCATCCTTCTTTAGGGTATCCAAACCCCAGGACTGGCTGTGTTCTGCTCCTGGCTGGGGTGGTTTTGGTCCAGTTTTCCTGCACAAAGCAGCAGCAGGGCTCTGCACTGAGAGCTCTGGACTCTGCCTGCACTGGGGCAGCTCTCTGCACTCAGCTAGGAAACTAAGCCCAGGTACAGGGGGGTTGGAGCTGCCCTGGCATCCCCCAGCTGCACATCCACAAGGCTTTTTATTCCCGTAGCCACCTTGCTGGTAGCTCGGTGTGAGCACAGTGCTCTGCTAGTAACCTGGTCCCCTCTTTTGGGGTTTTATTGCTTCTCCCTAGAGGAACATGAATTGCAGCCTCAGATCCCAGGGTCCTGGTTCATTCTACCCTTCAGGCATCACCCACACCCTTGGTTTCTCTTGCAGAGTATTTCTGGTCATCCTAGTGGCCCATCCGCAGTGATGGGTAGCCACCTGCAAAGGACCAACTCCCAACCATCTTCAGAGGAAGGCTGTGCCCTGCAGTGTCTGCCTGTACCCAGCTCTGATTCCTAGACCAACACCAGAGCTGGCATCAGTAAAACTCACTCTGCCACACAGTGCCCCACTTCGAGCTGCAGCTCTGCTCCACTGTCCCCCCTGATGTCTCTGTGTGAGGGAAGGGGTCCCCAAACAGAGCTTGGGATGGGACACAGCAATAAACATCCCTGCGTCCCAATGTCCCATTAGCTCTGCAGCCATGAAGTGCCCCCAGATCCCTGGATTCACTGTGGGGTTCCCCCTTGGCACCCAGATCAAGAAAGCCAGATGGAGCCAGGGCTTAGGGCAGGCAGTGAGCTCAGAGCAGACACCGGACACTGCCAAGGACAGGGTGTCCTGTCCTGTCCTTGAATGAGAAAGGAAGATCAAGATCCCACAGCACTCTGGTAGAACCCCCATCACCCACAGTGCTTCCTCCAAGAGCAGCTGGAGCCCCTCACCAAAGTCCCAGCTTTGAGCTCAGCTCCCCCTTACAAGTCTCTCCCGGGTGAGCTCTGCCAACCTCCTGTGCCAACACCATATAGGGGGTCAGGAAGGGCTCAATCCCTCCCCAGAAAAGACCCCACTGGGACTGTGTAGTGCCCAGTGCCCTGGTCATCCCGCTGGGAAGGGCTGTACCAGGGGCTCAGGAGCATCAGTGAGGGTGTCAGAGCAGAGGTTGACCCCAGATGCTTTGGTGGAGACGCCTTCCAAGGAATCCCAAACAGCCCCGTTCGATGTTTTATTCAGTTCTTCTAAGTATTCCTCGCTGTAAAGGAGGAACTGAGGCTCCTGGGGCAATGCCAGGGGGTCTCTTTTTGTTCCTCTCGGCACTACAGCAGCTTTCAAATGATTTTTGCCATAAGGAAGAACCACATGCAAATTCAAGCCCCTGTCTCTTTTATCTTCCCTTCTCCTCTTCCTTCTGTTGATTCCCCCTCTTTTAAATGCAGATCAGCCCTGGCACTCCTCACTCATCCTCTCCCTCTTTTAGGGAGGTGGCAGAGTGGGTTTTTCCAATTTCCCTTCCTTCTGCTCTGGTTTTCCCCGCCGCAGGGTGCGGGGCAGGACCTGGTGCACAGCTAAAGCTGGGGATGGTCGGCACAGCATCACAGCCTGCTGGGGGCTGGGGGGGAGCAGAGAGGGGCAGCTGGGCTGGGGAGGGGTCTGGAGAGCAGGGCTGATGGGGAGAGGCTGAGGGAGCTGGGGCTGGTCAGCCTGGAGAAGAGGAGGCTGAGGGGAGAGCTCACTGCTCTCTACAGCTCCCTGAAGGGAGGGTGCAGTGAGGAGGGGGTTGGCCTCTTCTCCCCAGGGACTGGTGACAGGAGCAGAGGAACTGGGGTCAGGCTGTGCCAGGGGAGGGTCAGCTTGGATCTGAGGAGAAACCTCTTCCCAGACAGAGTGGGGAGGCCTTGGCACAGGCTGCCCAGGGAGGGGGTGGAGGCAGCATCCCTGGAGGGGTTCAACACCCGGGCAGCCAGGGGGTTTGAGGAGCTGGCTTGGGGCAGTGCTTGGGGGTTGTAGGGCAGAGAGATGGACTGGATGATCTGGAAGGTCTTTTCCAACCAGGATGACTCCATGACTCTATGACATAAGAGCCAGTAACTATGAAATGCCAGGATCTGCAGAATAACGGGGGTGGGAGGGGGAAAAGGGTCACTTTGGGTGCAAAGCATCTGTTTGCAGAATCCAAAGTGATGCTGCCAGGGAGAGGCCAACCAAGTCCATCCGAGAGGCTGCTAGAGCAGTGGTTGAATTTGACCCCAACCTTCCTCACCAAAGCAGATAGCAGAAATAATTGCTGCCCTCAGCACGACAAAAAGGAGGGAGAGTGGGGCTGGATTCTGTGCTGTGGGGTGGTGAGCAGAGTCAGGCTCTTCCTCTGAGGGAAACTGAGAGTAAGGTCCTGCTCTTGAAGTCACCAAAGGTGTTTCCCTGCAATCACAGGGCTGAGAAATCCTCTACTGCTCTTGTTTTTCCTGTTTGAAAAGCCATTAAAAAATAAAAGGCTCCAAACATCTAGAAGAGTTGTAAATAAATTATAAAAGGAGAAGCTGAGGGGAAAATCCAGCAGATAAAGTTGTTAAATCAGGGTGGGGGATCCCTGGAACAGCCTGTCCACAGAGGTGGGGGAGACTGTCCAGCGTAGGGCAAGAAAGATGATGAAGGAGGGAGAGCAGCTCCCTGCTGAGGAAAGGCTGAGGGAGCTGGGGCTCTGGAGCTGGGAGAAGAGGAGGCTGAGGGGGGATCATAGGATCATAGGATGTTAGGGGTTGGAAGGGACCCAAGAGATCATCGAGTCCACCCCCCCTGCCGGAGCAGGACAAAACTATCTA